>VWZS01006727.1:352-176490 GCA_013397075.1 Rhabdornis inornatus
GGAGCGGCGGGGTGAAGTGGGAAATCTTTTGTTGTGCCGGGCTCCGCATTGTTTACTTAGTGCCGAGAGCCGCCGACAACATCTGCCGGGGGATTAACGGGGCGGCGGCGGCAGGAAAGTTTGGGCAAGGGGGGAACCCCGCGGTGCGGCGCGGCCGATGCTCCGGGGGACGCGGAGCAGCCGCCGCCTTGCGCTGCCTTTATCATTTTCTTTTTTTTTTTTTTTTTTTTTTTTTTGGGGGGGGGGGGCTTGTCTTTTTTTTTTTTGNGATAGTCTATTTAGTTATTGCTTTTTTTTTTTTTCCTTTCTTAATTTTAGATAGATTACGGGGAAAAAAAAACTGTTAGTATTTTAATTTTTTTTTCATTTAAATTTTTTAAAAATTATTTTATTACTGCTCAATAACCGCGCTCGCCCCTCAGTCACTTAGCAACTCTCCACGCTTCCAACCCGCGGAGGTGCGCGGTGTCCGCGCCTCGCTCCCTCCCTCCCTCCCACCTTGTGCCCCTCCGCCAGAGCTCAGAATAATTTCCCCACTATTTATTTATTACATATACCCCCCCTCTCCCCCCGATTTGGACATTTTAAACCATTCCCTGGTATCACTAGAATGGAAGATCAGAGGGGGCGCGTGGATTTAGGCGCTGAGATTGTTCTTTCCACACCCCTCCGCCCCACGATAAAAAAAATAACATTTACCCCCCCCCAAACTTGCAGGACTTGCTGAGGGGTAAAGAATAGCCTTTTGTCCTGCCGAGGGACGTGCCCCCAAGGTAAATCCTGGCTGCAGCTTAGCGCCTGGTACTTCGCCGGGTCCCAGGGCTCTGGCTGCGCTGGGGAGGAGGAAAGTAGGAGATGGAGATCTCAAAGTAGTAGAAGTAATTTCTTCTTTCAGCTACACTTCTCCGCTGCCTTTGAATTGCCTGCAATGAATGTACGTAGCTCTAATTGAAGTGCTTTAATCATTCACACTTGATTAAGTATACCGTGACCAGAGGAGAGGAATACACACGGCTCCCTAGAACGGGAGGGATGGGATGACATTTTAATCCTGTGTTTTAAAAAACATTAGCGGAGCAGGAAAAAAGCGATCGGCGGTGACGGCTCGGTGTAACGGTCCCTTGTTTCCATACAGATGGTGCCTTTCCTTCGGGATGAAATCCCAGTTATTGCGGATATTTGCGGAGGGGGGAGGAAGAAAAGACACGTACTTTTTAGGTTTGTTTAAGCAGAGTGAGGAAATAATGATAGACAAGATGCCTGGTGACAAAATGCTTTTGTTCCTGTTTCCATCAGTGCATAAGGGCGCCGACCTGCTTTAGCATTCTTTAAAGGTCTCTCTTTACCAAGGAAAATTGAAGATGGTCTCATTATAGGAGAGTGTGTTTGGAATACTATGAGGTATTTATGAATTCAGAGGTGATTGTTGGATCGCAGACGTTTCAATTACGCATCCTCTAGTAAAAAATAAATAAATAAAATAAATATTTGTAGCGATGCGTTCTGTAATCTTGTTACTTCCATGAAGCTGATTTGTGCTCGAGCTCCGGAGCTGGCTGACGGAATGGGTCTGTCCACGGGGCTCGAATCTGAAACAAGGATTTGTGTTCTTTGCCTCGCAAAACTTTCTGCTGCAGGGGCAGCCCCAAGTTCCCATAAAAGCGATTGTTTGGGAGACGTCAGCTATCGTCAGTATTTTTGTGGAAAATCTGGCATTGTGAATGCAGGGTGGTATTTTTAGAAAGGAGCTTTTTATTTTTGGAGGCGTTTGTGAAACCCACCTGTTAGCCATTAGTGGGGACAGAGGTTGGCTTTCAGTGTGAGCAAACCCGGGTGCATCTGGGGGCTGGGGGCTGTTCCTCACTTGATCCAACCTCTTTCCAGTCATGGGTGATCAGAATATCTTTCCCTTTAGAAGTTGTAACCAAGTGTTTCTAAAGCTGAATAGAAAATAAGGTAGTTCAGTCAGAGTGGTGGCACTCTCCTGTGTTTAGGAACACGGATTGCAGGAGCGTTTGGCTTTTTCTTTCTCTCCTGGAATTCCAGACTGAGATGCTTCCCTTGTCCAGGGTTTTATTGTCAGTTTTATAGTGTACAAATCATAGATGATGTTTTCTTGCTGCCAGCTTTCCCTCTTTTTAAGGTAGTTTTTCCAGCCCATGTGGATCCAGGGGCTTGGCTGGCAGGGTGGCTCCAGAGCTCGATGCCCCATGGAGCTGCCACCCCACAGCCCCCTTTGCTGACAGCTCCCTCTCGTCCCCCACCCATCCTCCCAGGGCAAAGTTGTGCCCTTTTTCCACTCCTGCTTTTCCCAGATGGAAAACACTCAAAGGAATTTCCCCACAGCAAGAACTGTAGCACAAACTGTCACTTTAACGCTGGCATTTCAGTACACAGATTTGTCACTGGGGTCTGGTGATGATATTCCTTGTATCAGGAAAAACATCAGCCTCAAAGTATGAGGTCGCAGGCACGAGCTTGAAGTAACATACTGAAGGCTTTGGCCAGGAAAGTTGATTTATCCATCAGGCTGGCTGCAGTTCAAATAAAACTTCTTCAGTTCAGCTGACTCTGGCAAGAATGAAATATACTAACGAAAAAAAACCTGAATCTGGGTTTGCCCAGCCATTTGGAAAAGGTAGGTTAAGTTTCCCTGGGTGTTTTGGGCTCTTTGCTAGCTGGGGGAATTGAAAGAGGCGTTATGTTTAAAGCAGAAGAAATGGAAAAGCTGCTCGGAACACAGCACTGGCAATTTGCAAGTGTTTTGTTAAGATCTGGTGGATGATGCTGTCTCATAAAAGCTGATGGGTGTCACATTTACTCCTCACATCAGATCTAGTAAGTATTCCTGTGTTTATATTTTGGTTGTAGTAAGTTAAAGAAGTAAAGAGTGGAGCTTCTGGTGAGCAGCTCTTCAATTTGGGCTGATGACTTACACCTGCCCTAGAAATTTGGGGTTTTTTTTCAGATCCCTCTGTCCAGCTGTGAAGGATATTTAGATTATAGATTCTGAAAGGGGAAATGAGCAGGTGGATTAAAGGCCACATGTGGGGGCTGCAAGGTGATTTTTGGGGTCCGCTCTTGCAGGGAGCACTGAAATGTTGGAGGGGAGGTTTTGGCAAGTCACTGCTGGTTTCACTCTGGTTACTGGGATAACACAATTGTTTTGGGGCAGGAATTGGTGTTTTCTCCATTGCTGTTTGTGGTGCTGGAAGATGTAACTTCAGATGCAGTTTGTCACACCCAGGTATGAGGACGTAATTGTAGAATGCAGTTTGTCATGGTCAGATATGCCTGGGCCATATTTCCTTATCATCCATGTCATTCCTTATGCCATGTTCCCATCGTTTGGATTTTTTCCTTCTCTTTTGCCAAAGGAAACAAGATAAGATTTAGGTGAAAGGATGAAAAATGTCATGACCATCCTCTGCAGCAGCGAGGTCTTGGAAACCAAATCTTCTCATTGTACCACCCACGTGTTTTCTCCTTCTGCTCTGCCCCATCGTGGTGAGGAGACTAGGATTTTGGCATTTTACCAGGGAGTCACCACATAACATTCTGTGTGGAGTCAGCAGGAGTTTTGGTGACAGAGCACAGAAGAATCAGTGTCACTTGTTTAGTTCTACAATGGTGCTTTATAAGTGTGCACTCCCCTTTCTTGCACCGTGAGCCCCAGTGATTTTTTTTAAGAACCAGGAATAAACATCTGGAGTTTTTAGTTTTTGTTTCTCCTCTCTGAGGTGATAATGCAGGTGGAGCGTTGGAGTTTGCTTTTTTCTGGACATGATCTGGTGATGGGGGGAGCCAGAGTGGTGCTGTGTGGGAAGGTCATGGGGGCCCTCCTGCCAAAGCTTGTGGATTTTTTTTTTACTCTGTAATGTTTTCATAGAATCACAGAATGGTTTGGGTTGGAAAAAACTCATCCAATTCCAACCCCCTGCTGTGGACAGAGACACTTTCCATTACACCAGGTAGCTCAAAGCTCCAGCCAGCTTTGCCTTAAACTCTTCTGGGAGGTGCTGTGATTTATTCGAGCCTGGTTATATTATTTGGAACTTTCATGTGATTATTAGGAAGAAATACAGCTGGAGTAGTTTGAGGGCAAAAACCCGTGGTGGAACCAGAGTTTTGCATCTGCACCTGCATGATCTGAAAATCAGTGTGAGTGGGATGGAGTTTGCTTTGCCAGGTCTGAGGTCTGTAATGGCATCCTGTGGCAGGAGAAGCGTGGTGAAGATCAAGGGCAGTGTTTTTGGGGAAAACATCAAAGCTGTGGTGCTGCAGAGGATGCCCCAAAGTGCTGTGTGTGTCATTGCCTCCATTCTCATTGATGGTGTGTTTGATTCTGGGTGTTTCACTTGTTCTATCCAGTGGGGAGATGTGTGTAGCTCCCACAGGTCAGGAGCTGCTGTCAGACCCCTGCAGCAGCATGGTTGGAACCAGCTTTGATGGACCCTCCAACCCTTCCCTGAGGTCATCACCGCTGCTGCCTGGCAGGGTTAACAATTTTGGGGGTTTTTATGGGATTTTTTGCCCATCCTGAAATCCCAGCCAGGAGTAGAGCATGCTCTGGGGAATCCTGGATGCTCATCCCTGCTCTGTGGTTTTGCCAGGGGAGGACAGTCCCTGGAATCCCTTTTAGGGTCCCTGTGCTCCACAGCTGGCAGGAGCTGTGTGTCCATGCATGACAGGGTTATTTTGGATGATTCAGCCTTGTTTTTCAAATATATGATCTTCCAGGGTGGATCAAGGTAGGTATCTTGATAGGCATCCATAAAGTCCCATCTGTTCTGAGACTTTATGTAAGATTCAAATAAGACCCGAGTTACTTGAATGCATCAGTTGTAGATTTTAATTATTAATGATTTGCTCCTCCAGCCTTATCTGGCAGTGATTTCATGTATCCTTTAATCCAATAAAAAACAGTGGTCCTGCTGAAAGTAACTGCCCTGCTTCTTCCTGGGCTCCTTTCCATCCTTTCTGATGGAAGCAGGTTTTATATCGTTTAAATAAACCTGCTTGGTTGTTGAATTTTGGGCTCTGCTTCAGCCAGGTCCTCTCCCTAATCCTCACCAGCAGTTGGAGCAGTGTGGGATTAGGAAGAATCTTTGCCAGCACAGTGGCCAAATCGAGGTTGACGAAATCCCACCCATTTTTGGGCCCAGGTATAGATTGCAGGGTTCCTTGGCTATGAGTTTTTTGAGGAGGTGCTGTAGGAACCTCGTGGAGCTGTTTTCCACAGGGCTTCTGCTGCTCCTGTGTACATTCCCTTGTGCAATGTTGACAGACACTCAGCCACCGTTTCTGTGCAGCAACACACACCAATTATTGCAGAAATAGACCCCTGAAGCACAGAGAACGTGGGGATTACAGACACAATATTTACAAGGAGCCAAGTCTTTAATGAGACCAGGAATAATGCAGATGGATTCTCTGTTGCTAAATATAACAGATATGTAATGGATGCTGTCTATCTTCTATTTTTTTTTTTTTTAGTCATCCATTCACGTTGAGAAAAGAGGAGTTTGTGTGCTGAAGGACTTGGCACAAAATTGTGGGATATTCCAAAATTAGCCTGGCTTTTGGTTATTACTGTAATGACTATAAATGTGTGGCTCTGCAAGGTGTGAGTGACCCTGGCTGGGAGCATGGATGAGTCCCTTTGAAATGCTGGTGGACTTTGGGAAGAGCAGCAGGTGTACCAGGAGTGGAGGATCTGCCCCAAAAGAGGCAGAGGGAAGAGATGGAAATCTGTAAATCCTGTGGTTTCCATGCAGCTGGCACAGTGTTGGGGCTGGTAACATCATTGTAGGGGTAGAAAATAACCAAAACCAGCAATGAATCCCAAGGCTGGTGGCTGTGCAGGCAGTGGATGTCACACCCTGGGGTGTGATGAGCTCTGCAGGAGTGTGGGGAATGTCCTTTGTTGGTGTTAGCTGGAGAGAAAACCCTACAAATAAATTACCTTTTAAAAAACAGGTGAGACCAGATATATGACATGCTGGTGGAACCTGTAGAGTTGTCACACACTATCAAGTTTTCTGTCATTTTTATGTTAAAAACCAGGTTATTCATGAGAGGAGATGTTGGAAGGAACCAGTAAATTAAGCAAAGTAATTATGCTAAATAGTAGATGTTACATTTAAAAATTGGGAGCCTTAAGCTTTGCTGTGATTAGTTGTGAATGAAATTAATTTCAATTCAATATGTGGAAAAAATCTTTTTTCATTAGTTTTCCTGTTCTCATAGTTCTCAGAAGTTTCATGGTCCTGCAACACAAGTTCATGTAGATTTTGTATTTGCCACTTGTTTGAGCTCTTCCCTTTTTTCATACAAAAATGGTACAGTGCAACACCAAACCTGGAATTAGGGTGTCCCAAAGCTTCAGACTGGAGTACCTGTGCTAATAACTTCAGCTTTGCCCTTTACTGGGATGTGCTCTCACTCTGGTTTAACCACAAGCAGTGAGGTTGTGGTCACTGATTTTTGTTGTGGTTGTTTTTGAAAAAAATTCAGTTGAATGATGTGTCAGGACGGAGAATCTGGCGAGGTGTCTCTGCTTGTCTGTTCCACCTTCAGCCATTCCCATCCCATCTGGGGCTCTGGGTTTTTTAAGGTGCTGGCTGCCAAACTGGGGTGCTCCAACTCAGTCCATGTCTGCACAGCCAAGTGCCTGAGAGGGGAATCAGTAGCAGAGGACAGAAATCAGAGCTTGAGGGAAAGGGAAAGGAATACAGAGAGAAACTGGCTGGTAGTGATGAGAACAACAAACAATTCCATAAGTTATTAGAAATAAAACTGCGTTACCACATGAGGTTAATAGAAACATCATAAATATTGCACTTTCTAATGGGGAAAAGTAATGATATGTTTAGTCCCTGTGAATGTTGTGGTAGAAGTGAATGTTGAGCAGTCACTGCTGTAGTCAGACCTTTGTGCTTCAGCCCTGGTGTCTCTCACTGAAGAGGTTTACAGAGTTAACTGAGCCAGTAATGTGTATTTTTTACTAAGTCTTGAACTGCTGAAGGGTTCTTGTGAGCTGTGCAATGCTTACCTTGTGTTATTCTAGAAAAGCAGTAAATGGGCCAGGCTGAACACCACAGACCTGTCAGCTCCATGTGAGTCCTGGGCAGGTATTCTGAGGATTTATTTGATGATGGAGGCAGGATGGTGATGCACTCAGTTCCCATTGGCATGGATTTAGGGGTAGCACATCCTTGAGAACCAACTTTTTTCACCTTAAGAGCTTACAATAAAGTAACTGAGGGGGTTTTATTTCCTTAAAATTCAGCAAGAAATGCAGCTTGGTACAGCAGCACTCTTTGGACTGGGGATGTGCAGAACAACTGGCTGAGCCCCAGCAGAGTGTCAGCTCTCAAAATCCAGTGGTAAAACCAGGAATAATTTCCAAACAACCCTTTCCAGCAGAGTCCCTGAACACTCATTTTTGTCCTCATGCTGCTTAATGTTTGAGCAAGTCATGATAAGGCAGAGTCACTGCAGCTGGAGCTTGAAATGTCACCAAGATTGGGAGAGTGGTAAATAACAAACAGGAGTGACTGCTGGTGACAGCAGTTTGTATTGCTTGGCCACAAGCAGGTAATATTTCTCAGATGGCCAACTGTAAATTCCTCTATCTCAGAGCAAACAACTCAGGCTGTAGCTCCAGGATGCTGTCTGGAGAAATCATGTCTTTATGGGGCAGCGAGGAGTCACCAGCCAGCACCACTCATAGGATATTATGGCCAAAGGTCTTGTGTGCTCCTTGTCTGTGCTGGCAGGTGGCTGCCAGGCTGGAGGAGGGACGTGGCAGCCACCGTGTCCCTGCTGCCTGGCTGGGAGGGGCTGGGGAGGGCTGTGGGAATGCCAGAGGAGCCAGGAAGGGATGCAGGGGAAGGGGCCAGGACCTCCGTCTGCCTGACTTATCCAGGAGAATGTTGAAAGGTAAATTAATTAAGGGAATTAGTGTTGTCACAGGGAAAATAAATTGAGTAATAAAGAGTTCTTGGGTCTAGCAGGCAGAGTTTTAACAAGACCTGAAAGCTGGAAGGTGAAGCCAGGGAAGGAATAGAGCTAAAGTCCATGGTTTCAGCACTGGTGGTGGTGGAAGAGACTGCTGAAGGTGCTGGTGATTTCTCCACCTTTGGAAGTGCCAAGTTCAGGCGTGTTTGTTCAATGGAGTGAGTGAGGCTCAAGCAGGGATTGATTTAGGTAAGTTAGTGTGCAGTGTGCCAGGCTGGAAAATCACAGGGGTCTCTTCTGAGCTCAGAATCCATGAAAGCCCATCGTTTAAATGAGAGCATCTAGGGATTGCAGATCCCAGGCATCAGCATGACAGGTTTTCTTCCAGAGGGTGACTTGCAGGGAGGAGACCTGTGTCTGAAGGAGGATATTGCAGGATGGGACCTTAAATACTCAGGAAAGATCATAGGTTCTTCATTTACCACCATTTCCTTAAAAAATGCCTCGTATCTGTCACCGGGATGAGTTACCTCTGTGTCCATGCCAGGTACTTGGCACAGGGTGAGAAGTTCACAGGTCCATTTTGTGGCTAATGCCTGGGTCAGGTGAGAGTTAATTTAGGTGCAGGAAGGAAATGAGGGAGGATTGCTTTTTCTCATAGTCGTGTGCTGTATCTAATTGTGCAGAATTTAGTCAGCTCCCATCCAGCTCTTGGTGACCATGGTACATCAGAAGTATCTCTGTCCCTGGTGAGAAACCTGTGAGCAGAAGAGTGAAAACTGATCAAAACAGGTCAAATTCAGATTTAAACATTAATTGCACATTGCTGGGGTAGTGATAGAAACGAAAGCATTTCTGTGCATGTTTCTTTTTATTTTGAAGTGGGAATATCCAGCTGGGTGTTTGCAGGTTTACTCAGCTTTTAGGTGAGTTTGCAGGTGGGTCTGCCCATCTCATCCATCATTCGTGGCTGAGGTCTGTGGGATCGCTGGGCTCTGCTCCGTGTGGTGCTTGAGAATGCAGGAGCTGTTATGGCAGGAACATTGTTTCATATCCCTTCTGTATGTGTGTATATCTATATATATCTGTATCCACCTGCATACCTCTGTATCTACCCCTGTATCTATGCACAGAGGTACATGTCTATCTCTATTTAAAAATATATGTACAGAGGTCTGTATCTGCTGGGTTTACACTGGGTTTTTAGGTCTAGAAGTCAAATATGTTAAAAGCCAGTGGCAAAGAAAACAAGGACTGGTAAAATGTCAAACTGACAATGTTGATTGGTTTATTTGGCTGCTTGAGATGTCCCTGTGCTGTCTGATCTCTGGGAGAGGAGCTTGAGCAAAGCAGGAATTTGTTGGTGCAATTAAAAGCAGGACAGTGAGATGGGCTCACATGGTAACACAGCCTGGGCTAATGCTGTGAATTAAGGACATTTAGATGTTTGGCTTTGTATGATTTAGCTTAAACAAACAAACATTAATCTCATTACTCAAGCAAATGAAATAAACCTTTAAGGCACTTAAACGGTGCCGATGGTAGGTGTCTGTCAGAGCAGTGAGACCTGTTTCTGCACGGGGCATCTCCTCCTGTGAGTAACTTACTCATGGGTGTAAGTGCTCACAGCATGGGCAGCTGCTCTGGGGCTGGTGGAAGGGACCCACAGGGATCATCAGTCCAGCTCCTGGCCCTGCACAGACACCCCAATAATCCCACCCTGTCCCTAAGAGCATTGTCCAAACAGCTCTGGGGCTGTGCCCGTTCCCAGGGGAGCCTGTTCGGTGCCCAGCACCCTCTGGGGGAAGAACCTTTTCCTGAAATCCAACCTAAACCTCCCTCAGCACATCCTCCTGCAGTTTGGGAATTGCACTGGCCTGGCTGGCAGAGCCAGGGGCACAGAGGGTGAGAGGTTTTGCTGCCAAGCACCAGGCACTGCTCGCCGTGCTGGCACGAGCCAGCCACGTCGCTGTGTTACTTCTTTATCCTTTCATTATAAAAGATGGGATTGCAAAGGTCCTCGTGGGGAATGTAATAAACCCCTCTAATGCTGTCACACACAGCAATGAATTCCTGTGTGCCACGTCCTTCCATCGCTCTCAGAGTGTAATGGATGTGACAAACCTCAGCCTGGAGAGGCTGGGGATTTTCTTTTTAAGTGTCCTGCAGACTGCACTTTCTTTAGAGGAGAATGTAAGAATTTTATTAACTTGGACATGCCAAGCTAGCCCAGGAATTTTCTGTTGTCCTTCAATTGCGTTTGTTTGGGCTTTGGTTAGGCAGGGAAATGACTGAACTACATGTCATGTTTATAAGATCAAGAGTACCTTGCTATTTTCACACAGATCTCTTAATAGAGATTAAACACAAAATAAAGCAGAATGCATCAACAGTGATATTCCCATAAGCAATATTGTAACTTGTATGCAGTGTAATTATATTTTGTACACTTGCCAATTAAGCAGTTACGCTTTAGAGAAAAATTACTTTCAAGAGATGGAAGAAAAGTATTGCAGTAAATCAAATAAAATATACATGTGTTAGAGGGTTTTGTGCATGCAGCTGAAATGTTAAAATTTCCTGCTGTGCTCAGGTTGTGGTGTGCATAACGATGCTCCGTGTCCTGTAGTTTTTTTGGGACTTGAAAATAGCAGATAGAAGAAAAAAAAAAAGGCATGAAAAATACATTGCTTCCTATGCTAGATGCATACCATGTAAAGCTGAGGTGTTCAGTAGGTCCTGACCTCCATCCTAAAGATCATCTGTTGAGCTCCTGTCAGGCACCTCTGCCCCACAGCAGGAGGAGGTGCCAGCTGAGCAGGCACCCCTAGGGCAGGGCTGTGCACCCCAAAGTCCAGGGCAGCCACCCCACAGCTCATGGCCACTGCAGGGTCACTCACACACTCAGGGAACCCCCGAATGGTTTGGGGGGGAAGGGAACTTAAAGATCATCTCATTCCACCCCTGCCATGGCAGGAACACCTTCCACTGTCCCAGGCTGCTCCAAGCCCAATGTCCAGCCTTGCTTTGGGCACTGCCAGGGATCCAGGGGCAGCCACAGCTGCTCTGGGCACCCTGTGGTGGCACCTCACAAGGAAGAATTCCTTCCTAAAATCCCATCTAACCCTACTGTGAGTTTCCCTGGTACACTGTGTCTTTCCCTGTTGGCTGGTGTGGGAGAGAAGGGCACTTGGAACAGCATTTCCCTAATTGATGGATGTCTGTGAATTCAGTGACCATCCTTTGGAATCTCAGATACCCTCAGCAGTTAATATCTGTTCTAGGGAGTTGTGCAGGTGTTGGCTGGTGTGAGTGATGCCATGTTCATATGCCACAAGCTAAGTCTCAAAATCCTGAAATGACCTGCATGAAAGTGTACCCAGAAACACTGGTAATTCCCTGGGAATTACAGGAAACTCTGGAAAGTCATAAGGAAGTTACCAAGGTACTGATACTTGCTGAACAGGCACAGAATCAGTCCAATAGCTGTTTAATTATTTTTCCTAGTGTAAACTTTGTGCAAGGGGAGTGTTAGGGAGTTTAAGCTGTTGATAGAAATGATACAAGATTTTTTTATTATACTATGAGGTCTTTGTTTGAGGGTTTTAAAACATTTTGCAGAGCATCAGGTTAAATGAGCTGGCCAAGACTATGGTCAGCTTGGATGAGGCTTGGAGCAACCTGGTCTAGTGGAAGGTGTCCCTGACCCTGGAAGGGGGTTGGAACAAGGTGGTCTTTAAGGCCCCTCCCAACCCAAACTATTCTGTGATTCTGTGCTGTGTGTCTAAAAGGGACAAGAGCCCTGTGGCTCTTGCTGCACATCAGCTCTGGGACCCTCTGCTTGTGTAAGAGCTCTTGTGGTTTTTTTTTTCCTCTGTATCACTAAATTAATGTTTTCATCTGGAGATCACAGCATTTCTTTAAAAACCACTTTCCATCATGCAGAATTAGGAATATCTCACCTGAAATACATCGAAGAAATATATTGAAGTAAAATAACAGCCCTCAGAAAATCAGGATAAGATCTGCTGGGAGGGAGGTGCTGCAGGTGACTTCCCATGCAGTGGCTGGTGGCCTGGCGACCATCCCTGCCTCGCTGGAATCCATGGGATGTGTCAGGCTCTGGGATCTGGCTGCTGTGCCAGGCTGCTCCTGCCTCCCTGCACCAACACACGGCTGCAGCCTGGGCTTGGAAGTGTTTCTTCACATTGTGATGTGTGCTGTGCAGGGAGATAATTTGTTAGCAATTTAATGGTGGTCCTCGTTGAAGGATACATGTGTGTTGGCAGCATAATCCCCTTTTATCTGAAGGGTTTGATCAGCCACAGCATTGTCTCCTGTGATGTGCATCTTTCCCCAAACTAGCTAATATTAAAAAAAAAACACTTTCCAAATGGCTCTGCTGTCCCTTCCTGAACTTTCCAGCACACTGGCAGTCCTGTAGGTCAGATGAGGGAATCCAGGTGTTTGTTTTTGAGGTGTGGCTGTGTTGGTGAGGCACAGAGCTGGCAAGGGAGGTGCTGCTGGAGCTGTGTGAGTGGGGCTCTGTTCAGCACCCCAGGCTCCCACACCTGCAGCCTTTGGGATGAGCTGGGTGTCCTCTCAGTGCCCGTGTCCTGACTGGGAATGGCTGAGCCTGCCTGGTGTGCCTTATGGTTTTTCTCTTTCAAACCTGCACATTTTCAAAGGCTTGCCAAGGGTGTTTGTGTGGAAAAACTTGTCATGGGGGTTTTGCTTAAAGATAACAAAATAAAGCAGTGAAATAGAAGGAAATTATGTAGAATAGGATTACCAGCTGCCCTCCAGCTCTGTTTTCCTGGACCTTGGCTTGTAGCATCACATTCCCATGTGGGTTGTGGCAGCTTCTGCCTTCCTCACCTGCACTCTGGGGAGGATGAGGATGTGCTAGGGCAGGCTACCACTCACCTGCTTGGATTCCATCCCACTCCCACTGCATTTCCACACTCGTGGTGGGTCTCTTACCTCTTCCCTCTGACCCTGTCCCTTCACTGTGTTGGATACACACAGATGGCTTTGGGGCTGTTGTTGCTCCCCTCCAGCCCTGTGCCTTTGCATCCTCAGGAGGCTGGCAGCCAAGGCAAGTTTATTTCAGTGGGTTCATTTTTAACCTGGTGCTCCTGGCCCCGCTGTTGGCACTGGCCATCACTCTGTGATCCCATGGTGTGGCGTGGTGGTGACACAGAGGGTCCATGGCTGTGGCTGGGATTGTTCCTCTGGGACATTCACCTCCCTCATCCCTGCCCTGCATCCCAGTGGGAATGACCACCAGGCTCTGTCACTGCCCACAGCAAGCAGGTGGGCTAGGGAAGTGCTGAGGTTTGGAAGTGCTGAGGGCGAGTTACAGGACAACCTGCAAATTTCGTGGAAGGTTAAATAAGTGTTTGCCCCACATTGTCCTGCATGTTTACATTTTGTGAAGGTTTCTTGCCTTCCTACTAACTTTGTCACAGATTAGTTCCTGGATTTATTTGTAGCTGCATTGCTTCCAGCAAGTTTAGGGGAATTGTCCTGGTTCTAAAATCATCTATTTTTTTTTTATATCACGCACTTCATTGCCTTGAAAACTGTGCTATGAGTCATACTAATAAAAAGTGAGTCTAAACTGGATTTGGCATCACTTTTTTTTTACCAACCTAGCACAAAAATGCAAACCTTCTGCTCAAGATGCAGGACTTTGGTCAAGTTGAAGAGTTTCCTTGTTGTACCTTGGGTTTATAAATGGCTCATAACCTTTCCTCCTCTCTCTACCCCCATCCCAAGCCTCTCTGATAATACTAATTTGAGAAGAAATAAGCCAAGGTATGCTCTGAGTATAAGGAGATGATTATCACAACAGAATAATTACATTTAAGTACTTGATTTGATTTGTTAGCTGGAAGATTAGGTGGAAAGCAGAGAAGAAAATAAATGCATTGTTGACTGCAGGAAGTTATTTATGAGTTTTTACTTATGTTTAAAGGAATTCCCCCTGTGACTTAAGTAGCAGTGCGATTTACGGCCTTTCACATTGGCTAGCTGAATAAATAAATAGAATAAAGACAGGAAGAATAAAATGAAATGGTACCAGGTTTTGTGGGTGTAAAGTTTCTGTTGTGGAATGCAGGAAGTGATGGCTTTCAAAAACCCAGCCAGACAGATCAACAAAAATAATGCCCATGTTGCATCAGAAGAACAAGATCCCAGCATGTTTTGCATTAATTATGTTATGGCAGGAGAAATGCTTACATACTCACACGCTCTGTATGGAGTTTGTGTTACAGTTCTGTAATTTTTCCATAACTGTCTTCAGGTATTATTCCTTCTGTGGCTGCTTCCCCCATTTCTGCTTCCACAAATCAAGCAAAGAGCATGATCCAAGAGGGAGGAATGGTGTCTGTGCTGGACACATGACACTGAGAGCTGCTGGTGCTGTTCAGTGTGGTGGAGATGGAGGAGGATGGGGAATGCTGGCTTAGGAAAGTGAAGTGAAGTGAAGTGAAGTGAAGTGAAGTGAAGTGAAGTGAAGTGAAGGGGCTGCTTGGAAGTGGGGATAGATTTGGACAGGACCGACTCCTGCAGAGGGGACTTTGCAGCTGTCATTGGAAAGCTCATGTTGGGGAGTGCACAGAGGGCAGTCTCAGAGGAGTCAGTGTGTGTCCTGTTGCTGTCACAGAACAGATGAGGCTGAGCTGGCCCATCCGTGGGCTGGTCTCCCGAGATGTGTCCCTGTGTCCGGGTTGCTCAAGTGACAAAGCAGAGCCTTCCCAAGGAGGCTTTTAGCACCAAGTGTGTGTTCTCACTTGACTGTTAAATCTTGTCACTCCATACTTGGTGTTTTTAAGTCATGTCCTGGGTCAGCAGGGTGCAGTAAAGTGGAAATAAAGGCAAACCTCCTGCTCTGGCTCAGAAAAACGCTGGTGACGAGTGCGCTGATTCTGTCAGAGGAAATCAGGGATGCTCCTGCGCCTTGGAGTGGTGATGGGGGCCAGGCTCCGCTCCCTGCCACGCTGCTGTGCTGATGCTGATTTACACCAGCTGCTGACGTGCTCCAAAATTGTGGTTCAGAGTAGCTCGGATGTGGATCAGACTCGCTGTGCTTTTGGGAAGCCCACTGGGCAGATTTCCTGCCTTTTCCAGGTGGCATGTCCTGCACTGGCGGTGCTTGGGAAAGAAATGCCAGGCAGAAGGCAGTCTGCTGACATCTCCCAAGGCTGCAATTCATGGGTATAAAACCTTCAGGGACTGGAGGTGTTCTCCTCAGGGGAATGGCCTGCCTGCAAATGCTGCATGTACAGCGTTTGGTGGTTGGTTCCTCCACTCATTCCTTGGAAGGGGAGGGGAGTCCTGCCTGAAGTCCAGACCATTTGTTTTTATGGACAAAACCTTATGGAGGTTTGGAAAGTAGTGTGTGACTGGATGAAGTTGATTTAAACATTAAGAAAGTTTAATTCTTGTGCTCCCCAGCAATCCAGAGGGATTGGTTGGACTGGGCTCCACAAACCAAGGGGGATGGACACAACCAGTGCTGAACTGGTCCCATTTACATCTCAGGTGTTTGGTTGCTCATGTGTTTGTGTGTTACCACATATAAAAGCAACTGGGTACACTGAGAAGCAGATACAGAACACAAATTCCTTGCTATCCCTACCCTGCAGATGAGTGTTGGTCAAGGACCACTTTCCAAGTGCCAGGAATGGAGTAACACTGCCTCAGCTGGCCAAAAGATTCCTTGATTTTTGTGGGTGCAGGAAAAATGGTTTGGATGGGATAGAGGAGGTGCTGGGTGCCCTCACGTGAGAAGATGATGCCGTGTTGTTCAAGGGGCTCTATGAAGAAATGAGCTTCCCTCTGTGGTGCTGAGTTTATCCAGGTGTGCTGGGTGTCAGGCAGGATCTCCTCTGGTGGCCTGGCTCTCCTGAGTTCTGCAGGAGATGTGATTTAGGAAGAGTGATGGAAGGAGCTCTGAGGGGCAGCAACTTATGGTGCATAGTTTAGAAACCCATGAAAAGGAATGTGCTTTCCTATGGTGCTCAGCTTTCCCTGGCTGTATTTAAAGAACATTTCTGACATTGATCATCAGGGTTGTGTCTGCAGAAGGTATTGACAGACCCATGAACCGGAGAGCAGCTGTTCACCAAGGGATTGTGTATTGATATTTGTGTCACGAGTTCCAAAGTGCATCTTTGGGAATCCCCAGAAATCTTAGTCACCCTTTGCAATGGTTGGTGGAGGGAAGGAAGGGTACTGGCAGAAAATGACTTTGTTCCCCCTCACAGGCTGAACCCACCAGTGTGTTTTTTTTTCCATGGTGGATGGGTAGGTATTGGAGGATTTTTAAGCACTGAGTATAAGCTTGAAGAAAGCCAGATTTGATGGTGATCATGATTTATGTCACAATGGCCATGCTGTAATTGACTGTGTTATGCACCAGAAAGTTGAGAGAACATTAGAAATAAAGTCTTTCAATAACGTGCAACAAATTCTCATCATTGAGGAGTAACTACTGTATTTGTTGGGTTGGGTAATTATAGAGTGCAAGGAAGATTTGATACAGGAATTGTGGCTTATCCTCCTGCTCTTCATTACATTTTCCCTTTGGAGGTAGGGAGGTATATTTTATTTTCCAGTTTGAGTGTGCTTGCTCAGGATGGCCTTGCTTTTAATGGTGCTTCACAGGGGAGTGTTTACAGTGGGGATTTCCATTAATGCTAATGAGAGTTATGACTGTGCACTTCACTGACCTGGTGACAGAGGGGAGGAAATAATCATTAAATTCTTTGTCTTTTAAAAAAAATAAAATGACCCTAAAATGTACAATATGTCAGTGGGCAGCAACTGGGAAGGGGAGCTGCCATCATTGCTGCACTTGATCATTCACTGGTAGGAAAGTGAAAGGAAAAACAATCCAGAAATGCATTCTAAGTAGGGAAAATAATGAATAATCTAAGGATAGATATTGTGATTATAAAGTAAAACATACGGGTTGCTCCTGTAAAGTTGTTGGAAATGAATTGAAGTGGGTTTTCTTTATGTGTATGATTAACAGACTCTCCCATTTATAGCCATTAGGGTTAGTGCTGTACTTGATTTAGAGTAAGTGCAGTTAATATTTTTGGTTATAAATTTCAGGCATGCTGGTAAGAAATCATGAAAAAGTACAATTCTTCATGTAGAGGGACCACAAATCCATATTATTGCCCCTAGAGAAGAAGAGGTCCTTCTCCTGCAGCTGGATTTTGCTGGTTGGGAAGGGCTGGTTGTGTGTTGGGGAATTAGAGCGAGCACAGAGTTAATGGGAGCTGTTGTGACACATCTTTTGTAGGGGAGTCTATCGAAAGGGAGTGAGGAAAGGGCTATACCTAATCAGGATAAATGTCAGTAGCATATTTTAATAAATTCTTGATTTTGCTTGGACTGTTTGCAATTGCATATTTAAAAGGAATCTGCCATCCCCTTTCGAAGGTATGTGACATTTAAAAGATCTGTAAAGAAGATTGGTTTGACAGCTTCAAATTACATTTGAAAGAGTTTTTTCCTTTCAAAACAGAAAATGAATACTTCCTATTCTAAATGTCACTGCAGAGACATAAACATGTTTAATCAAATTATATATTTAATTTATGTAAAACGTAATTTTTTATTCATGCAAGAGACTCACTTGTTACATTTATACCATCTCCGAAGCTTCGGAAAGTTGGTGAACTGATGAATCTCTTGAATAAATCACCACTCAGCAGTTTTTCAGATCCTTACAAAATAGCCTTTGGTTTGTTGTTGGCTCTCCCACTTCCAGCTGTTTGTGTTCCAGCTGGGGCTGCCGTTCTGCCTTCATTAGTGAGCTGAGAGGTTGGCTGAGTCTTTCCAGGGTGAAGGGAGCAATTCCCATGGAGGAGCTGATGTGGTTGGAGAGGTGGTGAGGATGGACTTGTGTCCTCTTGCACGATTAACATGGTGAAACAAAATGATGCAGCTGCTGGGCCAAAACTGTGAAACTTCTCGCAGGGGAAAGGAAAAGCTGTGGGATGTGGTGCTCTGCACTCCAGCTTTCACGGCATTTGCCTCAGGAGCAGATGTGTGGAGCAGCCCAGCAGGTCTCCAGGAAATGAGGAGCTTTGCCTGCTGGCAGGGGTGCTGCCCGTGCTGTGCTGCTGTGCGGGAGCTCTCTGGAGCTGCTGCCTGCCCATCTCTGGAGCTGCTGCCTGCTCATCTCATGCTGTTACCTGCTCATCTCTGGGGCTGTTACCTGCTCATCTCTGGGGCTGTTACCTGCCCATCTCTGGAGCTCTTACCTGCTCATCTCTGGGGCTGTTACCTGCTCATCTCTGGAGCTCTTACCTGCTCATCTCTGGAGCTCTTACCTGCTCATCTCTGGGGCTCTTACCTGCTCATCTCTGGGGCTCTTACCTGCTCATCTCTGGGGCTCTTACCTGCTCATCTCTGCCTCTGCCAGCAAAGCCTCCCAGGCTGGAGCCAGCAGCACCTTCCAGGGCAGGATGCTTTTTGAGGAGGGACACAGGGCAGTAATCCTGGGCAGGTCCCCGGAGCAAAAGCCTGCTGTCACCAGCTGTGTGTCATCAGCTGGTGTCACCCAGCTCAAGATGGATGGGCATCCAGTGGCTTGGGTTTTCCTGCTGGGAGAGGAAGTGATTGAAGAGGAACCAATGTCAAGAAACAAATCCAGGCAATTCAGCGATTTTGTTTTGTTCCTATTGTGATGTCTGCAAGCTGCATGGATTTGCTGGGCAAATACAGATGCTGAAGTCATGCCTGGCCCAGAAAAGGTTGGGACTGTGAGGTTGTACCTGCCCTGGTGTGAATAGAGCAGGGCTTGGCAAACCTTTGAGGATGCCCTGTTGTCTTGCTGCTGTGTCTCTGGGTGACCAGGCAGCCTGTGGGTGACCTAGAGGCTGCTGTGCAGATTCTAAAAGACAAGAGGGAGCTCAGAGTGTAGTCGTGTTACTGGAAGCCTCCTCTGAAAGGGGTCAGAGCAGGTCCTGCAGGCTCCTCTGCTAAGTCTTTAGCTGGCAGTGGAGCAGTTTGCTGGGACACTGGCCTTGGAGCTTGGTTTATACAAGTCCAGTGGTACCATCCTTTTCCATTTTTTGACCTCATCAAGGACTGCAGATAGTAATTCTGGTTTACCTGTTCACTGATCAGGGAAAAGTGCCAGCACTGGGAGTTAATTGCAGCTCTCAGGCTGTGCACCACTGCCAGGCAGGTCCTGCTTGAGGGCAGACCCAGACTGACAAAAGCTTGGCATACATCAGAAGGCACAATGTGATGGTTTATTTGGTAGATTCCTATGTTGTCTGAAAGGTGACTCTGTGCACAGCGAGGACAGAACAAGCACACTGAGCGTGGATGCTGGAGGGGAAAGCTCAGAAGCCTGATGTTCCTCAGGTAAATCCATCCTCCAGCAGGAAAACTTGACAGGCATCATTCACCTAAGGTACCTCATGTTCTCAACATCTAAAACTTCTCTGTCCTCCTCATGTTCCAGCAGGTGTATTTGTATGTAATTATTCATGTAGGACATGGCCAAGTGAGGGGACCATAATTGAGTCTTAAATGAGTCCTGGAGACTGCTCCATGTAGACGTTGTGGCTGTCACAGCTCTGCCCATCAGGCCTCACTTGAAAAGGGAGACTTTTCTTGGGTAAACACAAATATGTGAAAGAGTTTGGATCTTACAGCTCTTTTTTTTTTTTTTTTAATAGCAAGAGGGGTTGAGCGAATGAAGTGATATTGACAAAGCTATAATTTGACTAATTAGCCAGCTGTCATCTGTATGGAAAATGACAGGGAGTATTTCTTCCCTGGTCTGTAGTTTACTTAGAAGGGAAAATGTATCTCTCTGAAGATACACAAGAACTTTCCGTTTGCTGAAAGCATTGAATGTGTCAGACAGGGGGAGGCATTTGACACCACATCCCTCAAAGTGTCCAAGGCCAGGGTGGATGGGGCAGGGAGCAACTTGGTGTAGTTGAAGATGTCCCTGCTCACTGCAGGATGGGGTGGACTAAACAGCATTTAAAGATCCCTTCCAACACAAACTACTATAATTCTATGTGCATTTTTTGAGATTCCAGAAGGAGTGTACCCCCAGCATTGGCCTGATACCAGAATGGTACAGGAGATGTAACAGAGGGGTTTTGCTTTGCACCTGCTGATGTAAAATTTCCTGATCCCGATTTTCTCCCTTCCTAGGGTTTTGAAAGTGCCCTTACTTCAGGGTGAGGGACGCCAGGCTCCTGTGTGGTGGGGTCCAAGTGTGGTCTGAAGGGTTTGTCCTGTTTCCATCTTTACATCAGTCTGGAACTGAAACTGAGGCTGGGCAGATGGATTCAGAGTGTATTTTATATTTTTAATTTGTTTCATTAAAAAGATAAAAAATAAAAGCATTGAAAATAACAATATTCATAGTTCAGACACAGTAGATTGGTGTGGAGATTTTATGAGAACGAAGAGTAGCAAACAGTAGAGATTTTCAGTGTATTCCTCCGTTATGTTGTAGGGGAAGTGCACATTCTATAGTTTTTTTATTACCCATTTCACCGTGAAATATGTTACAACATTAAGTTGTATATTTCCATTGAAATATATGGCAGGAATAAAATTCCAGATAAAAGGTAACTATTTGACATTCTGTATAGTTGTTGTCATGCTGTTAAAATAACACATTGACTACTAACTTGATATGAGATGAAGATGAAGAGGGAGCTGTGTCAGCAGGAATTTCTGAGGAACTCTGTAGCACTGACAGCGCTGCCTTTGCTCGCCGTCCCCTTCCCTTGGAACTGCAAAAGCAGAGGTTGCCCTCAAATATTAACATCCTGAGAAGTTCAGTAAAATAATCCACCCTGCCTCTTCCGAAAGAAAATACACTTGCAGTACATTTCAGCAAAGCGTAATGTTTAAAATTTGTTTTCACCCTGCATGGGATCCGCTGTAGAGAGTTTAAATCTAAAATTAGAAGAAAGTGGAGGCAAAGTGCAGTTAGCTGCGCTAATAAGATTTCAGGAGATTGCAGTGCCTCACTGGCCAAAGCCCTAATGCTGTAGAGTGTAGGATTATCCCAACTGAGTCAGCTAAATTAAAATAATTTCAATTTAATTTTAAATTTAATTTTGATGCTGCATTATATATTTTATCCATCAGACTTAACTGCTGTCTTTAAAGTTTTTGATGGACCTCCCATCAATGGTCTTTGTCCCCTGTGAGGACATGTCCTGCAGTTGCTGTGCAAAGCACCCATGGCAGGGGTTTCCCAGAGCAGCTGTGGCTGCCCCTGGATCCCTGGCAGTGTACAAAGCCGGGCTGGATAGGGCTTGGAGCAGCCTGGGACAGTGGAAGGTGTCCCTGCCCATGGCAGGGGGTGACACTGGGTTATTTCATATCATCCTGTGGTTCTATGGAGGGGCAGCAAGGATGTTACCTGAGGCAAGCCTGGCTGAGTTTGCAGTCAGGCAGGTCAGGACACCCCTGCCAACCCCTTGTGGCACCTCTGCCATGAGAGCTGTGAGCCTGGAGATCACCAAAGCTATTTCCAGGGTGATTCTCTACTAAAATGCTACTGAAGAGCGAGTACTCAGGAGGAACTTGTAGGTAATGGTGCATTGCCCCAGTAGAAGTGCTGCCCTGCTTTCTCTCATTCTTTGGCCATCCCACCCTGAGCTGTGCCAGCATCGTTATTTTGGCAATTTGGAACATTTTTTCTACCCAGACCCACTGTGTGTCCTCCTCTGAGCATGTCCCCAGAGTGTCATCCCCTCCTGCTGCCCGTTTCTGGGATGCTGGCAGGAGGTGGATCAAGCCCAGCATCGTGGGGTTCCTACCTGAGCACCGAGGTGCTGCACAGCATTTTGACACCTGGGGTTTACTGGTTCCCACGTGCTTTGAAGTTGCTGGGTTGCACTGGAATTGCTGTTTGAGTGCCAAGGTGTGGTCCCAAAGCCATGAGCAGTGACCCAGCTCTGCTCCTGGGGAAGTCACTGGGAGGGTTAAACCCACCCTGCTGCAGAGCCCTGCTTGGAGAACTCACTGAGGGCTGTAAGCAAAGCTGGTATTAAAAGCTCCTGGAGATAACACTTGTGGCAATCTAGCAGCAAAATGCAATAGTTTGGTAGTAAATTAGGTTTTTAGTCAAATAGAAAAAAATGTTCATTTTCCATTGTAATGACAAACTCGGGGTTTTTTTGCACAATGTGTTATTTCTTCGCTTTTCGTACACACGTTTCCCGTGCTATTTATAGATTTACATGTATGCAACTTGAAACCAGTCAGATTGAAATGTTCTAATCTCAGATTTTCCATAAACATTCCTGCCTGTACTGAGACCCCTGTGCACCGAGTTTATGAAAACAATCCCCTCTAGGCAGAGATTTTTCTAATTCCCTAAATATAAGGGGAGAAATTTATAATGAAGTGTTGGTAGAACCTTTGGTATAATGTTGTGAGTATTTCTGTCTACAGACATGGGAAGGATTTGCTCTCAAGCCTTTTGCTGCATAAAGGATAATTTCGCATTCATATTATTGGTTTTGTAACTAAATTTCATGGAAAACGTGCTTTTAAATATGTGAAGAGTTCTGCTGTGACAACATATACTTAAAATGCCTCATTCAATGTGAAGAATTACTGCAAAATAATTGATTCTGCTCAAATGTCTTCTCTTAAGCAGGTTTAATGTTCGGTGTAAGAGGCCTTGTGGAGTGTTATTTCAGATGCACACACAATAATATTAAGTTATTTGGCTTTTCCCCCCCATATGTTAATACTTAAAGTCTGGCCTGGCAGACATTAATGTTATTAAAGGGCTTTGCAGAGGAGGCCATTGCATCATTGCTGGTGCTGCTGTAATTATGACAAGTGTGGGATGTGCAGGTTGGGAACACCAGGAGCTCTCATAGAATCACAGAATGGTTTGGGTTGGAAGGGGCCTTAAAGATGATTTACCTACAACCCCCTGCCATGGGCACAGACACCTTCCACTGGATCAGGTTGCTCTGAGCCCTGTCCAGCCTGACCTTGAATGTTTCCAGGAAGAAGCAGCCACAGCATCTGGTCTTGCAGCCTGGCAGATCACGAAAAATCAGCTCATGTCCTCGGGTGCTGCCAGTGCAGAAGCACTGTTTTCCAGGCTGCTGGTCAGGTAAATAATGAAAAAATCCAGGCTGTAGCCTGGGTTGTCCTTATGAATCAGCTGTGGATTTATTCCAAAGTCCTTGGTGGCTTCCAGGTATTTTGTTGTGTGGAGTTTCCTCTTTCTCCTGGATTTTTTTTTTTTCTGACAGTATGTTAACAATTTTTACTGTCCCTCTGAAATGTTTAATGTAACAGGGGCAGTGAGCAGTGTCTGGTCCCCAGACCCTCTCTGCAGGCTAATGGCATTCCCATCACAAGTGATGTGTGGCTGCAGTGTCTGAAATACTCGGAGTGCCCTTAGCAGTTCTGGGCTCACGGATAGGAATGATATGTGGAAGGAAAGGCTGAGCATCATGGCAAACCATTGGCAATGAACCATGGGAGAGCTGGGCTGCAGCCTGCAGGGTGCTGATCCCACCATAGGTTTGGCTGTGGGTGAGATGGTGGGGATCAGTGCCCCTGTGGCACTGATGTATCAGACTTGAACTTCTTTGGGAGTCCCAATGGACAGGAATCTTAAATTCACCTAAATGCAATCTTGACGCTATTCCCACCTTTCTGGAGTCAGCTTCAGAAGACTTTGGCTGCATCTGGCTGGAACAGGACCATGGCTTGGTCACTTCAGCACCTCTTCAGTCTGCTTTCAACAGCACTTTGAAAATGTTAATTGAAAACAGCATCTGTGCATCTTACTCCAGGCTCCACTTCTGTGCTCCCTGAGTGCTCCAAATTACTGCTTCTGTCTCCAGGGGCTTCTGCTTGTACAGGGATGCTGGAGGAGGGTGTGCTTAGAGAACCTTTACAGTAATTCAGCTCCATAATCATGTGAAGAGGTCGAACTGGGATCCCTGGATCCACAGCTGTGAGTTGGTGCTGCCAGTGCCGAAAGCAGATTCTTTCTGTTGCTTCCAGGGTTATGTTTTAGCTGTCATTTATTGGCATCATCAGGGACTTTTCACAAGGGCATGCAGTGACAGGACAAGGGGGAATGTCTCTAAGCTAGATGAGGGTAGATTTAGATTAGGTATAGGGAAGAAATTGTTCCCTGTGAGGGTGGGGAGGCCCTGGCACAGGGTGCCCAGAGAAGCTGTGGCTGCCCCATCCTTGGAAGGTTTGTGAACACCAGGACTGTCCAAGGCCAGGTTGGGTGGGACTTGGAGCAACCTGGCATAATAGAAGGTGTCCCTGCTCGTGGCAGGGGCTATAGGTAGATGATCTTTAAGGTCCCTTCCAACCCAAACCAATCCGTGATTTTGTTTCTGTGATTTTTAGGGTGACTTAAAGGAAAGGGTCTGTAATTTTGGTTCTAAAGCATATCTCCCCTGGTAAAGAGAACCTCAGAATTACTTACCTGCCTTTACCTGTTCAGAAAACATCTCCTTCATCTAAGCTGAATCTAAAGACAGCTTTTAAAAGGTATTTCTCTCATGACAAATGATTTTTTTGGCACTGAGTGTTCTTCTCTTCCGCACTGATGCTGCCTCCTCAGTTTCCTTCTCCAGCATCCCCGCTAGCTGCCAGGCTCCAGGTGCAGCCCAAAACCTGATTTTTGGATGCTAAAATCCTTGCATCAGGTGTTTGGAGTATCCATGGCAAAGGGCCCCCTGGAAGGAAAGGTTTGCAGCAGGAGCTGGGAGAGATCTGTAGCCATGGCACTGCAGGCTGCTGTAATGTGGTGTGAAATCCTGTAGCCCCACATTACATTTGGGGAGAAAACAGGGGATGCAGAGAGCTGACATTTCCCCCTTGGTGTTTGCTGAGTCCCTTCTGTACACACTGAAGCATGGCTGGTGCTGTGAAGGCAAATGGGATGGGAAAATAATAATAATGATGGAAATTATGGATTGGAAAAGGTAGAAAAACACAGGGTGGTGTTGAGGGGGAAGAGGAGGAGTTGGGAAGGTCACGCCAGACCCCTCTGTTGAAGGAAGCCACATCTACAATACCCAGCTTGGAGGGATTTTTTTCTTCCCGGAGTCACATCCCAGCCCGAGGTGCTGCCCCCAAGCCTGCCCAGGTGGGTTTCCCCAAAGCACTGAACTCATGTATTTCCACCTCTCACACCAGATCAGAGAGAGGAGATGGAGATGGACATGCCAACTGGGAATGGCACCGTGCTCCTCCTCCTCCCCTGCCCCTCCTCACACCTGGGAGGATGCGTCACCTCCTTCCACACTGCCTTTGCAGAGAAAGTGCAGTTTTATTGAGCATTAGGATTGAATTCTTAACTGACTAATCAATTTTAGTAGTAAGTTAAAACGCCTGGTATTAATGGACAACTGCAACCATTAATCAGGGTTACAGTAGATTAACAGTTGTCAGCATTTATGCTGATGCTGGACGGATTGCACTCGCCAATTCCATATTTTTATGAATGTGGAACACTCTGGCTTTGCTCCTATTGATTATTTTCTCCCTTCCTGAGCTCTCCTTTGGAATCACAAGCCTAACCCACATCAGTATAGGCCTGTTTTGCACACTTGGTTTCATGTCAAAAGAGATGGAAAAGGTTCATTTGTTCAACTGTTTGACTGTTTAATTTGATCGAGGATGTGGCTACACCAAGACAGAGTGGGTTTAATGAAACTATTTAACCATCTCTGTCAGCTCCAAGAATCGTAAGGCATTAGTAAAATATGATTCAAGGAGTTTGGGGGGATGTAAATAAGAAATACGCTTATGATTCACGTACAAAATCCATCTTGTTTTCTGTATTTTATCACAGTAAGCAGTTTTTTTAAGTCAGTGAAGCAATTTCTTTTTGTTGAAAACCAACCAAAATAGAAGTAAGTCTTAAACCTTCCTAGGTTTTGTGAGCATTCTTCCTTCATCCATTTTATGGGGATATTTTTCAGATTGAAGCTTGGATTTCCTAAAATCTTTTTAGTTCCACAGTCTTCAATTAGCTGATTACTATAGATTATATTCATACTCTGGATACCTCATCGAGCTGTCTAATAGCTGGATCATATTGATTGTCCTTCAATTAATCACAGCCCCTATTTTCATTTATCAAACCCAAAATACATGTAATTAACTCTGAAGTGATATAGCTCACCGTAAAGTGATTTTGCTACTGCTGTGGAGATAACTCAGTAGATTATACTAATAGGAAATGCAGGTTGAAATTAAATTAATGGTATCGTGTCCATCACAGAAGAATAATTAAAAAACCAAAAGTGAATGACTGTAGTGAGGAATCCTTTGTAACAGCAGATGCAGATGTTTGTTTTTCTTATTTACACCTTGGGGTCTTGCCATTCTTGAGCTTTTGAACAATTGCCATCAAGTTTCCCAGAGGAGATGCCAGAAATGTCCCTGATTTCGCAACAGGAAGGGAGAGGGGACTGAGAAGGTGCAGAATGAGTAACTGCAGGTTATTTTTTTCCCATCAGTGAACCAGTTCATTGGGAAATAAAAAAAAAAGCTACCAGATGATATTGTTTTGCTTTCAAAGCAACTTTATTCATTTGAATGTAATCTCTTCTTCCCCCAGTGCTCATATTGAAATTGGCTCAATGTGCTTAATTCCATGACAGACTGAATTGTAATAAATAATATACACTATCCCCAACCCAGTTTGCTGCAATTGGCATGGTATTTATAACAGCCACGCTCCCAATTGCTCATCATGGCTGAGACTTGAAGCTGCAATTTTATTCATAAACAGAACTGTGTGTAAACTCAGGGAGAGCTGAGTATTCCTGTGTATCATCACTCCTGCTTCCAACCAGAATGGACATGCTGTGGAAGGGCAGGTTTTTGGGAATGCATTGGCACTAATCACTGAGAACTCAGTTATTTCAAAATTATTTTTTTCCCTTATGGATGGAAATACATTTGTTTCTGGAGCAGAGAGCTTATTTTAGGACTTGCACTGATTCTTCTATATTCATCGGTATGCTGGGGTATTCTGAGCACCGAAGAGTCCTTGAAATATCTCAGTTGGAGTTTTGGGGGGTTTCATAGCCAGAATTGAGAGATGTGTATTTTAAAAGCACATTTTTAAAAAGTTTTGCTTTGAATTTGCAATATGCATCATTCAAATAATGCCTGTGATGATACAAATTAAAAATTACTATTTTCTTTCAGTTGGTTTGGTTACTCCTTGGAGAACAGGAGTTTGAGGTTTGTCATTGGTGCTGTTTCACTACCACTTCAGCTTTCCTGCCTTAGGCACTTTGTTATCAGACATTAATATCTGCAACAGCAACCAATTATCTTGTAATTTTAACAAAGGCATCAGAAAAGAGAAAGTGCTAGTTGGTTCGATGGTGGTAAATACATAGATCACAAGCAAAGAGCCTTTACTTTTATTATGCAAAATAATGACTATGTTGCAGTTAATGGAATTTACTTTATACTATGACAATTTATACTTGTACATGTCTGGGGGAGAGCTTTCCCACCAGGCTGTTTTGACAGCTCTCTGTAATAATACAGGAGAGTGATGTGTCTAACGAAGTCTCCGAGAAAAATATCTGGTTTGCATTTCAGAACGTGTCTTTCAGTGTGTTCTGCAGTGGAAGAGAGCATGGGAGAGAGAGCTGCCTTGCATCCCATGCTGCCTCTGCCTGCACTGGGCAGGGCAGGGCAGGTCCTGCTCCAGGTTTTGGGGAAAAGTTGTTTTTATCTGAGTCCGTGGGTGCTGCTGGAATCTCAGCATATGTGTGGTTCTTGGGGCTGTACAAGGCCAGGATTTGGACTGGGTGATCCTTGTGGATCTCTTCCAGCTCAGATTCTGTGATGTTGGACTGCACAGTTGTGATGCCTTAATTTTGTAATAAAACCTTTTGAGGGTGTGACAGTCTCAGGTGCCATCTACAAGCTCTGTGCTGACCCTGTGGACACTGGGGGCTTCAAGCTGTGAGTTCCTGGGCTGGAAAGGAAGAACCTGTGTGAGCCCATGCATGGGAAAGTGCTGGTGATCAGTGTGCTCTGATTACATGTGTATGAAAGGATGACTGTAGGAAAAATCCGTAAATAATGTGTATATATCAAAACACCACCATCAGAATGGTAAATAAAGTGTAGTCCGTGGAGTTTCCCATATTCAGGAGCCGGGAATGTGGCTGAATGTAAGTGTTAACTTGGGCTTTGTTGTTGTTTGTCTCTTCCTTTTCCTCAGCAAGCTTTTCTTCCCTGCTAATCCTCAGAAGCAGCCCAAGAAATGACATTTATGCATATTTCATAATGTGATTTCTGTAGGCACACAGAGCAAACAAATCAATTTCTCAGCAGCACGCTGTTTAAAAGAAACAGCAACAACCTGTGGGATAAGTTGCAGAAGCTGTTAAAATTAATTATAAATGGCAGAAGATATAACATTTGGGGGAAAAAGTGCTAATGTGTGAAGAATAATAAACATTCAGGAGATGAAAAGGAACTCTCTGTCATCTGATTATTTAAACTTCATATATTTATAAATATCACAACACGTTAAAACAATGTACTGCTCGCTACCAACAGCACATTACCATTTTATTCTGGAATTGCAACAGCCTCATCTGCTCTCACAAATAATGACTTTCACCTTTCTGGGCTTGGAGTTTTGCTGCAGATTTGTGTCTGTGTGACTGGCAGTGCACTGTAATATTTTTCAAACGAGAGCAGGAGTGGGTTGGTGGTGGTTGTGGGTGGGGTTTTACTGCTCTGTGGGCTTAAGCTGCTCACTTAGGAGATGCTTTTCTCCTAGACAAGGTCTTGGGCAATATGGATCTGAGTTGCATTAGAGTAATCCAGTGTGGCTGCTGTCAGTGGTAGATGTTTCACTGGTGTCTACCAAAGGAAGAAGAAAATGGAAAAGGATCTCTGTTTGAAGTGTGAATTGTGCAGAATAAGCCAAATCTCTAGAAAATGATGCTGATACAGAAGCGTTCACTGGGGTGCAGTAATTTCCCTT
This sequence comes from Rhabdornis inornatus, assembly GCA_013397075.1. Lineage (NCBI taxonomy): Eukaryota > Metazoa > Chordata > Aves > Passeriformes > Rhabdornithidae > Rhabdornis > Rhabdornis inornatus. Next base: position 29,361 of record VWZS01006727.1, read on the forward strand.
CAGCCTGTTTTCAGCAGCAGGAGCTCTGCAGCAGGTACAGCCATGGAGGGACTTGTGACAAGGGCAAGCAGTGACTGGACAAGAGGGGTGGCTTCAAGCTGAAGGAGGGTAGATTTAAACGAGATATTAGGAGAAAAATCTTGGCTGTGAGGGTGGGGAGGCCATGGCACAGGTTGCCCAGAGAAGCTGTGGATCCCCTGGATCCCTGGATGTGCCCAAGGCCAGACTGGACACTGGGGCTTGGAGACACCTGGGATGTTGGAAGGTGTCCCTGCCCATGGCAGGGGGTAGAATGAGATGGGCTTTAAGGTCCCTTCCAACCCAAACCATTCTAAGAGTCCATGCTGAAATGCCTTATTTCTGTGGAGAAATTAATATAAATTTACCCAGCCAAAGTAATTTTTCAATGCTACAGGCTTTGATGAGAGTAGAATAGGACCTGTGGGTGATGGAAACACCCTGCAGCCTCGGGCTTTGGATCAGATGATCTTTAAAAGTCATTTCCAAGCCAGACCATTCTGTCAGTCTGTGATCTGTAGCCTGTTGAAGGTGCCTCTGGAACACAGCACTGTGGTTGCTTCAAACCCCACCTGAGCTGCAATCACTGCAATTTTTACAGGTATTTACAGAGAAATGTGGTAACATCAAGAGATCTTTCCAGGTAACCACGGCTGATGCCACTGAAGTTGGCTGGGATTCTGTTCCTGCACAGCAGCTGTACCCTTTATACAGCAATAAACACAAGCACGGTTATGAACTTTCCTCATCTTGCTTGTGTGATGAAGAGGTGAGGTTATTGGTCAGCAAAATATGATCTAATTAGAATTAAATTGTTATTATTGTTATGATTTTATGGATGAGGTGAGTGGAAAATTCTTGGAAGACAGCATGTTCCTGCTTGGGACTTTTCATGGTCCTGGGTTTGGGAGTGTTCTGGTGGGAGGCTGCTCCTGGCTGGGCAGAAAAGCTGCTGGGTGGCCAGCAGAAGGGCAGTGTGGGCAACAAAGGATGAAGAGCATCTGTCAGCCACAAAAGGGGCTCTGGGATTTGGGTGGGATATGGAAACCCGCTGACACACTGAGCATCCTCACACAAGGGCTTTGCTAAACTTGGCTGGATTTTACACCAGTGAATTCGGCAGCGTTTTGCTGCACAAGTTTGGGGTTCCTCCACACCCACAAACCTCCCCGTGATTTTAGCAGCCTCTCACTGCAGCTACCTCAAAACCCACTCTTCCAATAATTTTTTTTTTCCCCCTGAAGGTGCTGACCCCATAACGCAGCGTCAGAACCGCTCGGTGGCCGTCGCCCTGCAGCCTGTCCGATGGGATGTGACACTCCAGCCCTAACAGATGTCACTGCCACAGGGAGAGCAGAGGAGCCTTTGGGGGAGCCAGCTCCAGCCTGGGGAGCTCCGTGGTTCCCCCCAGAGCCGGGACTGGCTCCGTGACCTGCTCGGTGGCTTTGTCCCAGCGCAGGAAGGGAGCTGGGCTCGGGGAGCGGGGCCCTTTCGGCTCAAAGGCTGTTAGATCCAGGTCACTGAGTTCGGGCTGCTGCGTTTTCTGACAAAGTCTGAAAAATGCAGATTTGTAGCAGCCCTGTGTTAATGAATTCCGACTGCTTGGATTTCGCACTGAATAATGGCCGGAATTACCAGAGATAGTGACTTATGAGATGTGATTGAATATCATCCTTTTTCTCGAGATTAAATTGATAAAATGATGTAATATCACATTATTTTTATTAGCAGGCTTTGATACAAAATTCTCTGTAGAGCAGAAGATTTTGTTATAATAAAACAAAGATACTGGCAGGAGAAAAAAAATTCAATAAATTTTTAAAGCATAGTATCACATTTTAAATGCAATTTTGTGCATATGGTGAGTGAATGCAATACCTCTTTACCCTCAGGCTGCCCACTTTCATACATTAAAAATATTCTATTTAAATGCAGATTTTGATTTGCTATCTGGCGTGGCGTTCAAGGAGAAGAGACAGGAGAAAAGGAAGAGTGTGTGCATCTCTTAATTTAATTACATGTTTCTTTTGACGCACAAAGGTGTGAGCAGTTGTTAAGTGTAAGGACATGCCTGTGTGTAAAAAAACAAAAACTGCATGGTTAGTTTTTAAAAATCTGTAAAAGAAAATGTAATCTCAGCCTCAACAGAGAGTCCAGTGAGTTCTTGTGGATGTGAATGTGTAAATATGCATCATCACGTGTGTGTTACAGGCTGGACCACTGGTTCTCAGCGTCGTGACAGCGTCAGGACAGCACTGCTGAAAATCAGATCCCAGTTGAAAATAGCTGCCTGCTAAACCAGAAAGATTATTTTTTGCCAAATCAGTGCAATAATCCGTTTGTAGGGTTTTTTTGGTGTGGTCCCATCCAGTGTGGCAGCAGGGTAGAGGTTGAGGGCTTCTCATGAGCCAGGGGTAGATGCCCGTTTTTTTGTTTGCTTGGTGTCATCTGGATGGCTGTGATTTTTTTTAATTAAAACCATAACATTTCTTTTTAGAACTACCTTGGAAATGCAGGAGATGGACTGCAAGGGGCAAAAGTCATAGCAGTAAAACACCTTGAACACCATGGAAGTGATTTTGCCATTTGATGGTGTGGAAACCAGGGAGGTGCCGTTTGGGCCGAGTACTCTTTGTCTTCATTTGTCTGTTGTGTGGGTGAAAGCCTATTTTCAGAACTGGAGAATATTTGAATTTCAGTGCCCTGGAGCAAATAGGTTGAGTGGTATCAGAGATTATCAGATTTAATTCATTTATTTTAAATGTAAATTGATTTGAAGCCGCTGGGAGCCGTTAAAAGTGTGCAGTTGTTGGCCTCTGCACTTGCTGTATATTATTTCTCCTGCCGTCCACTTCCATCCATCCCTTCTCCCAGTCTTTTATCTGTCTGGTTTCTTCCCCCTGTCTCAAAGAGACCTGAGTTTTGGGGCTCTGTGCATTGCATAGAGGGTGGGAGGCTTCTTCTCCTGGCAAGTGCTGGAATATCCTGGCTTTGCTGTGGCTGTGTCCCAAAACGTCACCTCCCAGAGCTGGAATTCTTCGCTGCATCCAGCAGCTTCTCTCTTGTGACTGAAGCACAGAGATATGCAGCTGTTAATGGTCTAAGGGGATGGCTTAATTGGGATAGGCAATGAAGGTTATTCCTGTGGTCTTGGGAGGGTAGTGGGCTGCAGTGGAGCTGAGTGTAAAAGCCACTGATCTCCCCCTTCCAGGCTGTGCCAGCTCCCTGGGCACGGCTTCCCTGCTCCTGCCAGTTCGGTGCAAAATCCATGTTTTCAGGGGCTCCATGACTCACCACGAGCATTTATAGTTTCCTGTAAATATAAATTCAGGGCTGTACCAAAGAGTGCCAAATGTGTGTTTTTAAGTCTATACATAAAATTATTTGATCTCGCAGGGCATCGCATTTGCCAATTTTTCTCTTGGGCACATAGATATTAAAATCATATTATGCCCAATATGTGGTTGTAAAATTGAAGTCACAGTGGAAAGGAATATTACAATTTTTCCCCTTTAATATTAGTCTCAAAGAATGTGTCCTTCTGAAGAAAAGGTTATTTGTCTAATATGCTGGAGAACAGTTCACAAAATTAACTAAGAGTTACCCCATAAAATGTGCTGCAAAGAGAAAGCAGCTAAGGAAACTTAGGAAGCAAATCCCTCTTGGTTTTCCAGCACCAATGCAAACTCTTGATTTCTCAAGTGTTGTGAGTGTTAGGGTGGCATTGAGGGGGATTTAAAATATGCCCTTCTTTTTAGGGAGAAGTAAATCCCAACACAGAATCACAGGATGGTTTGGGCTGAAAGAGACCTCAAAGGTCATCTTGTTCCACTCAACCCCTGCCATGGGCAGGGATGCCTTCCACTAGACCAGGCTGCTCCAAACCCCATACAACCTGGCCTTGATGTCCCTCTCCTCCTTCAGCCTTCAAAAGAAAAAGCATTTAGAAATAAGTATAGTCTTAAAATAAATGTTAACATGTGAATAATAAATTTAAAACATCCAGGGAAGCACTGGTAGTGTTACCTGTCTCGTGAGCGCTTAACTCAAGGCTCTGCAGTTTCAGACTGATAATTTTAGCTGGTTTTGGGGGTATTTTTTATGGCAAACGTGGTGGGAGGAGAAAGAAAATCAGTGGAATTGGTTTACATATTGCCTTAACTACTCTCACAATAGTGGAAAGCTCTCATCAAGTATGTATCAGATTATTTTATGCCAACATTAATATTGGAAGCACACATGTAATCTGGAGTCAGCAGGTTCATACACTACTATCTCATTAAATTTTCAGGCAAAAGCTGCAAAAATTAATTGGAGGCGTGTAATAGTTTAGAATGTGAGCTGGCTTATGGTAATATAAATTACATGAGGAGAAGACAGTTTTATATACTGAGAGAGGGAAAACTGGTTTACTTTAATGAGAAGAGATAGAAATGTAGAGCTATTTTTTCATTACAGATGCACTCTAAACTGTTTGGACTTACTTGATGAATAGAGTTAATTCTCTGCTACAGTTCCAATAATTCATGTTGCACAGTTTAATGACTTCTAGATAAAAACAGGATTGAAATGTTAATTTCTATGAAGAAATTGGAGCACTCTCATACATCAAGCTTTTTTCTATTAAACTACTAGTTAATTTCACTAAACAAGTCTCTTAGAGATATTTCATGCTACATAGATTTTTGTATTTCTCACCTGCTTTGTTTTATTCTGTTGGCCTGAACGCTGGCTAGGGCAAAGCGCTGCTGGGATGTGGAAAAATTTCGGTTGTACTTAACCTGTCGTGATGATAATTAATTTTTTTCTGCAAGGCACCCTGTGATGTTTAGGCCTGTTGGTGTTTTCTCCTGTATTTCCCAGTTGATCCATCTGGTGAGGGGTTGAAGTTCTCTGCTGCCTGTGCCATCCAGGCATAGCTGGTGGCCTTCATCCAAGGAGGGGCACAGGGAGCTGCTGTAGTGTCTGTACCTCCTCCTTAATTCAGTTTGACTGCTGCTCTTCTGTGTGCTGCCTAGAGGTTGGGTACTGCTGGTTGATGCTGCATAGAGAGGACAAAATTGTTTTTTTCTTTTGCATATTCATTGTTTCAGTAATTTCTCTGCTAACTTGGATTTGTTTCTGTTGTTCCAGTCCGATGTTCATCATCAGAGATGAGTAGTTCTCTCATCAGCCTTGCCTTTCCCCTGTTTGGTGCCATCCCACTCACTGTTGCATGTATTCGTCCATTCCCCTTCTGTCACTTTGATATTTGCAGTTTCGTGTATGTAGTTTGATATTTCTGGTATTTTGCAACATCTGCCCAGGGCAGTGCTGGAGTCACCATCCCTGGAAGTGCTCAAAATATGTCAAAATGGGGTACTTAGGGATATGGTTTAATGGTGAAGTTGGTAGTTGGATTAACTATTGGACTTCATGATCTTAGAGGGCTTTTCCAACTTACACAATTCTATGATTCCATGATCTTTACATGAGAACTGCATCATACAGCCTCCCTTAGCAGAAACCATGGGTCTTAGTAGGGTTCTTCTAGGCATGGAAAATCCCCTTTCCATGGGATTGCAGAGCTCATTCTCCTGCTGGAGGAACCTCTTGCCTGTTCACCTCTAAACCATGTCCTCAAGTGCCTAACCCAGATGTTTTTGAACCTTTCCAGGGATGATGACTCCACCAGTTGGACTGTAAAAGGGCAGGGAGATGGGGAGCCCAGAGTCACTGATGGGGGAGCTTCAGCTCCCACCCCATGACCTATGGCAGGGAGGTGAAGGCATGGGCTGCCCAGCACAGGTGACACTCCCTTGGGTTGCTGTGCTTCTAAAGAACAGGATTTCACCTGATATGTTAAAAAAAAAAAAAAAAAAGCTGAGTTTTGCTGCAAACAAGAGAAGCTTCTAACCTCACACTCTAGGTGCACGATTTCATGGGGTTTTGTATATATGGTGAAGAAGGAAACATCATCCAAGCTCAGCTTTTTGCAAATTTAGCAAGACAGAGGTGAGCTTGGCCAATGAGTTGGTGGCTGTGGGGACATCACAGTGGAGCTGTGGCTGCTCTCTCCTTTTGGGGACGCAACAATGGAGCTGTGGCTGATCTCTCTTTTGGGACACCACAGTGGAGCTGTGGCTGATCTCTCCTTTGGGACCCAGAGTGCTCACGCCAACTCCCACCTGGTGGAACTTGGCCAGTGCCTCCTGCTACCCAAAGGAGGAGGAATTTTGGGCTGTGGTGACATTACAAATCGCCATCCAGGTGGGAAGGTGGGGTCTGGACGTGGGTAGGAGGGAGGCGTGCTCCTCAGCCTGGTTCCCCCATTCCATGCCTTGGGCTGTTCATCCTGAAAGGCTCTTTTATCCATGGACCTTGTTCCTCATTGTGCATCCCCAGTGTCCCACACAGGATTAAACAAAGTGTCACGCGTGCGAGGTGTACGGTGCAATTATTTTAACCCATTTCGCCTTCTAGTGTGGAAAATCTGCTTAAAATAGGACTTGCTAAAGTCATTGTACCATATACAAAGGGGTTATTAAAATGCACTCTCTTAATAGAAAATAGGATTAGAAGAGACACTTTGGCTTTGAGGCCTTCTCCAGCCAAAAGAAGGCCTCATGGCCAAAATGTCTTCTTTAATCTCATTTTCTGTTTTCTGGTAGGAATTTTAACTCTCCTCACCCCCTCCCAACCCCTGTGTCTCTCTGCCCACATGCTGGTCCGGCCTTGTTCAGATCCCTTCCCACAACAAGGGGGCTCATAAGACAAAGGGATATTTTTCTCTTGTCATAATATCAAGACATTTTATTTCTAGTCCAAACAAATCCTCCCCAAAACCCACAACCTGTTTCTATCAACCGGCTTTTGGTTGTTTGCACTAAGGCTCCCATCTATCAGGATTCTTTGCTCTTCAGTCCTGGTGAAGGCTTGTTGTGCTTCTAAGTCCTTGGGACAAAAACACCTGGAAATCCTAATTATTTAGTGTGAAATGCTGAATTTTCCATCTCTGAAGATAATTTGGTAGTGAACACCTGTGATACGGATACCTCTATATATCTATGTGCTCTTATATCTGTATATTAGTTGAAATGCAAAAGCTGCAGGCTGCACCAACAACTTAATGTTTTAAACATGTCCTGTAATTTAAATTTGACCTTTCCTGGATAATATCAAACTGATATCTAGTTGCTTCACCGCCTTCTAACATTTTGATTCCTAAATGGAGTTTTTAATTTAACATGCAAAAATTTATGCTCCAGAATAGGGAAAAAAAACCCCAAATCTTGCTGTAACTCTTAATTACAGTTAATTACTGTATTTCTTAATTAGATTCTTAATTTCCAACTATTTAACTTCAGTGAAACAAATGGAAAAGCAGCAGTCCACAGAGAGCCTGAAAGAAGCAGTCTGAAGATCTGAAAGAAGCAGTCGTGTTGTTTTTATATTTTTGTAATTTGAAGGAATCCTGAAGGCACTGAATTTTATTTCTGTTAACTGGGAAGGGCAGCAATTTGTGTTTATAATTGTGGCAGGAAAATGCTGGGAGGGGGGAAATGAATCCTTTTGAAAGGGTTTGCATCCATATTGCAGGTTGGAAGAGGAAGAGACAGGTGCCAGAACCAAATTCAGGGAAATATTCCGATTACTCATCAGCTGGAGTAATAAGTATTTGAAGAACTTGCTGGTGACTGGATTTTTAAATGCAAAAACATTTGGGATGTTTACAGTTGGAGTCTCAAAATTCCTCTCAGCTGGGTCACATCAATGTGTACCCACGTGAGTGGGTACATTCAACACCTGCAAGTGTCTAAGATGAGGCTGGATGAAGCAACCTGGGGTAGTGGGAGATGTCCCTGCCCATGGCAGGGAGTGGAATTAGATGAGCTTTCAGGTCCCTTCCAACCAAACCATTCTGGGATTCTCTGAGTGCTCACAGGAAAGTCCAGCTCCAGCATTTGGGTTTCCTCAGAAGATGCTTCACCTGCCCAGGTGCCCCAAGTTGGAGCCTCCCTGCTCCCCGAGCGCCCCAGCACTCAGGATTTTTATGTTTTTCCTCACAAAACAAAACTAAATATTAAACCCACAAAGCATGTTGTTTGGATGCAGTGCAGTTCCAGACCCCAGCGTGTTCCTGCCTCAGGAAGGCTGATTCTCCCTCGGAGGTGGATACAAACGGTCAGCTTTAAACCTCTTAACAAAAGGTTAATTTTTCTTCCTTGACGTCTTGCTGACTAAGTCAAACCCCGAACATGAGGTCGTTGGCTGTTCTGTAGGTTTCCAAAGACAGCTTTTTACACCCGTGGTATCAGTTTTGTGTCTCTTGGCAACAGATTGGTTCTGGCACCCCGAGGACGGGGCGCATTGGCATTCTTGCACTGCCAAGAGACACAAAGCGGATACTGGGGGGATTCAACGCCTTGCTGAAAATACATTAAAATATATTTTGTGCCATAATCATGTGTTTGGAAAAATGAGCTTTTTTTGTTGTTGGGTTGTTTTGGTTTTTTTTTTCTCCTGGAGCCTCATTTATGGGTGTGTTTGTAATGCCTTGGCTCCTGCTGCCCTTTGTGGATGGAGGCATCCTCGCTGGAATGCCGCTCGCCCAGGGGTGATGCCTCCACTGCAGAGCTGTTCTCTTTCCCTTTTTCCTGTCAGCAGGAAAAGGAAGGAAAAACCTGATAGAACCATACAATGAAAACACTAGTGGGTTTTTTTTTCCTTCAGGGAAACTGTCCCATCTTTGAAAGAGCTGTGAATCCAGCATGTTGTTGAGGTGCTTATCTCAAAAATAGAAGAAAAAATATGCATCAAAAGAGGTGATTTTTTAATATATATATATTATAGGGCTAATTATGAAGTATCTATTAGATATCTTGGCAAGATCTTTAGTGCCTTATGTGCATAACCAGGACAAGTGCTGAAGCTGTGTAGAATAATTTATAATATATGTGACAGCCAAAAATTTACTGTCATTCAATCAGTGAATTAAATAAGCGTCATCTTACCAAGCTTTGAAATCACCCATTTCATTACTGCAGATTACATGTACAGTGGTGAGGAAGGACAGCAGCTGGGAGGTGCTGCACAGGCTGGGCTGGGAGGATGAGGATGCACCTGGGGATTCCTGCAGTTTCCTTGCCAGGTAGCCATGGCCACTCAGATGGGGCGGAGAAGCCATGACAGCCAGAAAGCAAATTCCTGCTTTTATTGGATCTGCAGGTGGTGTGCTCTTGGCTTCACAGGAACCAGGCTGAGATGGTGCATCAGGGCAAAGTGTGGAAGACCCAGCTCGGAAGAGGGCAGTGTGAGAAAGAGGAGCTGGAGGGAAGGGACAGAATGTGAAATGGTGAGGTTTCAAATGCAGTATGGATGTGCTTGAGGAAGTTGAGAGAAGAGCAGACAGCAGAGCAGAGGGTTTGGGTGGTTGGCATGTGCATGGCTCTGCTTGGAGGGGCTTGGGCAGGTGCAGCCACTTTGCCTCTGACCTGGCTGGCACAAAGTTGTTTGGGGCACGTGTGATGGTCACCTGGGAGCTGCAAAAACACCCATCTGCTTTATACTCAGGGATAGATTCTCTTCTGCTTGGTGCTTGTTCCACTAAAGACCTCTTACCTGCTGTTAGGGAGATGCTCATCAAGGTTTGCAAACACCAGTGAGAGATGCCTGAGGAGTTGTGTAGTGGCCTTCAGCTAAGAAGACAGTTCTTTTGAGACTCAGAACAAGTGGTGATCTCAGCATTGCTTCCTTTCATGTTAAATGACAGCATCCTCTTTCTGTTATTGTCACAAATCTTAAGATTGTTGTTCTTCCCGTTTTAAATAGAGCATGTGGGAAGATCTGAACAGGCAACTTACTCTAGTGGGAAGTTGATACACGTGCCATCACGTACCCTGGTATTTATTCCTCTCCATTAAATTATATTCTCCAAACCATTTTTAAGTGTGTACATAGCAGTGTTAATTTCAAGGAGACAGATTTTTAAAAATATATGTACTTAAACAGTGTTGGAACCCATTAAAAAAATCTATTTAAAATCAATTGTGTGCGAGAAGAAGTCTACAAACAAAAGGGCAGAGACAGGCATATCAGCTTTAATTTAGTACTGGATTCCCTTTGACAGGAGCCATTTAGATAGAGGGCAAAAAATTATCTCACTGAAAAAGGCAGTGATTGATCACATGTTGGTAAGTGAATCAAGTCTGCGAAAAACAGAGGCGATTAAGGGACAAAGAGGAATTATCATATTACAATGTTGCTGCCTGTCAAACCTCCGTCTTGTTGTGCATTCATGTGTCACGTTGTGACATTCGATCAGCGCTTAACTCCCTGGGACAAAGGGATGGTCGTTAAAAATCTTTAAATGCTGCTCGGAATTGTGCTGGGGGTGTAAATCCGTGTTTTGACTGCTGACAGAGATCTTTATGCCCACAAGAATAGATACACAGGACCTGGCTGACAACTTATTAAGTAGATCTTAGCACCAGGGCGTTTCCAGCTCTTTCTCATCTTTGGTGTTGCTTTGCTGGCCATGATGGGATGGGTTGGGAGGTGCCAGGGAGAGCAGGGTGGCACTTCTCATGGGCAAGTAAAACAGCTGAAAATTGGTGAAACCAAAAGTATTAATCTCCAGAAAGTGGAAACTGTGAAGGCAGGAGGTGGGTGGTAAAACCTGTGGTGAAATGGGAAGGATGAGGATGTGATGAAAGAGGATTTGTAGGAAGATGTGGGGAAAATGAAAGCAAACCTGTGAGTGGCAAAGCTCTGGGGAAAGTCTGTGTGCTCGGATGGGCTCTGGGGTTAACAGCAGCCATGGCTGAGGCTGGAGACACAGGAGACAGGACATGCAGGGTCTGTGTCAGCGTTTTCCCCAGCCTAGACCCAGTTAATGCCTCGCCCAGCTCTGCTGCTTCCCGGGGACATGGGGCACCGATGAGCAGGGACAGGTACAGGGGAGCAGCTCCCTGGCTCAGCATGTTCCCTGCTGAGGTGCTGGTGTCCTGCTCCCAGGGGACAGCAGCCTCTAGAGACTATGGCAGATCCATAAACCTTCTCTAGAAACATGTGCAGAAATGTGCTAAGTCTTTGAAATAATGCACTGCAGTTTAAAAGTAACAAACATTTAGTTTTTGCATTTTGTGGCCCTGGCAGTTGCTCTCAGGGTGTTGCTGGTGTGACTCTCTGTCCTTTCCCACCCATGTGGGTCCTGCTCTAGACACACACACTTGGATGTGCAGGAGCTCCATTGGAGAAGCCACTTTGCTCTGCTGAGTTTGAGTCATGCCCATATGGGAGTTGGGACTAGATGATCTTCAAGCTCCCTTTCTAAGCCAGACAATTCAATGATTCTATGACATCTCCTTTTCTTGGATTTTCTGTCTTCAGTACATGCAGTTAACCAGGGTCTTGCCTGCCTGGCTCTGTACACAAGATTCACCTGCTTGGAGTTTTTTTTAAGGAAGGAATGGAGAACAGTTGTGTGCCTCATCTGAGTACTACACCAAAAAAGCACAGTTAAAGACACCTACATGACAAAGACCAGATAAAAGCAAAGCAAAAACCACAAATCAGCAAAGTGGTAGATCTCTGAGAACCAGCCTTTGTGATTTTCAAAGAGCCTCTGTTTGAACAACTGTCTTACTTGGTTGAGAACAGAAAACAAGTAAAGCATCAGCTTTTTGTCAGGGAATACTCTTAAGTATCTGCATCATGACTGTCTGAATATATTAATCAATAATCTGAAAAAATGGGATGGACATGGAGTTGGTGGCACCAAGGCAGGGAGGAATTCTGTGGCATCTCTGGTGGGAGGCAGCCCTGTGCAGAAAGAGGCAGAACTGAAATGAAGGAGGATCACACAGTCAGATGAAAGCCACCACTGCCAAACACAAGATTGGGCACCCAGGAAGGAGCATTCCCAGCTCCTTGCACACACTGCTGTGCTTTCAATGAGCTGGAACCACTGGGGGAAAAGACCAGAGGGTTGCTGCAGACAGCTCGATGAAAGCATCTGCTCATTGTGCAGCCAGTCACAAAAGATCAGGCAAGGTATGAGACCATGGGAAGAATGGGTGAGAAAATATGGAAAATATGGAAAATATGGAAAATACGATAATCCTGTTATGAGGGTGCTCAGAGTGTCCCAGTGGGTGTGTGCTGGGGAGGTTACCCCTCACTCTGCAGCTCAGGAGGTTCTTGAGAGGTGGTGGCTGGAAAAGAATCACACAATCATAGAATAGTTTGGTTTGGAAGGGATCTTGAAGACCATTTCCACCCCTCCTGCCACTAGACCAGGCTGCTCCAAGCCCTCTCCAACCTGGCCTTGGTCACTTCCAGGGATGGGGCAGCCACACTTTCCTGGGCAATCTGTGCCAGGGCCTCAGCACCCTCCCAGGGGAGAATTTCTTCCCAATATCCCATCTAACCCTTCTCTCTTTGAGCTCAAAGCCAGTCACCCTTGTCCTATCAATAGTCACAGCTTGTAGCCATGTCTGCGTAGTTGAAGAGATTGGGGCTGTTTAGAAAGATCATGTGAGTAAGAGGATTTGTGTGAGAGGTTTTGTAGACTAATGTTTGACATATTTAACCTTTCTCAAAATACGAGAGCAAAGGAAAATCCAATAAAACCAGGGGCGTGCACTGGGCACTCTGCAATTGACGTTTCCCTCTGGTGCTTGCTGAAATACCAGGAATGTTGGGCAGCCCCACACTGCCCCTCAGCCTGACCTGTTACTTCCTCCCTGCTCCTGCCTTTGGGAGTGTTGTCCCCTTCTCTGTGGACAAGCATATTTTATCCTGTTTGACACTTTTTGGCAGCGTGTACTGAAACTGCTTTTCATACTGCGTTAGAAATACGGTCGGTCACAGCGTGTTCTCCTCTGCTGCTAAATCCTTGCTGAGAATCTGAGGTATTTTGAAGCCACATTCAATTAATGTGGCTTCTCTGGGAGCATAGGACTTCTCTCAGCAGTGTTTTCAGCAGCCTCAGCGTTGCCTTTGTCAGACAGAAATGCTTCTTACACACCAGTCTTGATGGAAGTGATAGGGAAACCTCATAGGTGCTGTGGGGGGTCCCTGGTTGGGAATGGGGTACGTGGTGAGAGCTGGGATACAGGGTGGTTGGGCTGCAGCTTTTTTGAAGGGGAGCTCCACACACATTCCTCTTCCTTACACTTTTTCCTTTGAACTCAAGAATAATTCTTGAACTGGCGGGGATGATTAATGCATAGATACTGAAAAAACATAGTTGGCTTTTTAAAACTGTAGTTACTTGGAAATATGGGCTGGCTGCCATGGAAGAGGGTGCTGTAGGAGTTTATCTGAACACAAAATACTGGAAAGTCAAATTTTACAGTCGTTTAATTTGTCCAGTGTTTTCAAATAAGGATACTAAATGAATATATTTAAAACAGTGTTACTCAGGAAAAATATTTATTTGACAGGGTCACTGTGAGTTCACTGGTACAATACTGGAACAGCACAACATTGTTCAAAGCGAAGATGGAGAGAAATGCCTGCTCAGTTAAAGCCCTGGCAATGCTGCCCCAAATGTGAGCATGCAGATGGCAGCAAGCAGCCCTGTCCCTGGGCTGTGTCTCTCGAAGGTGGCTTTCTCTGCAGGGACAGCTCCAGTGGCTCTGTGTCAGAATCACAGAATGGTTTGGGTTGGAAGGAACCTTAAAGACCATCCAGTTTCAACCCCGTGCTGGCAGAGATGCCTTCCACTAGACCAGGTTACTCAGAGCCCCATCCAGCCTGGCTTAGAACATGTCCAAGGATGGGGAATCAGCCATAAAGGATTAATCATCTAATCTGTTTAAAATCTGTGGAAGCAGAGCTCTCTGATGGGATTTGTTTGGGACCTGGGTGATGGAACACAGTGAGTTTTGTCCCAGGTGGGTCACATCTCATGGCCATGGCTCTTGGCTGTGGTCTGGGCTAGTGAGTGCACATCTGGCCAGAAGAGACAAAGGAGGGCCCCTGTCCTGCTGGGCACTAATTGTGTTAATGAGCCCTCACCAGGGAGCGGGACACAGCTCTGAGCTTTGTGCCTGGCAGGGAAGATGGTGGATGGCTACTGGGACACGAGCACTGCTGGCCATTGCTGAGACCATTACAAGGATGCAGAGATGATTTTAGAAACCCTGCTTCTGCTAGGAGTCAGGAGCAGCTCCAGCCAAGCCAGCTCGGTGCCAGCAAACAGCTCGGATGGTGGAGTCTCCTGCCGGCAGCACCGCTCTGCCAAGAGCTAATCCCCTGTGAGAGCACGGGAACAAAACAGTGCCGCTCGCACAGCTACTCCTTGGGCACAGGGAATTAATATTAACCCTGCGTCGCTGCAGAATTCCCGCTGTATTTGCCATGGCTTACACTCCGGGCACACCTCCTTGCCAAGGATCATCCACCCCAGCACGGAGCGCAGAAGTGAGGCTTGGCCCGCTCTGCCAGGTTTGCTTGGAGGCAAACAAAACCCTGGCACCTCTGCAGATGCCAGCCTGCCTTGCTTTCTGCTTCTTTGGAAGCTCTGGTTCTCCTTGGGAACAGGCTGGCGAGCCTGTGGAGGTGTGGGGACCCACTCCATAGCTCCTGGTCTGTGTGGAGAGCCAGGCTTTGGAGCTCCAGCTCTCGTTTTGGTGCCAAACCCAAAGCTTTTGTGCCCAGAGGGTGGATATGTTGCTTGCTTAGTGAAACGGGTTAATGCTTCGCTAGACTCCGACACGTCAATGGCTTGGACAGCTCAAAGCAAACAAAATTCCAGTTTGGATTGAGCTGGCCCAAAATGTAAATCCTTGTTTTCTTTTTCCTCCTTGAGTTTTGGGCACATTGTCCCCAAATGGAGCTCTGTAGTTGGCTGGAGTGGCACAGTGGTGATGTGAAATGATTCCAGAGGAAGAGTGGATAAACATTTTTATACTGAGGTGTCTAGTGAGGGGAAGTTTGCATGTAGATAGCCTTTAAATTAGGCTTTAGGTGGACTCTTCATCTCTGTCCAGGATTTTTTCCTGTTTCCAACTTGTAATCTGTGGGCCAGGTTTGTAAAAGCTTTTCGAAATTAATCCATTCAAAAAATGCAAATAAGAGGGCAGCTGAAGGCAGGTCTCTGCTGCCTCGGGCAGTGAATTTGGCTCACACTTCCAGTGTTCCCACTCAGTTCCCAGAGGAAGGATTTGAAAAGGAGGAGAGAAAAAGCCCACAACAGAGGAATTGCTGCAGGTGATTCAGAGGGGGATGCTGCTGTCCCATCACTTCTGTCACTCCACTCTTGCTGTATCCTTGCCCATGGACACAGCTCCTCCCTTGGCTCTTCTCATCATCTGTAAAGATGCTTCGATGTTTTTACAAGAGCAGAAAGGCATGCAATCATCCTTCCTGCTGTCTGTGGTTGCATTTTGATTCCTCAGAGGTTCCTGTTCTCCAGTGATGGACCATGGGAAGGGTTCTGTGAGCATTCGTGGGGTCCTTGAGGAGAAAAATACAGGAACTATATGGACCTTTAGCTTTAGTTATTCAAAACTTGCTTTTTAAGTCTCACAGCTTTTATGTATGAAATTGCAGATGTTGAAAGGAAATCTGTGGGAATTTAGAGACCAGACAGGTTTAGCCAGTGCTTTCTTAATTCACAAATGGTAAACCCTCAGAGTAATTTTTAGCAGACCTAAGGCATTGGAAGGGATGATCTTTGAAAACAGGCAGAAGAAAAAAAAACCCGGTTTGCACTGAAGAAAAAACTACAACACAAACATCCAGTGGGCAAAGGGAGTTTTAAAATGTCCCAGTTCTGGACAAGCTTTGGTCAGCATTTGTGTGGTCCAGGAGACATGTGGGTAACCAGGTTTCAGGAGCTCCTGTGCTTAAAGAAGTGGTTGGTGTTGAGCATGGCTCCCGTCGCACATCTGTTGGTACCTGTTGCTGCAGTGGGTGTTACTCCTAGGTGACGTGTAGCTGGACAGCCTGCTCCTAGGAGTATTCCATGTGCATGAAGCCTGTCTCAGAGCCCTCAGCCTGTTTGTTCCTGTGCATTTGTAGCCATAGGGAGAAAATTCCCACTAGCATTGTTCTGTCGAATGCTCTTTGTTTAAGTCTCCTAAGTCTTTCTAACCACTTTGTCCCTTTGTTCTCAAGTCAGTAGTTTTTATTGTGAAAGCCAAGCCGTGGTGTATTGATAACCACTGGGGAAATTCCCTGAGGCTGCTGAGCAGGAATCTGCCTTGATGACAGAGATACTTCCAATTTTTAAGCAAAACAGCCTGTAAATTGTGCCATCAACTAACAAGTATGGGATCCCTGCTGTGTAATGTGTGGGATCCTGGAGTATTTTTATTTCCAGGGTGATACCCTCATGGTAGCATGTGGAGCTACAGCTGGGCCGCCAAGGAGCATCCTGCTTTGGGAAGATGAACAGAGAATATGTTCCTCAGGATTGCCATGCCTAATTAGCCTCAAGTTCTGGTATTAGGAGATGTTAATGAGCTGCAGCATATAAACTAACCACAGGAAAAAACCTTTTTAATGGCTGTGCCAGCGGTAGGAAGAGGAGTGCTGCTGGGGGAGCTGACTCACAGCTCAGGACTGGTGGCACTGGGCAGGGGGTGGCCGTGCACAGCTTGGCCACAGGGACCTTATGGCACCCGTGGGCATGGCCCATGTTGTCCCAGTGGTACCTCAGAAATGAGTCTCTCTAAGCTTTGCTCTTGCAGGGAGGTCTGGTCATTTTCTGTGAAACAGTTTAATTAGCACAGAGGTGGTCTCTGTTAGTCCTCATCTTTGTTGGTTTTGAGGATGCATCCCTGGAGGTGACCAGTGTATCCAAAACTGCAGTCTAACAGTGCACTGCCTGCTCCCGTTTGGATGTTACACTGCAATTTACCCTTAGTTTTCCCCTTTTTTTTCCTGTAGTGAAGATAAATGCTTAGAAAGAGAGATAGGAAATTTAATTTATTTGCGCTTCTGTATCAAAATTCAGAGAGACTTTCAGAGAAGTTCGTTCTTTCTGCTTCATTTTGACTCCTTTTCCACCTTTCTTGAGAGGCAGGTGAGGAAGTTGCACTTATATTCTCTCTCCTTTCCATAGACCTCCATTGTGCACTGTCTTACCATACCAGCTATTCAATTCATTATTTCGAAAAAGTGCCCTATTCATGGGTGAGCTGCTGCAATGTAAGATTGTTATTCATCATACTGGAAAATATGCTTTTTTTTTTTTTTCCATTGCTTTGAAATTGTGTAAAACAGACATGGGGGAAAAAAAAACAAACCAGCTTGCCAGGCTCTTAAGTGAAATGATTGCATTGAAGAGCGGAGTTGGAGAGGAGCCAGCACAGAACCTCTGATCAGGCAAGAAGGGAAGGGATAACGTAGCCACAGCAAGGGTGTGAGGCTGGAGAAAAGCTCTGAGAGGAAGAGCTAATTGAGGAGGGGATTCAAACAAGAAATGTTTAATAAAAGGGTATTGGTTGGTTAGTCACAAAAAGAAGTTGTGTGTGTCAGGTGGGAATTGGTAGAGAGGGGTGTTAAGAATGCCTCTGTGGAGCATCTGGTACACCCTGCTGGGGATGCTGCCTGTACTGCTAACCGTGACACTGAGAAATTTAGGCTGAATGTAAAAGAAAGTGTATTTTATTTAAAGAGAAAAATTTCTCAAACTTCATGGCCCAAAGGTGTCAGTCAGTGAGGTCCCTTCCAGCTGTGGACCCCTGGGTTCCTGCTCAGAACTTGCCTTGGGGGAATGGGGTCTTTGTCATATTTTAGCTGTAAACTCGGAGTGTGTGTGCTGGAGCTCTGGATTATCCTGTTGGACCTGGTGGAGCTCATCTGTGTGTGCTGCAGAGCTAGCCCCTGGTCCTGCTGCAGTAGCCAGGGATGAGCTGCCTGTGTCATCCTCTGCCAGCAAGGGGGACAGCTCCTGATGGCCACTTGCTCCAGCACGTGGCCATTCCAGATAGGCTTCAGATCAAAGTTCCTGCACTTTTTTCCAGCATGGATGATGAAACTTCTGAGTGCTCAGTTCTGATAGAAATAAAATTGCAGCAGGTTGCTCTGCTTGGTTGTTGTATGGGCAGCACAATGAGCTTCTCTTTGGAAGGTGCCTTCCAAGGCTGACTTTGCACTCTACAACTGCCCCTGGAGATTCCAGAAGCACAGAATAGTGTGGGTTGGAAGGGACCTTAAAGGGCATCGAGTTCCACCCCCTGCCATGGGCAGGGACCCACTCCACCATCCCAGGCTGCTCCAAGCCCTGTTCAGCCTGGTCTTACACACTGTCAGGGATGAGGCATCCCCAGCTGGCATGTGGCAAATGGGATCCTGCTAGAAAATGCCTCTTCTGGAGGCTGAGGGGGTGCTGGGGCTCAGCTGTGCCTGCAGGAGGGGAGAGCACTGAGGAGTGGGGGGCATGGAACAGCTGCTGTTGGATGGAACATCTCCCAGAGCTGGCAGCCAGCATGGAAGAAAGTAAATAAAGAAAAGCCATCCCCATTTCAAGTTGTGGTATTTTGACTTAGTTAAAATATTTATCTAAGAAATCTAATGGGGAAATGTGAGAATGTAAGTTTATGAAAGTTCCGAAGAGCAGGAAGAAAAGACAAAAGGCCTGGGAGAAATACCACAGTGTTTTCATTCTTTTAATGATTATCTGGTGGGTTTTTAAGTGCTTGGGGCTGAAGGGCTTACTGTATTGGTCTGACTACAAAGTACTCACAGAGCCCAAGTGTAACCATTCCGGGCAGGGCTCATTTTCTGACATCCCGGATTCTTGAGCTCTGTAAGTGTAATACCAGCTATTCCCCATCCTATTTATTGCATCCAGCATTTTAAGTAATGGGCCAAGTAATGATGGCAGATGCTATAATAATTTTTTTGTTAATGATTTAGAGCACTGTTTGCACAATAATTAGTTCTGCACAGCTCCATGGCACAATACAAGAGGAATGCTCTCCTGACTTTTTACTCCACAAGCTAAATGAGGCTACTGAGCCTGGAGGGTGCAAGGCAGTCCAAGGGCGAGCCTGGGAGCTTCAGACCCAGAATTGTTGTAGCCTGATGGGTGTCAGATGATCTTAAATATTGTCTGTGGACTTTACTGGATTCTTGGAAGAACCCGCTTGGTTCCTGATGGCAGCACAGCTGGGTTGTAGCTGCTTACAGCAGCAAATGCAGACAGTGCCTGAAAATCCCAAGCATTTGACCCATCCTTACTGAGGGGCAGATGGATCCTGAGAGATCTAAAAACCACTTGAAAGAATCAGNGGATACATTAAGTGAGTTGAAAAAGACAAAAAGGTTCATTTGGTTGTGTTAAAAAAAAAAAAAAAAAAAAAAAAAAAAAGTTCTCTGTGTACTTCCAGGATGACCAAAGTGGTGTTTGTGTGGGTTCTGTTGCTGCTGCAGCTCCTGGCCACTCCAGGCAGGACTGGTGTGGTTCCTTGCTCAGTTTCCCCTTTTGTCTGTTTGGATTTTCAGCTGATGAGCAGAAAGGTCTTGATTCACACTTGGCACAACACGACTCTGATCTCAGCAGCAGATGCCAGATGCTACCGGAATACAAAGAAATAATGAAAGTAACCCGAAATGTGAGTCAGCTGTAGGTGTGATGGGGGTGCCTCCTCTGCTTTGTCTTCCTCTGGCATTTCATGCTCCATCCACTCTGCCTTCAGCTTTAGTCTCAGCTCCTCGTTTCTCCTCCTGTATTCTTCCTCCAGCTTCATTCCCTTTTGTGTCTCTTTTCTGCCTTTTGCCATCCTCTTACTGCCCACTCCTGTGCCATGACCACGTGGTGGGGGAGTGATGTTCCCCACAATGATAATGAAAAACCTATTTCCATTCCACTTCAGTTCCCTGGCACCCCCAGTACCATTTTTAGAGCCATCTCAGCAGCAGACATTTCATTTATGGAAATTTGGAGTGTTTGTTCCTTTTCTAAACACGACCCTGAGTGCTGGTGTCATTGCAGAAGTGCTAACTGCAGCGAGTACCTCTTGGAAAAGCACTGAATCACTTTACTTCTTCATTGTGAAGCACTAATTTTATTTTCTCCAAAAGCTGTGTGGAGTTTCTTTAGTTCTGGAGGTCACTAGAGCCTTGTAACTGCAGCCAAAAGTGTTTTAAATGGTCATTGTGCAGTGTAGCAATGCCATCAATCTCCCATGCCATTATTTTATCTAAAAAGTTGGATTTTATATCCATTTTCATATTTAAAGCAAAATTACTGGCAGGCTGCCATATCATGTGAGGCACAGAGAGTGGGAACTTGTTCATAAAGGTTTATTGTGAGTGTGACTATTACCTACTGGTTTGGGATATTTTTCAACAAATCAAGACCTGCTGGTAGCCAGGTGGGTTCTGAACGGGGTCTTTCCTTCTTAATTGGTCTTAGTTTATTCTTTCATTTCCAAGCTGGTCTGTAGTCTAGCTCAGATAATGATTAGATCTTTTTATTTGAAGTCTCATCAGCATCAAGTGCTGGCTTGCCCAAAAATACCTTACTTTTTGGCTTATATACGTGTATGGAAAAAAAAAAGAAGAAAAAACTCAGAAAATAATAGTGGTATGTAAGTCTGGGGCATATTGAATTAATTTCCTGTTCCACTTCTGCATCAGCTAACCAGACAAATAAGCAATTTGTTAAGGGCTCTGCTACTTCCTTCAATCACTTGCTCACAATACACTTTTTACATTTTATTTCCTGGTTTTTCCATTTCAATTCCTTACATCCCCTGCAGGTCTCTCTGTTTTGGTGCCAATAGCAATATACCCAGGGAGGGAGGGCAGGGTGTGATCCTCCACCTCCAGCAGCCCTCTGGACACAGGTTTTCTGCAGGGACTCTGGGGACAGCGATGTGATGCACATCCCTTGGGGAATCCAAAGTAAGGATCTCCCTGGTGCTGTGCCTTCATTGCCTTACTGGTGGCAGCAGGAATTGCAGCTGTTTTAAGGGGGTTCCCAGTTTATTGAGCTGTTCCTGAGAGCAGTGAAGTAGGAATATCACTGTGGCATGGTGGAGGGAAGGAGGGAGGTATCATGGAATCCCAGAATGGTTTGGGTTGGAAAGGACTTTAAAGCCTATCTATCCTGTTCCACCCCCTGCCATGGCAGGGACACTTTCCACTGTGCCAGGCTGCTCCAAGCCCTGTCCAGCCTGGCTTTGGACACTTCCAGGGATCCAGGGGCAGCCACAGCTTCTCTGGGCACCCTGTGCCAGGGCCTGCCCACCCTCTGTGTCAAGAACTTCTTCCCACCATCACATGTCAGTGTATGCACTGGGAGCAGGATTAAGCAATCTTAACACAGGGCTTTCATTATTTTCCTCTCCTAGTGCATTATGGATTCCTTTGGAGACCGGTACAGTGCTGGTTAACAAAGTATGATGTGGCTTTTTGCTCCATTCAGTGCATTTTGTGGGCTTATATTTGTTTAGGAAATTGATTCTGGACACTCTGCCAGGGATGTCATTCCAGAGAAATGGAGGAACAAGGAGAAAAAACCAAACAGCACTCTGGGTTTCTGGGTAAACTGCCTTAACTGCCAAATGGTTCCTTGCAGAGACACAATCCTATAGGAAAATCTGCAAGAAAAGTAAAGATATGTAACCTGAGAAGTCTTGAGCAGGAGTTGCAGAGGGCTCCAGTGTTCTGTAATGGAGAGGGGAGAAAGTACAGCCAGTCAGTTGCAGTGTTGTAGAGCATAATAAACATTTTATTACCACAGACTATCATTTGGTTCCTAAACAGCATGGGACAGACTCTGCTCTTGGATTGTGTCCCCACATTTGTGACTCTGTGAATATCCATGGGTGAGGACAGAATTTGGGTCACACACTGCAAAGTCTGCACATAAAATATTTAAAGAGACATATAAGAAAACTCTCCAGGCTGGCACTGTACTGGTGCATGTTAGGGCAGCAGTTGTTATGAATCCAACAGTATTTCGGGGTTTACCAGAAAAATACTTTGGCCTAAGGCTGGAATTTAATAAATAAGATTAATTGGACCATTTCAGTGCTGATACAGTTTTGATATGTATTTTGAAACACACTGCAGCCTTGGCTGTCCAAAGAGGGGTGGATAGAAAATGCTGATTTATAGAGTGAGCTCAATAGGTGCAGTGGGTTAAAAAATCCTCGTGGGGGGGAAATAACTTGGGCAACTTTTTGCCATTTGAGTTTCTTTTTTGCAAGGAAGCCAGAAAGTCAGTGGGAGACTGGGGAGGGAGTAAGTGTGAAAAGCAGCAGCAGAAATCTCCTCATTTTCTGGTAATTGTGAGCTTTCAGACCAGCTACCACAGTAACTTTCACTTTCTGGTTTTCCTGCTGTCATACAGTAATAATTTTAAATTTGTCATGCTAGAGGGAGATGCCAATATCAAACTGAAAATGAAGTAAACGGTTTTGATTGGAATTGAAAAGGAAGTGTTTCCTGCTTTAAGCTAAGTTTTAATTTAACCTAATTACACAATAATGCAATCGGTGTTTAGTTAATCATGAAAGGTGAAAATTCAGCAGCAAGGCAGGAGGCACAGCCTCACCCAGCACATGGTGTGAGCTCTGTGGGTTGGCAAGGAAATACGGAATTCTGGCTTCACAGGTTTACATCTGAGTGACTCTCCATGTCCCTTCATGTGCTTTTCCCTCTGGGACTTTTCCAGAGCTGTGTTTAATACAGAACTGCTAGGACACCCGTGAGTTATGGGATAATAATTCCGTGTCAGATACTGTGAGAGTGAAGCTTATTTTACAAGGATGCCCTTTGATGGAAGTAGGGCCCCTAATTCAAACTTGAGTGCGTTCTGAGAGACATCTACATGCACACAATAAAATCCAGGGAGAACAGTTTGCATAGAAAAGCCAGGAAATAGCTGGGCTTACAGACAGCTCAGATTTTTGGGGAGATTTTCTGGGGGAACAAGGGAAGAGTCAAGCAAAAGAATTTAAATCCAGGCCATTTTTGAGAATTTTTTGCAATATTGCATATGTTGGAATAATTTTTAGAAACACAGCTGTGTGCTGCCTGCTGAAACCAGGTAGTTTTACCTTACATTAATATTTAGATTATTTTCTTTGTAATTATCAGCCAACAGTAATGGTAACAGACACTTACTTGTCTGGCTCATATATGTCTGTATTTGCTCTTACTTTAAATTCTTTCCCATAGATACAATTCAGCACAATCAATGCCAACAAAATTATTTTGAAAGCAGATTAGATTAAATATCTCATCCCTTACTGAGCTTCTCATTGGCATGTGAGACGATCCTTAGAGAATTAAGATTTGTTTCAGGGACAGAAATGCTCACATGAGATTGCACAGCCTCTTGCTGGCCATTTTTTTTCTAAATATTTGACAGAAGTGCCTGGCCAGGCTAAATTCAGCCATTTTTATATTCAGGGAGGTTGATGACTAACACCAGAGAGGGGAAAAAAAGTGTCAGGGAAGTGTTTTTCTGTACGAGCTTGTAGGTGGTTTTATTCCAGGTTGCCTTGCTGGTGACTTGGGGCTTTCCTAGAAGGATGTCATGGGATCATAGAGTCACAGATTGGTTTGGGTTGGAGGGGACCTTAAAGCCCATCTAGTTCCAACCCCCTGCCATGGGCAGAAAACCAGGCTGGACCAGGCTGCAGGTCAGGGAATTGTTGGGATGGGACAACTGTGTGTGAGCTGGACCATTCCCAAATCCTGCTGACTGGGTTCTGCATTGGGAACATCTCCAATTTGGGGCTGGTTTTAAGTGGAAGTGTGCTACCCTTTGGTGCTGATTTAAGCCAAATCCTTGCCCTTGCAAGAGGATGTTTTGAACTGGGAGATGAAAGGATGATGTGGGCAGCCATGGTTTAGAGTGATGGGATTTGCACCCTGGGCTGCTCCCCAAAATTACAGTGCAGGGAAGGCAGAACAGCCTCATCCACTCGTTCTTCCCCATCTCTTGGACACATTGAAGCATCAACCCCATCATCCAGAGGCCTGCCTACACCCACACCTGCTGATGAAACTGTGACAGCACTGATGGGTTCACTGATGGCACTTGGAAAGGAGCCTTTCTCCCCTGGATTTTGGTGGAGCTGGCTGGTGTCCATCCCACACCCCTCTCTGCAGGGGCAGAGCCAGGTCTAGAGAAGGTGTCTGTGGGATTTGGACCTCACAGTCTTGGAAGCAGGATCCTACCTGGCCTTTACATTGTGTTAAAGCAGGTTGGTGAAGATTTGTGCCTAATAAATGTAAGGCCTCAACCTCCCCCTGCTCTGCCTGTGACCAATCCGTGGTTTTTATCATCAAGAATAAGTCCCAAGACTGGAAAACTGCCCACCAGAACACTGTGATTCCAGATGGTTTAGGATGATGATTTTGTATAGGTTTATTAGGGTGATTTGGTATCTTTGCTGCTTCATGTACTTACTGTAGCAAATAATTTAATGGAAAATGGGTGATTGCTGTGAGTCTGGAAATAAAGTTTGGGAGTTTCCTATTGTTGCTGCTTTTGTTGGATTTATTTAAACCAGGAGTCACTCTTCTTTAGCAATTCAGTTCCCCAGCCCAGCAGAAAAGGGAGGGGGACGACGGAGTCAACAGTGATTTATTTCTTTAATGCATTTTTAATAAGTAGACCCCCAAGAACGAAGCAGTGGTGCATAATTACATTATCCTGGCCACAAAACTTGGGCAGTTCCCGCTGTGGGCAGGTTATTTAACACCTGGTGAGCAGAAGTGAGTGCCCTGCTGGGCTTGGAAGCTGGCACTGACTCTGGGGTTCTCATCTATTCTCTAGCAGCAGTTTCTGAGTTTCTGAAATGTTTTTGCCTGGACTTTGCACCAGGGGTTCCTGCAGCTCTGCTGCCTCTCCTGTGTCCTTGCCCTCCCTCTCCTGTATCCTTCATTCACTTCCTTCAGAGGAGAGGCTGTGTGGAGAGGCAGGAGCTCCTTTCCAGACTGCAGTCTCCTAAACTAAAGCAAAGCCAAATCGATTTGAATATTACATTTGCCTACAAGGACCTCCTGCTAACTTCTATGTTTTTCACAATTGCGTTTTCCTGGTTTTGTTTAGTTTTTTTCATCTTTATCACTTCCCTGCTGCTGACTAAAGGAGCTACACGACAGGGGAAAGTGTGACTAACTCACTGCCTGCACAGGGGAAAGAGTGAGGCTGCTTCTACACATGCTGGTGATAAATGCACAGAGTAAACAGAATGGAAAAGTGGAGAAAAACAGCGCTTTTTTTCTACAATCTTGTTTTTTTTTTTTAATAGCCATGTTAGTCATTCCTTCCAGCAAGTACAGGTTAAAACAGTTTCCATCATGAGATTTCTTGCAGAAGAAGCAATATCAGCTGAAAATTTGTGTGTCCTTCTGAAATTGTTTTTAACATCTCCTGTTGTAAGAAAGTCCAAAAGATGTTTTTCCTCTTATTTTCAACGTCTCTTTTGGTTTGACAGCAAGTCATAGAGATGCAATTTTTCTCTTTCTCCATGTTCTGTCAGCTTGGCAGCTATTTCCTATCTCAGTTGGGAGGGAGAGCATTTAATCAATGGGGAAAGGGCAGGGGGATTCACCCAGGAATAGGTTTGAAACTGGTTTTAACTTTGAAATGGAGTAGATTCCAGATGACATGGTGCTTTTAATTAAGGGATAGCGTGCCCTTGTTTTAAAGCTTGCTGAAATCAGTGGAAGGATGCCATGGACTGCAAAGGGCTCTGGAGCAGGTCCAGTCTCCTTTTGTGGTATAGAAATGCTTCTTCAACAATTTAAGAGCTTGGAGAGGCTGAATCAGAAGCCAACAAGTGACCTGCTCATGTATTAGATCAGGAAACACAGGTCTGAGCTCAGCACCCAGTGATTCAGGTGCTAATGAACAGCCCTGTTTTCCCTTCATGTAGTGTTACAGCAGACCTTCTTCCCTTTTTTTCCTCCAAGTATCCCAGCATGGCTTTGGAAAGGGAAGGGAAATCTAATTTGTGTGTAAATACAGTATTGTGGTGTTTGTTTAATGCCTTTGTTTGCTTTGAAAAAGTTCATCCCTTACTAATGAATTTACAAAACCTACATTATCCATAAAACTGTTGCTGGTGCAGAATCCTGCAATAACTCAGATAACGTATTTAAACTACGAGTGAGTTTGCTCTATCCTTGAGTTGATAAATTGTGTAGCTTCATTTGGTAGGAATCAGCGATTTTATGTGGCAATTAATTTTAACAGCAATAGGGAGCCAAAGGACTAAATTTTTATCCTTGGTTTTCTGCACATGTAGGGGAATATCCTCATGTTTGCTGTTCAGGTTGCTGCCCTGGGATACAGTGTGTGTGTGCAGGGAATGTCACTTTACAGGCATTATGGCCATGCTGCTCCAGCTCATGGTCCAGCTCTCCAGATAAACCATTTTGGGGATTTCTCATCTCTTAAAATATGCCAGAAAGAGGGCAGATGGCCAGAAAATCCTCCCCAGGATCTGTGTTCCTCTACCCCCTCTCTACTGCATGAACCTGCTGGTTGTCTTTTTTATTGTGTAAGTCACCACCATCAGGGATGATGCCAAAATCATGAACTTGGAGTCAGAGAGGAAGAGATCAAGTTTTTCTGAAGTGGTTCCCATTGTTTGTTTTCCCTTTGCTGGTCTCTGATATCCAGCCTGGAAACATCCCGTTTGTACAGTTGGCTGCGAAACTGTGATTGTGTAGGATCTGTTCTGGGAACCAGGAAAGCCTTAATTCCAATCTCAGCTCCTGCCACCAGAGTTACATGGTGGAGCAAGTCATTTGACTTGATAATTTATGTCTGTGACACTGACTGCATCCTCAGCAGTGTGCAGAAAGCACTGGAGTTCCCCTAAAGCAAAAATCTGTCTTGAGGCAATAAAAAAATGCCAAGAGAGGTAATCTGAAAGGGATTTATTTAGGATGCTCTTAAGTAACATCCATGTTTTGGGGTTTTGCTGTTTGTGAAACGGGCTGGAGAGATTTGGGGACATTGTTGGGAAAAACCAGACAGACATCACTGATATCATGGGGCAAATAAGAGTTTTATCATAGAACCAAAGGTGTTGGGCTCCCATCCATGACCATGGAGCCCTTGGTGTCTCCATGGGTGCCACTGCTTTGTCTGTGACTGGGTGTGGATTTCCAGCATCATTTGTGTTACAACAGTTCCCAGAGTGGAGTGATGGCTCCAGAATGAGGTTTGGGGAAGTTATGAACAAGGTTGTGAGCCTGATGGGAATTTCATTTTGTTCCATATTTTTTCTGCTGTTTGGGGTTTCACAGAACTACTGGTCTGTAAAATGAGGTCACAGCCAGGAAAGAAAGTTTGGGAGCTGTTGCTTTAGAGTTTGGGTTGAAATTAATTGTTTGTGTACCTCAGGGAGTTGCACTGGTTTTTAAACAAGGCAGCTGGGTTAGAAAGCAGTGGGAATTCACTGTGAAACACTTTGTGTGATGGCCAGCACTTGAACCTTGCGCTCCCTTGGTGCGTCACCAACCAGAAATTTCAAATTGGCTGCTCAGAGTTGGCTGTGTAGTCACCCAGATATTTCATCATGTTATTTCAGAAATCCCAGTGGCTGCAGATGCTCCAGGGCCATGGAGGAGTTCATTGTAGTCACAGTTGGAAGAGTTGGTCTGGTGTAGCTTGTGTTATACTCCCACATGTTTAGGCAGGAGAAAGGTGGATACAGAAAGGAAGGCCAGACTAATGCTAGTTTGAGAAGGAAAAGTCTAACCACTGTGGAATTGGATGTGAAAAATCCAATACCAAAGGTGTCAGCTTAGTATCTTCGAAGGAAAATATTCTCTTATTTTTTCTAAGATGAAAACACCTATGAAGTAATAATCTTTAAAAAGCTGAGTGTTCCTCATACACTAACTCAAAATGTCGATAATTTGTGGAAAGGAAAATCTTTATTTTCACGCACAAAACTTGTGGGCTGTCAGGAAAGCAAAAACCTGATAAAACAGCTGAGCCAGGTGCTTGATAGTGCTTTTCAAGGGGATTTTTCTGTCCAGGTACTTGCATATGCTTTCCAAGGGCAATTTCTCTGTCGGGTCCCTTTTCCTGATGGCATCCCCATCACCCGTTCCCTCTTTTTTCTGCCGTGAGCTCTGTGATGTCACCACCATCCTCCTGCTCTCCTGGTTCAGTGTTGCAGGATTGTTTTCAAGGTGAATGTTTATATGCAGGCTGTGTTCATGAGGAATTAGTCATCTATGTAGTTTTTGAGTCGTGCAGTGCTGACTCTGGACATTTATTTGTTTTTGTATTTGTATGCTCCGTTCTGAAAAAATCCCAAACAAATATTTAAAGGTGTTCTGCTTAGGCTGGAATTGCTAATTCATCTTCAAATCACTGTGCTTTGGGGATATTTGGTGGGGGGAGGAAGAACAGCCCTCCCTCACCATCCCTGCCCCAGGGATGCCACGTGGGAAGCTGCAGGTTGCTCCTGCTCCTCCAACTGCAAACTCAGCATTTGAAGGAGAAATTTTGCCTCATTTTTATGGTTTGACTTGTGACATTATTGTTGCATGTTCTGAGTTCCAAGGAGGAAAATAAATAGCAGGAAAGGAAAGGAGAGTAGGGTTTCTGTATGCTTCCTGCATCTTGGGGACCCATCCTCTGTGTTAGCTGCTGATAAGGAGGTTTTAAACCCACAGGTTTGAAAACGTGGCACATGGTTAAGCACCAGGGAAAATAGATGCAATTTTTGTCTCTAAAATAGCCATTCCCTGGCAAAGACTGTGCCATTTGGAGCACCCCTGCTCTGGAGACAGGCTGAGACAGCTGGTGGTGTTCAGTTTGGAAAGAAGGCTCTGAGGAGACCTTGGAGTCCCTTCCAGTGTCTAAAAGTGCTCCAGGAGAGCTGGAGAGGGGCTTTGGATGAGAGCCTAGAGTGACAGAGCTAGAGAAAATGGCTTCAAACTGACAGAGGGCAGGATAAGATTGGGTATGAGTAAGAAATTCTCCCCTGTGGGAGTGATGAGGCACTTGAAGCCCAGAGAAGCTGTGGCTGCCTCATCCCTAGAAGTGTCCAAAGCCAGGCTGGACAGGGCTTGGGGCAACCTGGGATAGTGGGAGGTGTCCCTGCCCATGGCAGGGAGTGGGAATGAGACCAGTCTGTGGTTAGACTATAGCTCTATGTGCATGTGCAATGCTGCTGGTCGAGGTTTGAATAAAATCACTTCATCCATCTCTCACTTCAGTCAGGAAAACATGTTTTGATTAGGAAAGCCTTATGTCCATCCTGTCTCTGTCAGATGCACCTTCCTGGTGCTCAGGAAGGGCAGTGTTCATGACTCAGTCCCCACTCAGCTTTGAAATGCTGAAGCTTCCATATTGCTCCTTCCTGTACTCTCCTCTTCATTCCCCAGGTTCAGCCAACTCTTGAGAGCTTTGCATCTTTAGTGAACTGAAGAAATTCATCCCCTGAGTTCCTTTGGTGACACCATGGCTGTGGGTGCAGATGTTTGTGTTCAGGAGTCCCAAAGCCTGAAGTAGGTCCACGTTCACTCTGATACTGTACAAACCCCAGCCTGTGTGACCGTTTTCCCTGCTGGCACTTCAGGCAGTGCCTACAAGTGTTGGCAGCCGTGGCACCGGCGCTGCTGCAGGCTGCCCCAGAGCAGTGATTGTGTTTGCCTGCTCCCTAGCAACTTGGTGTGCTGGTTCAATTACAAAGGGCTCGGGAAAAACGTGCTCCATCTGGTTTTCCAACCCCAGATGCGACCACCCCAAAGAGTGATCTAATTCTTCTCCATATAGACTTGAAAACTTCTCACCAGTTGGTGGTGCAGGAAATCAAATAAGAGTCCTTAGGAGCAATAAGATGCACATGCTGGCCTAATTGCACATGGAGCTACACTGCTGCCCCTGCTCCAGTGTGTTTGCAATGCTGCTCTCAAAGGCGTA
The DNA here is from genome assembly GCA_013397075.1 of Rhabdornis inornatus. Classification (NCBI taxonomy): domain Eukaryota; kingdom Metazoa; phylum Chordata; class Aves; order Passeriformes; family Rhabdornithidae; genus Rhabdornis; species Rhabdornis inornatus. The sequence continues at coordinate 59,239 of VWZS01006727.1, forward strand.
TTGTTAGGCGAGGGGAAAACCCACAAATCTTAATTTGAGAAATAATTTAATGTGGGCCAATAATTAGCTATTCACGATAGGGGCCCCTTCGTGTCTGGTGTGGTGTGTAAGGAGAAGGCAGGCAAGGCTCACAGGCAGCCTTGTTCTATAGGCCAGGGGATGTGGAAAGGGGTGATATCTCATCCTGCTTTTCAGTACAGTCCTTTTAGTCTCCATTAAGTCATCTGAGAGTGTTATTCTTGCTTTAATGTGGTTTGTTGTTGTTTTGTTTTTTTTTAATTAAGACCGAAAAAAAGGTGCTGCTTTCCACCTCTGCAGACTGAATTAGGATAGGACAAGGGGGAATGGTATTAAACTGGAAAAAGGGAGACGTAGGTTAGATTTTTGGAAGGAATCGTTCCCTGTGGGGGTGGTGAGGCCCTGGCACAGGGTGCCCAGAGGAGCTGTGGCTGCCCCTGGGTCTCTGGAAGTGTCCAAAGCCAGGCTGGACAGGGTTTGGAGCAGCTTGGGACAGCGAAAGGTGTGGAAGGGTGGAGCTACATTATCTTGAAAGAACTCTTTCAAACCATGATTTTGTGATTGTGGGGAAGGAGAGACAGAACTCAGACTGGAGAGCTACTGAGGAATGGGAGAGTATCACACAAACTTGACGGAATGCTGAAGCATTAAATTTCCTCCCTCCTCTATTCTGCAGAAGATGCTGTCCTGAAATTCCGTGTTCAGGAATTTTTGTTGGCTTACGCCTCAGGATCAGACCCTTATCATTTTAAGCTTGTCCTGGGGTGCCAGGAGCTCATCCTGCCTGGTAGCATTGCACTGCTCTATGCTTGAAGAGCAAATGAGGCAAAGTCTGAAACCACCTTCCTACGCACTTAAAACTTGGGACTGAGTTTTACCGAGGGGGTGCCAGCCTTGAACACTCTCTCAGCCTCCGGGAGCCAGCCCTGGGTCACAGCAGGGCTGTTTTCCATCGGGGTTTCCTGTGGGAGCCCCGTGCTGTGCACAGGAAGCGCGGCCAGGCCCGCGGCCATCGGGCACAGGGACCGGTGCCAGCCCCAGCCCCGGGCACAACAGCCCTGGGCAGCCACCGAGGTGAGCCCGGCACTCTGCAAGAAAAATAAAAACCTACAGAAAGGCACGACCCCTCGGGACCCGTGTTTTGTCAACAAGTCAAGCGGGCGCTATTTTAAGCCGCTATGTACCTCACGCTTCCTGTTTTTCAGAAGAAACTTCTTGTTTTTTTCGCTTTTATGTTGACGGATTTATTTTAATGGCTTGTTCCTGAGCCGGTGTGAAGGACTTTTGCCTCGAGGGAAGTTCCCTGGGGTGTGCCAGGAGGAAGGACACCCTCATCCTCCTCCCAGGGGCTGCTTGGAGGGTCCCTGGGGCACCAAGGGGACTCGAAGGTGGGCGGCTGTGGAGGGGACGGCGCTAAGCTGAGCCATGTGTGGTTCTCTTTCGAGGAGCAGTGGCCCAACCAGTAAGGACAAAGTAAAGAGTGTTCATTTCCTGCTGACCTTTTAACACCAACAGATGTTTTCTCTTACGAGTACCATAGGCCACTCCAGTCCCTGACCTCATCAAGTGGGCTGCTGCCGTTTTCATCTCGGCAGTCTATAAAACTCCTTATTTAACCTGCTTTGCTGAGACCTGCCTGCAGAAGTGGATTTCCTACCTTGGGCAGGACCTGTGTGCGTTTAGTATTTCTGACTTTCTTTTCTCTGGATGGACCAACCACTTCCTTCTGATTTTTGTCCTCTGTGGAGGATGGCAGATGTTTCCTGTGATGGGCTCTATCAGGCAGCTGAGGGAAGTGAGTTTCCCTTTATAATATTTTCCCTAGCATTCCTCACACAGGTTGGATTTGGAACTCCATGGCTGGAGCAGTAAGTCCATCACTCTTGTCCCTGTTGGTGGTGGTTGAGCAGGATGAATGGGATCTTAGAATCACCTCCAAGCTCAAAAAGTAAAAGAATGGCAGTGCTGGAGCTGAGTCTTTCATCTGTGTGGAGCCATCCCAGGACCTGCTGGTGCCTTCTCCTTTCTGCCTCAGAGGTCTTGGTCCTGCCCAAGGGAATCAAAAGGATTTCAACTCCATCCCAGTCTATTCTGCTTGGAGATCACATTGGTGTTGCTTTTTTACCATGCTGTCTTCCTCCCTCCCACATCACCTGTGGATGATAATGGGTGGGGATCTCCACAGGAATTGAAGAAATTTGGAATGCAAATGTGGTGGGAAGAGCAATTAAGCTCTCATTCCTGACATGGCCAAGGAACATGGAAGTCTGGCCATGACTTGTGTGCCCAGGAACATCAGAGATGCATAGTTCATCCAGAAGACATGTAAAGGTGGTTTCTCTGGTGGATTTCCTAGCCAGAGCCTGTGTTCTTCTGCCAGTCCTGCCTGGAGGCCACGGGAGCAAGCTCTGCACTGAGGTAATGGAGGAGGGAAATGCAGAGGCTCACTGGCATGTGTGCCATCAATTCTTTGGAGACCTTTCCCTGTTAGTGAAGAGCCTTTTTCCAAAATTGACATGGCAGTAGTGTCTCATGGGATGTCATCAAGCAGGATTAGGTGTCTCTGTGTCTGGGATGAAAAAAGCCCTGTGTGGTGCTTGTGGGCCAGTTTGTTTGCTGTGCTGTGTGGTGCAAAACTTGTCCTGGGTTCAGAGAGAAAATCCCAGATTTCTACATTGGTTTGGAAGGGAACTTAAATCCCATCCAGTGCCACCCCTGCCATGGGCAGAGGCATCTTCCACTGTCCCAGGTGGCTCCAAGCCCCAGTGTCCAACCTGGCCTTGGGCACTGCCAGGGATCCAGGGGCAGCCACAGCTGCTCTGGGCACCCTGTGCCAGGGCCTGCCCACCCCCACAGGGGAAAATTTCCTCCTAATCCTTTTGGGTCTTCTTTACCTTTCATGTGGGGGACGTTGGAGGTATGAATAATTAGCAGTATGATTTTCAGTTATTGTGTTTTGCATCTGCAAAGGGATGTATGTTAATCCAAAGTTCACAGATTTAGCTTTAAGGATCTTTTTTAATAGTATACTGAATATAAATTGATAGATACTCTCAGGTTGTCACTTGTTGGGTTTTTTGTCTTTCTCAAAAGAGATACTTCTTTTTGTATTTGTTTTTTCAGTATTCTTCATTTATACTTGGTGAAAGATGTTCAAAAGTTTTATTTCGTGAGTTGTGCTTCTATCCAAGAGCAGCATTTCTGTGCAGGACAAGGGGAAATGAGCCCTCTGGGAGTCAGGTTACCCTCCTTTTCCTGTTAAATCAAAAAGAGAAGAATGCAAATTCTTAAAAATTCCTGACTACTACCCAAACATTACCATTTTTAGAGTTTCAAGTTTAGAGAAAATGACTCACAGGCACTTTTAATAAAGGATTCTCAAAATAGAGTGGAGTGTGATTCACGTTAAAGAACGAAGACCCAAGAGAGGCAATAAAGAAGCCTTTAACCTGTTGCTCACTCATCCCCATGAGGATACTGGGAAGGGGATGGTTGGGATTCCCCTCATGGCACCTGGCATTGGGGGAGCAGCGTGCAGGGATCCTGTCCATCTTGCTTGTTGGGTTTTATTGGTCAGTGTAATTAGGCAATGCCTAATTGTTGAAGGCAACCCTGAAGATGTCACCTTTGAGGCTGAGGTAGAAGGAAATCTGCAATTGCAAACACGCCTGCCTTTTGTTCCCCAGCACTGAGCATGTGTCCAGCACCACACTGGGCTATTCTGAATTTTAGGGACACCATGGCAAGAGAGATGTCCCATCCACAGCAGTGTGCTGCCTGGAGGGACTTGGAGTGAGGAGCCAGAGCTGGCTCTACCTGAAAGCAAGGAGCACTCACAAAAAGCTTGTAACACAAGCCTTGTGAGAAGAATTGTTTAACAAATAGCCAGATAATCTAGTTTGCCTTGTCCACAGTGTTTTAGCATGCCCTGCACTGGCAGTCAGCCTTTCCCAGGTTTAACCTTGCAGAGATTTTTATCTTGCCACTCTGCAGAGGTGGCTGCTGGTTGTGGAAAGCATCCCTGACTTACCAAGTGGATTACTGGACAAAATCAATTTTACTTGGTACATTCAGATGCTGAAAAGCAACATAATAGTGTCTGCTTTGCTTCCACGCCAGTGAGGGGGAAGTGCCCCAACATGTGCTGGAGACCCTACACAAGTCTGAGAGGCAACTGAGTGTTCTGGACCATATCCATCACCAGTGTAATTCTGACAGCATTGTTTTGGCTGACTGAGCAGGACCTGCAGAAATGCCTTAGGTGTACGTGCTGATGTATATTTTGTGGCTGTCTCTACTTAAGTGCTGTACATTCCCCGTGAGCTATGAGAGCAAAGACCTTCCCCGTGCTCCTTGCAGCTTCTTCAGTTGATATATGGTGTTTTCCCTCCTTTTTGTCAAAGTGTCCTCTGTCCCAGAGATAATGCAATTGCTATTCAGTGCCGTGCAAATACTCTTTTGTATTTGTATCTCTTTTCTATTTAATTATACTGTATAAATGTCCTCGGTAAATTTGATAAGTTGGGTGAAGGATATTGATTTTCAAGTCTCTCTTGTGCTGGGCTCCTTGTAGTAGCAGCAGCCATTCCGCAGGCCTGTTTTCTGAGGAGGTTTTGAAGGTTCAGTGTTTAAGTAGCTATGGATAACAAAGGAATTTCATTCTCTACACTCACATTTGATCTGCTGATTGCAGGGTTTAAGGCCAGAGAGAAAACATTAGTGTTGGGTGCTTTGTTTTTTAAAGCCTTAGACTCACGTTATCTGCAAAAGCAGGTGGGAGGGAAAACCAAGAATAGAGTCATTGCTTTCATTCCTGTAAATAAAGCTACCAGCTTTGGGGTGAAATGAGAGAGGGATGCTCCCAGGGCCAGGTGAGGTCCTGGGGAGCAGTGGGAGTGTTCAAAGGCAGGTTGGGTGGGGCTTGGAGCAACCTGGTTTTGTGGAAGGGGTTTGGAACTAGACAATGTGTAAGGTCCCTTCCAACCCAAACTGTTCTGTGATTCCATCATTCTGTGACTTGCAGCTGGGCTGGGCCCCCCTCACCCCTGCATCACCCCGTGGCTGACAACAGGGCAGGAGGGGAAGGAGAGAGCAGTGGGTGTGCAGGGCGGTAGAGAGGAGGGGAGGGAATTTGCAGGGTTAAAAGGGGAGGACCAGGGGTCTATTTTTAACTGCAGTTTTGAATGTGAAGTGTCACTGATGTTAAAAAAAGCTCCTGGTAAATGGTGGGGAAGATGCAGGCGCTAGTGCAAAGCCAGCTGCAGCTTTTCGAACTGTTTGCTGATGTTTGCAAGGAGGCTGCAAACACTTGGTTCGTGGTGATGTCTTCATTTTCCTTTCCTCAGCCCCAGGTCTCCCTGCACAAGTGACTTTCTTTAAACAGTGCTTAGCTCTCAGCCACGTAAGATTATTTTTGTTCTTTAAGAGGCAAAGAAGAGAGAAATACAGATATTTGTGCACTTTCCTTTTGCACTTGCTTTCATCACATTCTCTTGGAACATAAAATGTTTTCCTTTTTTTTTTTTAAATACTGAAAATTGGACGCTGATTTTTTTCTGGCTAATTTCCATGTATTTCTCAGACAGGATTTTTAGCCTTGATCTATAATGCAGGCCTGTGGCTGTTCTTGCTAAAAGTTTGATCCCACCAGAGCTTTCATTATGAACCCTTATTTTCAGTAGCAAATTGCTTTCTGCAAATGTCACCTCCAGAGGTTTGGGTGGGTAGGGGGGCACTGTCCCTGCATTGCCAGGTCTCTGCCATCCACCCTAGCTTCCCCAGGATTTGGGAATGTGAGGTTTCAGCGTGTTTGCTGCTGGCAGCACTGAGGCAGGAGGCTGGAGCCATTGCTGTCAGGCCAGTGATCCGTGGGATAATGCATCCCCAAGTCGTGGCCGTTTCTGTCTATTGTGTCACCGATCCGCGCATTAAAGGGACCCCGAGTAGGTGTTGCTACAATAAACCCTAACAGCTCTATAGGAGCCGTCACAGTTCATTGCATCAATAATCTGTGTATTAAGGCGTCCTGAGCAGGCCTGGGCACACAATGGACTGTTATGGCTCCAGATGAGCCTGTATAAATTTAGGTCAGTAACCTGAGTGTTGTTAAATCCCAAAATTGCCCTGCTATGGAGAGCTGGCAGGGCTTGGAATAAAAATGTGTAGATCATGCAGACCTGGTGGTTGCAGAGGATACTCTTGACTAAGGTTGGTAGTGGGAGAATTATTTCATCTTATTTATGGCTGTTATCTAAATCTGTCTCCACTCACTTAGCTCCCTCCTTCCCTGTCCTTTGACTCGGTGTGAGTGATGCTGGAGGAGCAGTGAGGGAGAGGTGGGGATGGAAGGATGGAGGGATGGGAGGGATGGGAGGGATGGAGGGATTGGAGGAGCAGGGAGGAGGCAGCATTCTGCAGTTGAGCTGTCCTGGAGCCGTCCCACATCCTGACACGCTCTTTCCCACGGGGCTTCACGGAAACACTCACACATTTCCATCCTGCCTGTGCCTGTGCCTGACCCCATGGAGTTCAGTATTGTCTGGAGCATGGCAGATCCCTGGGGGCTCCCCAGACCCTTGATTACTCCAAAAGCCACCCTCCATCCTCACTGCTGACTCATGATCCAAGCCCTCCTTGGTGCTTGATGCCCCAACACCTGGCTGGACTCTTCTCCTCTGTGCTGTTCTTTGCATCCTGCCCCTTCCTTCCTTTCTCATTTCCCTCAGACAAGGCTCTTTTGTGGGTAGGTGGAGGGAGAGGAATGCCTCCAGCGCCGGCCAGAGAGCCCGGTTCTCATTGTGGGTGTACGCCTGAATGGAGACGTAGCCTTGAACTCTTGAACTCTCTTTTTTTTGGTGGAGTAAAGCTGCTGTGTGCTGAAAACAAACAGGACTCACTCCGATGGAAAGAGATTGTATAGTGGGAACAGGTCTCAGACCACGAGAAAAGGGTTTTTCCATGTTTCCGTTCTGAGAGTTTCCATTTGAGATTTTGCCAGCAGTTGGGCAGCAGAAGATGAATTAGCTGAGCTGTTAAAGGTATTACACGTGTTTCCCCCTTCCGAGACTTGTTAGAACATATTTTCTTCAGTGATAGTAATAGGTGTTACAAACAAAACACAGTTTTCCCCTTTGAATATTTCTTTACACAGAGCATCATCTACATTTTAAAAAAAAAATACATTAAGCAACATGAATAGCTTCAGGCTATTTTATTTCATGTTGCTAAATAAGTCAATGCAGATGAGTGCTTTTTATGTAAGGGTGGCTTGTAAATACAAGAACTAAGATAAGGGCAAACTATAACTGCAGAGATTTCCCGGAGACAGAAGAGTGTCACTGCTGCCTTTCACTATTCCTAGTCCAGGCAGAGATCCCAGGACAGGGATTCAAAAAGATTGAATTTGTGCCATGTGTGGGGGAGTTCAGTGTGCTGGAGAAAAGCTGAGTCTCCTGGTTTGCTGGGGCAGGAGGGACTTCATGTTTGCTCTTCAGGTGAGCGAGGTTCTTCCTCTGGACGAATGGTGGAATCTCCTGCAGGGCTTAAGGTTCCTCCTCTGGCCCTCAACTGGGATTTGAAGAAGTGGGCTGGTGTGATCTTTTCTCAGCATACATGGGTGTCTATGTAAGATTCAACTGTCTGATCCTGATTATAGAAGAATTAAGAAATTAGGAATGAGGGGTAGAATTCCAGACTCGGAGACACTCCAGCTGTGTGTCCTGTACATCTGTAGGGCTGGGATATGGGTGCCATCATGTCCTTGTCATGTAATGCAGTGCAGCAACACTTGGTTACAGCTCAGGACACTGAGTATGCCATGGCTTTGCCTGTAAGGATGTCTTCATCCTTATTTTATTATTTCTTTTAATTAGGAGTAGTGATACAGAGCCAAGGACTTGCAAGAGTCTCAAAGACAAGTGGTCCTGGTTGTTGTCTTGGGCTCCCAAGGGAATGCACTGATCCTGTGGTGGTTTGGGTTTGTGTTGCTGCTCTTGCTGTTTTGAACTTTCTGCTGAGGAGGAATTCAGGAGTAATTTGTGAGTACTGCAGGAGTGTTTGCTACATGCAGATGTTCAGCCACATCCTGCAAGGCAGGAGCTCTGGGTGCTGCTGTGGTGCCTCTGCAAACCCTGGGGTTACAGAGGGCAGTGGGCTTGGGGGATCAGCAGCACAGAGTCCTGGGGATGGGAGAAACAAGGGGATTCACAGGGGCATGGGATGTGTGTGGCAGGAGGGGGTACATGGGGCTCTTGGCCCCATGGAGATTTTGGTATGCAGCTCATACTCAGGAAGTTTGGTCACCCTGATTACAAACATACATATATTTGGAGATGTATAGCGAGATATCTGCCTCTTTCCTAATTTGATTTGCATTTATATGGGGAGAGGAAACCCACTGGAGCAGGGGAGTGGGTGGCTTTGTGTGGTTCCCCAGCCAGCAGAAGCTGAAAGCGATTTGCAGTTCACATTTAGCAGTATTAGTGGTAACCAGAAGGACACATCTGAAGGTAAGTGGCCATGTCCTGCCTCTTGGCACTGAGGGAGCTGGATTCGCCTTTGTTCAGCTCCAGAGATGGATGAGCTCTCCCATCTAGCTCCAGAGATGGGTAATGATGCCATGACACAATTTGCAGTTGTTCTCAGTTAATCATGTTCAAAATTTAAAACATGAAGTGCTGTTTGTGAGAGTGAAGAGGATGAAGTTTGCTGTGTTATAGTTGGGGGGGGGTGAGAAGTGAACGGAACAAAACCAAGCCTTGGAAGCAACAATAGCTGCACACCAAAGGGTTTATTTAAGCAGGACTTTTTTCATAGCTGTTTCATCTTATTTTCCTCTTGTCCTTGGTCTTGCTTGCTCATCTCTATGCAGCATATGGAAAGGTTGAAAAGTGGCAATTACTAAATGAGAGTCGACAGAAACTGTTCTCCAGCAGCTCCAGATGGGGTTAGTGATGCTGTTCCCAAGCTGCTGGTGCTTCACTCCGCAGTATAAAATGCCCTCTAATGGACAAGTAACTGCATAACTCATCCAATAAACCAGCAAATACTCATTTTTCTCTGCTGTGCTGATTTTGGTACGGGAGCAATTAATGAGAAGAGAGAAGAGCTTTTGCTTATCCAGATGTGCAGACAGTGAAAGTTCACCTTTCTCCAGCATTGATTTTTGTGATTAGTGCAAGTCAGTAAATTGTAATTTAAGGAATTTTGGTAAAATGTAGAATGAGATTTTATTTTCCAGTACAGCAGGGACCCCTGGAGAATGTAAAATTATTTATGTATCTTTTCCTCTTGTTCCATTTGAAAACTTAAGGGTAGTTTTCCAGCCATTTAGGTCCTTCAGCAAGATCGGAGTGCATGTTATCAGCGTCAGATACTTAGAAAAACAAGATAAGAGAGGTTGAAGGAGGCCCATGATTAATTAGCAAATAGATTAGGCACTCTCAAAGCTAAGTGGATAATTGGGGTTCAGCTCCTGGTTATTGTTTTGCCGACCACCACCCTCTGAAGGCTGTTGGTGCAGGGTAAGCAGAGCATCGACTTGCTTCACTTCTGGTGCCAGAAAGAGAGATGACAGTTATTTTCTTAAAAGCAATTTTCTTGCTGTCTCTTTGGGTTGTGTGTTTGTGTTTCAGCTTTAGGAATGAAAGGAGTGCCGGTTCTGGTATTTCCTAGTTTTACTTGAAAGCTCACAGAGGATCTGTGGAGGGCTGTTACTACCTGACAAGGGAGCATTGTCTGGATCTTCTTTTCTCAAAGCCAAGAGCAAATCACTAATACTGCAAATCGAAATTGGTAAAAGAAGATTGAAATAAAAGGGATGTCTCATTCCCCTTTTTTTTGTACCATGACTATTGTGGCAACTTGAATATTGTCATTTCAATTGGTTCTCATAGTATCTGTCTGGCTGCTGAGAACCCGATCTGGAATTTGTAGCCTGACACACGATTCTTACAGACGCTTTTCTAAAAATCCAGTTCCAAACAAAAACCTTTCTCATGCTTTACACATCATTAAGATGGAGGAGAAGATAAATGCTACAAACCCCTATGTTTTTTTTCCCTTTGAAGGACACCTGTATATAATTGTGATTCTTCTTTTCCTGAGTCAACAAGTGGCTTTGATGGAGTAGAGCTGCTGAGGAACAATCACTGTGACTTTCAGGGTCTGTAAGGGATGCAGGATCAGGCTCTCTACATCATCTCTGAAGCCTCATTATTTTGTCAGGGTCTGTGTCTCGTTGCATAGTGTTTTAAGATGTGGTCTGCATCATTATGTACCATGTTTAATTTAGCAGCAGATGTGCAGGCTCATATGCTGTTATGGTACATTTTGTTCACTCATATAATAGCAACTTCCTCAAAATTGTTACCACTTCTTCAGCACAAGACTCGTACAGGGTGTTATTCACCTTTTCTGTGTGATGAGGAGTGGAAGAGCCTTTTGTGTGCCAGCAGCAGGTGCTCACGTGGGAGTGCTGGCTCTCCATGAGCACATTTAACCTGCTGCCTCCCTGTTTTCCCTGCATCCAGGGAGTGCACCTTCCCAGCAGGTTTTGGGGGAAGGCACCAGGCAGGCAGTTGAAGGGCAAGGTTTTGGTTTTTAGGTTTCTGGGCTGGAAAAGAAGCTGGACAAATAATTCTTCCTGCCACCCCCAGCAGCATCCAGGCATTCCCATAGAGAAGCCTTAATGCAGAGCATCACCGAATGCTCCACGGCAGCAAAATCATGATAATAACTGCTAAAAACATTAAACCTCATTAATAATGGCTTTGTAGCAGGAGTCCTGCCCTCACTGTTTTGAGGGTGATGATGGTTTGGGGGGGATGCAGACTGCTGGGAGGGTGTTGAGGTTTAATCCCAGCCAGCAGCTCTGTCCCGTGCAGTCATTCACTCCCTCCCAAGGGATGGGAGAGAGAATTGGAAGCATAAAAGTCATAAAATTCGTGGTTGTGATAAAGGCACTTTAATAGGGGAAACAAAAGCCCTGCGTGCAAGCAAAGCAAAACAGGGAATTCACTCCCCACTTCCCATGGGCAGGCAGGCAGGAGTTCAGTCGTGCCAGGAAAGCAGGGCTGCATCATGCATAGCAGTGACTTGGGAAGACAAGCACCAACACTCCAAACATCCTTCTCCTTCTTCCTCTTCCCCACTCTACATGCTGAGCATGACACCACATGGTCTGGGATGTCCCTGGGTCAGCTGGGATCAGCTGTCCTGGCTGAGTCCCTTCCCAAATCCTTGTGTCCCCCCAGCCCCCTCACTGGTAGGTCAGTACAAGAAGCAGAGGCCTTGGCTCTGTGTAAGCCCTGCTCAGCAATAACAAAAACATCCTTGGATTATGAACCCTGTTTCCAGCACAAAGCCAAGCCACCACCACACACCAGTTACCACAAAGAAAATTAACTCTACCCCAGCCAAATTTACAACTGGGGTAGTTCTCCCAAAAAAAATGAGAAGTAGCCTTTCCCACCCCCCCCCAGCATCCTATTTCATGTGCAGTGGCTGAATGTTTAGTGGAGTGGGAGAAGTCAAACCCTCGCCACAGAAAGGCTGTGATTCCTCCTCCCAGGTGAGGGGGTTTATCTCTCTCAGGCATTACTTAAAAAAAAAAAACAACACAACTATTTTGGGTAATGAAATTCTATGTTTGTTCTCGCTATTTGTATAAATGTTTAATCTATTTTTGGTTCCTGCTGGGCTATTTGGTTTAATGGCGTCTTAACACTGTGAGCTTCCCGTGTTGTCTCATTGTGCTTTAAAAGATAATATCCCAAAAACCATCAGCATCCCCAGAATGTGCTGTCTGTCCCTTCCCTTCCCTTCTGTGCCTCCCTCCTCCCCTGCAGTCTCAGAGGGAGAGGCAGGTGATGGGGGCTGAGCAGGGCATCTCGCTTAGGGCAGGATGGGAGGAGGGATGACAGAGTGTTCTCCAAGTGTTCCTCCTGCATTGTGCCGTCTCCTTTGTCCGCTTCCCTCCCCTGTCATTATCTCTGCGTGTCTCCTGCTTTCTTCTCCCTGCCTTGCCTTTCTTACCCTGAACTCTGGTTCCCAGCCCCTCCTGCCCTCCCCAGGCAGCTGAAACGCTGAGCAGTGGGCATGGCCAGAGCTCAGGACAGTGAACAGCCAGGGATGCTGACGCAGGGCTGGAACAGTTCACAGCTCCAAGGGCTGTTCTTGTGTTCAAATCTCAATTCGAGTGTGATTGAGCTTTGTAAAACTGGACCTTTACACAAAGGAGGATCCAGGGAGAGCTGCTCGTGGCGTCAGCAAATACTGACTTCAACATTTCTGCTTGGGCATCCTGCTCTGCTTCCAGCTGAGAGGACTGACATTTTACAGTAATCATGAGTACAAAACCTTCTGCAGAAACCTCTCTTTTCCTGAGAGCCTAGGAAGTATCTGGCAGTACCATCAAAACATTTTGACTTGTTGAAGTAAAGAATTGTACATGTGAAAATCCAGTGTAGATGTGAGGAAAGAAGGATGGAATTTTTCCTTTGCTGTTTGGAAATGGGATCTCTTGCATTTCGTGGAGCTGGTAGTTTTCTGGTAGAGACTCTCCATTTTGTTGCTGCCGTATTTCATAGAGGGTAGAAAATATGGGCAGTTAGTTTGTCACAGAACAGGGTGTAGGGAACACCATCCTGCTTTCCCAAGGCTGTGCACAGGCAGGGAATGTGTGAGATGTTGTGTCTGGAGCACTGGAAAGGGCATCTCTTAATCACCTGCCAGGTGCTGGGTGGTTTGGTGGCAGTGCCTGTGATGGATGTTCTGAAATAAATGATGCCCAGTGGCACAGGTTGCCCAGATAAGCTATGGATGCTCCTTTCCTGGAAGTGTCCAAGGCCAGGTTGGACAGGGATTGGAGCAACCTGGGATAGTGGAAGGTGTCCCTGCCCATGGCAGGGGGTTGGAACTGACTCATCTTTAAAGTCCCTTCCATCCCAAACCCTTCTGTAGTTCTGTGATTGACATTTGTGCTCCTGTCCTACCTCCATGTTCCATAAAAAGATGATACAAAAGTGCAAGTTAAGGAAGAGCTTAAAAGACAGGATGTTCTTCATAAAATTATTTCTCTTACTTTTATCTAACCATGCATCTTATTTTGGAAGATCACATTTATATCTTTCCATTTTCCATCAAAAGTCAGGATTAAAAAAGCCCTAATACAGCTTTCTCTGCACTCATTTTCTGGCTCATGGATTGTGCTCCTTAACAGGCAGTATTTAGAAGCTATTTAAATGTGTTACGTCAAGATTGTTTTTTTTTTCCTAAAGTGTTGTATTTAGGTAAATTCCTTCCTTAAATAAATAAATAGCTACTGGGCTATCGTTGTTTCCAAGGGTTTTCAAGAAAATTTACGTTTTGAAGGACACTGTTGGAGGCTAACACATCCATGCAATTACTGTATGTAAGTCACTTGTTTCCTGATCTTGCTGAGGATGAAGTACAATTTTTGTGCACGTGCCTCTCCCTCTCAAATTTCCTTAGACAATGAGGTTTTCTTGTCTTTTAATTGCTGACCATGATCTTTGTTCTGCCTAGCCTGATTGTGTTTATTTTATGGTGGGAGACATTTAGCTTTGTGATTGTTTTGAGATTGGCTTGGCTGTAGAAACCATTGGGGATAGATTGAAGTTGGGGGCACAACTAATTGCATCATCCATCCCACAAATGGAGGAACTGCTTTCTTAATTACAGCCTCATGCAAAGGCTGGGGAATATCCTCTTGTTTCTGTGCCCCACACATCTGCTTTTCCCCATTTTATCCATCCCTGCCAAATCCTGCTCAGCAGCTCCTGCCACATTTTTAGTAAGTCTTCTGAGCTGGGCTTTTATTGCTGGTTGGTACCACCACAGACACTTGTCAGATAAAGATGGGGCAGTTCATGTCATTAGGAAGGAGCTCACTCATGGGCATTACATTAAGCTGTGTGGGACTCTGATGAGCAGTAATTTCTCTGATTGTTATTGGTTTCTTTTGTAGGAAGTTTTCCTCTAGGGAGTAATGCAGGGAATTGAGATGGCTGGGGGAAAAAAAAAAAAGTTTAATGGACACATTTGCCCATCAGAAAATGCACTCTGTCAGAATTAAGTACACTTTGCAAATTGGTTTTGTTTGGGGAAGTAAAGGGGGAAGAGTTGCAGCCCCAGCATAAAGAACCATTTGAGTGTTTTCAGAACAAAATGGTAACTTTTTCTCTTCTGATGTGATTTTATTTTTTTTTTTTAATAACCTGGTATCTCTCCCTGAAAGTGGAATGGGATGTAATAGAGGTAAAAAATCATGTGTGTGCCTGTAAATGTTGATCATGAAAATACCATTACCTACTTGGGCTTTAGCTACACTAACAGCTTAATTTTTGTTGCATGAAATATTTTGACTGTACCAGGCTTCTGCCTCCAGAATGGAAGTTCTCTGCATCTTCTAGAATGTTGCATTAATTTTTAATATGAGTGGGAATCGTGCTCTTTAGCATCCCTATGTTTAAAAAAAATCAATTAATTATTGCTATAAATCTCGGTGATTATGCTGCAGTTGTGCTGCTGGGAAATTGGCCATTAACTACCAGGAAATCGCCGATCATCCCTTAGTTGGAATTCAGCTGTACCGACACGAGGCTTTTCCTTTTGGAAATTAACTATCAATGTGATGCATAATTGATAAGCATTTATAATAATAACAATAATCTTCATGAAATTGTCATCCTGGAGTGCAGTGGCTTTGTTAGAGCCTTTACCCCTCGCATGCTCAGCCTACTGCACTGGTTAACTGGGTTTTCTGGGGAGTTATTGGAGTGTTTTTAGGAGAGCCAGTGCTGGTGCAGAAGAACAAAATGCAAAGTAGAAATGCCTGGCTGGGCTACATGAACCTGCAGGAGTGCTCTAGAGGATGGGTCAAGTGTTGCTATTGCTTCTCTGCACAAGGGGAGGCAAAACTCCAGGTTACAAACATTGCCCAAGGTCAGCTTCTGGACATCAGCCTGTATTTTCTGGTGTGGTGTCTTCTCTTATGTCCTGCATTTTGTGAACCCGATGGTTTTTTTTGGTTTGTCACCAAAGTTTTGTTTGCAAATCTTGCAGTGTGAAAATTCACTTGCTGGAGAGGAGCTGTTTGGGGGTCGGTTTGAATGAATGGTGCCATGTTTGTGGTTACTGCTGGCTTTCCAGAATTTTTTTCAATTTTTTTAAACCACTCTAGTGTATGTAGGCAGAGAGCTTGGGACTTAGCAGGGTGATACAGATGGCCACTCAGGAGAGGGTTTCTTGCTGTGTTTGCACTCATTTTTGCCTTCCTCTTCCCCTCCTCTCTGTGCACGGCTTCTGAAAATGTGGTGGTGCTTTGCTTTGCCTCTAGAAATCACAGATTTGCACTAATTCTATTCTTTTGGTGCCTTGCAGTGAGTGGTGGATGGCTGGTGATGGGCAAAGACCTCTTTTTTGAGCAGGATCCCTCCTTGGGAAGATTTGTAGCTGTTTTTAGGGTCATCTTGTCTTCACCTTAAAACACGAAAGAGGATATTGAATCAGCAGTCGCATAAAATATAAGTTTGTGTTATGTTGGATTGCTGGAATTCAGTTGTCAGCATGAGGTCTCTTCTTCCATGTTTTGATTCATGAATGCTGGTGTGGAACTTGCTTTGAAAAATTCTCACCTGAGTTTTACATCAGAAAATCAAACCTGAAGTACCATAACAGCACATTCAGAGGCTGCAGCTGAGCTCAGGTCTGTGTTCAGGCATTAAAAAAACCTTTGGCTCTGTGTAGGAGCAAAATGTGTCAGACCTGAGAGTATCCATTAAAGGTCTTCCTCTGTGCCACCAAAATGCAGAAAACCTTTAGCTGTTGTCTCTTTGGAGAGCGTTTCTTGTCAGTCAGCCACACACGTGGCTTCGTGGATCATTTTATCTCACTGGCATTGAAATGTGTGCACTAGAAACAGCACTCGAAATTTAAGGTTGGCCCTTCAAGTATGAGGGCAAGGACAGGCTGTGGTGACAGCTGGAATATACATCCAGGTCTTCTTGTAAATTCAAGGTCCATTGATGATTTTTACAGGGCAAGGTTTAAATATTAAAGTGTTTTGTGTATGAAAGGACTGGCAAAGCAAGAAGTACTTTCCCTGTTTGATATACTCTCTAAGAATCTTTCAGCATCTGTGAGCCTACAAAATAACCTCATGGATTTTATTTGCTAGGAATAGATTTTTCAGTCAGAAATAAAACTGGGAAGCCCATGCAGTGCTTTGGCAGTTCTTGTGTACAAGGCTGGTGTTCTGAATTTCAGGGAGGATAAAGAGACTGATTTGTGGTGCCAGATGTGTGACTTGTGGGGGGCAAACTCAGAGCTGTCCCTTCCAAAACCTGCTCTGCTGTTGGGCACAGGCAGATCTCACCTGGTGTGCTGGAAACCCAACACTGATTTGGACTGGAAGGGATTTAAAGCCCATCTCATTCCATCCCCTTCCACTTTACTCTATCCCAGGGTTTGAGCCCCATCCACCCTGGCCTGGAGCACTTCCAGGTTTGGGAAGTCACCAAATCTTATGAATCCTTTCCTTTCTCTGCAGGATCCACAGTGGCGGTATGCACGCCGATTCCTGTGAGTTTTCCTAAGCTCCTGGGGGACTGCTGTGCTTTTTGAGTCAGAAAGTTGCAAAATCCCATCAAGAATGGCACTTGTGGATAAACACAAAGTCAAGCGGCAGCGACTGGACAGAATTTGTGAAGGTAAGAGTGTGCTTACATTTTCCTGACAGATGATTAGGGTAGAATATCTAATTTTTTCCTTGTTTCTTTCTGTACTTAGGCATAAAGAGATCCAAATCCAGGGCTGGGTTCCCTGTCCTCTCTATACGCTCAAAATACATTCACACTCTTCTGGTTACTCACTTGGAAGTCACGTGTAGTCCTGTGAATAAGATTTTTGTTTAATTACCAGGTCACCTCCTCTTATCCTAATTTCTACTAAAACTGTTTGGTCAGTCCCAATTTAAAACATATTTACCATCATCCTGTAAGAAAATTATGGAAAATTTAAGTTGTTCTTATGGTTTTGAACACATTGTTGTAACAGCTTTTATTTGGTCAGTGTGTGGGCAGGCAGGTTTGCTGCAATTCTTTATTCATGGTGTAGTTACAGTGTCTCAGCACAGGTGACTTTTAACTTCAAGAGTAATTTTCCAGCAGAAAAAAGTTTTTAGGAAGCATTTTCTACTGCAGCTCACATGGTGTAAGTTACTTATGACAAAAATCAAGTGATGGCAAACAAGCTCGGAGTTTTTGGTGTACACTGCGATAATTCTCCAATGCTCATGCAAGTTTTGCCATCAGCAACAAATGCAGAACAGAGTGTTGTATTAGGAGGAATATCTCACATCTCTTCCGGAGTTCCAGTGTTCAGCTGCTCTTAAGGAGATGGGTAGTGACCTGCAGGGTAACAGTTTGCAGTATTACTTGAATGACAACGAGGTGAAATGAGATTTGGTAGTGGATGAAAGCACAGAGCTCACAGGGGAATTGTGCTGTGCCTGTTTGAGCAAAATACATGGGGCTTTTGTGGAATTTCAGTCTGAAATGGTGATCAGCAGGACAAGCGTGGATTTTGCCCTGACTTTTCTGTGTTATATATTGCTTAGTCTACACTGCTGCAGTTTTAAACTCGTCACAAGTTACTTATCTCTTTTAATTTTGCTCTGTTAATTTTGAAGAAGGGGAGACAAAGCAGAGGAGATGAGTTAGGAGGGAGTATCCAGGGTATGCTGCAGTGTGGAGCTGCCTCTTTATTCTACTGAATGTCATAAACACTCAGGTGTAGCACGCTATCTCATCTTCAAAACTTACTTTGAACTTGACTTAAAAGAATTCTATCAGCTGAGCCTGGATTTTCAAAAGCTGCCTTCCTGGTTTGATGTTTACCATCAGATCTAGTTGCTGAGTGTACAAGAAATTCAAAAGGATCATACGACAAACCTGCTAACGGAGCTTTAGATGTGATTGAAGTTTAGATTATTTTTCTCTGATATATGAGCTTTTTTCTTCTTTCTTGGTCAAAAGATATTCTTTTCTAATCTGTAAATGTGCGGGAGACGTAACTTTTTAAAGTATACTTTGTCATTTGCCACTGAGTTTGTAATTTGATGGAAATGATGGGAGACGCTGTTGTGTTGTATTTGGAAACAACAAGGACTAAATGTGAAAGGCATTGTAAAAATTACCTTGAAAAATGTGAAAAGCTTCAGATTTGCCAAAATACTAGATTTGTAGGACAGCTGAATACTGGCCTCTCTGATGGCTATTTTTTACTCTAGGCTCCTAATCTTGGATTATAGCATAGAAAAGCACTGAAAGGGGCCATTCCAGCTGCTGTGAAAACACACTTTGAGAGAAAAAAAAAAAAAGATAATTTTTCTTGGTTTTGTCTTGAAAGGTATATGGAATAATCACTGAAAGATGATGAGAAATTAGGGAACTAGTTGAGCAGATGGAGGAGTCTTTGCAAACAGGATTGTATTCAATGAGAAGAATCTATTGCTCCATCAAGCTTAGGGCAATGTGGTCCAGAATAGTTGCTTTTAATGATTTCCTGTTCTGTGGAAGCACTTAAGGAGCTTTTCCCTTTAAATGTGAATGGGATACAAAGCTGCATTTACCTGATGAAAGGCTAAATGTCTGGTAGCACAGAGGTGGATTTCTGTGCTTTTCCTGAAGTTGCATATACCTTCCCTTTTACTATTCCCCACACAAACCTTTGCAGAGTTTGCTAGGAATGGACTTTATTCCATGCAGCAGGATGGTGGCAGGTCTGGAGGTGAAATATCCTCAGGCTACATGTTGTAATCACTGTCCAAACTGCCAGACAGATTCTTCTTCCTGCAGGCTTACTGAAACCATAACCAGACACATGTTGAGGGAAATGCCTTACAAACTGTCGGGGCATTAAAAGAGTTTATTAAGGAGTTGCAGTGTTTGTATTACTCTGTTAAACGTACATCTGGCGTGGAAAAATAATCCAAGCCATACAAGGAGGTGATACAGTTTTAAAAGCCAGTTCACAGCCTTTACAGGCAGGTTTATGAGTCTTCCAAAGAGAGGAGCTGTGCAGTCTCAGTGCATGGCTCAGCTTCAGCAGCTCCTCTGGTTTTGGTTTTTAAAATATATCTTTATGACATTTTTGCATGATAGTGTTACTTTTTGCTCTGGGCAGGCTGGTTTGAAGATGTGAGCTTTTTGACTAGGTCACAGATTTTGATCTGTAGAGGAATATGGGTGGGATAAAGGTCCAGACTTGAGGGGATAAAGGAATTTCAGGGCAGCGGCCTGCAACAAAGACATTTTGAATAGTCTGTCAGCAATTAAGTGAGTTGGTGATGCCCCTCCGAATGAAGTGAAGTTGGACTGTGCTCACAGTGGTCTTGGCTTACCCATTTCTTTCTCTTCTGGTTGTCCCAGAGACTTTGGGTGCCTGTTCTGTAATTGGATCCATATGAGTGGCAGGATGGACCCATTGAATGGCTGGGGCTTTTGCAAATAATATATGCAGAGTGGTTTACATAATTCTTGTTTGTGGAATTGTGTCTTATTCCATAGTGGGTCAAAGTATGCTTTAGAGGTGGAGCCGCTGGTGCTGTGTGGAGTCAGACGTGTCCAGCAGCCCCTCTTTTGGGTCCTGTTCCCATGAGCTTGTGATTTTGCCACATTTAAATTTTGTTTGAGTTGAAATTTTCCGTTCCGTGATGGGTTTTTACCTCAGGGTGAATGAAAAAAAAGAAAAAAAGAGTTCCAGCAAAAATTGTGGAGCCGTGTCGGAGTGGGAGATGGAGAGGGAGGGATGTTGGCTTTGCTGTGTGTGAAACAAAGCTGAGGCACATCCTGCAGCCATGGATGTGGAGCTGCCAAACCTGCCTGCTCTGCCTGGGATAAAAAGGGCCTGAATTTTGCAGCCAAGTTGCTGTGTGTAGGAGCAGGCTGGTTCCCAAACCTGGTGCAGTTTCCAGCCTTTCAAAGAAATGGCAGCAAAAGCCCTCGGGGCAGAAGCTCACCTGCCTTTCGTTTAGGAAACAACGACAGAGAGATTAGATGTAGTTTTTTCTTTGCTACCTGTGGCAGAACAAGGTGTCTGACAGTGGCTCCAAGAAACCCCACACTCAGAAGACCATGGCACTCCTGGTGCATGGCATCCATCCCTCCCATGGGACTCCGGTGCTCACACATGGCATTCCTGGGCAAAGAAATAACTTGCAGCATCGTTTTTGCTGCTTCCTCAGCTGATCTTTATCCTGTGCTTCTGCCAATATGGTTAAACAAATATTAAACATCAGCAGGAGCTAGGAGTGAGAGCAGCCCATCCATAGTTGCTGGCTGTGTCTCTGGGAGCAGGTAGGGGAGAAGGTGCTATGGCACTGTGTCATTTCCTTCTTGAGTGTCAAAACAAGGCAGCAGTGGTGGCACAGCCCGGATGAAGGATGGCAGCATCTTCTCTGTGTGTTGGGTTTCCCAATACCACTGAATTCCTGTGTGATGATCCCAAGTGCTACCTCTGCTCCAGACCATTGCAGCTCTGCTAGCCATGGAATTGGAAAGCCTAGCTTTAGAGGTTATAGCTTGCACTAACATATATGAGTCAGTTAAGCTTTCGACACATGCCCCAAAAGTGGCAGCCCTGAGATGAGCAAGAAGCAAAGTGGAAAAATAATTGCAAGGCCAAGGGAGCCCAGACATTTTCTGACAGTTTTTGCTCCAGGATTTGTCATTTTCCAGTGGGAAATCATGTCCTTACGTGTCAGTTTGTGCCACCAAAGTTGTCTGTACTTTGCAAAACAGAGCTGTTTGCAGGGCAAACAAGCCATCTGTATTCTTTGTTTTCTTTCAGATCCTTTGATATGTCTGATGGCTGATAAATGCCAGCACAGTCACATAATACTTTTCAGTGCTTAATACACGAGTCTCTGGCTTTTTGACTTACTGCCTTACATTCTGAGTGGCACCCTGGTGTATTCTTCAGCTGAGGCTTCTGTGGTCATACTTCCTGTGGGAATTCCTCGTGTATTTACCTTCCAGCCACTGTAGGATCTGTGTGTGGCCATGACTCTCCACAGATCCTTGTTTCTCTGTGGGAATGTGACCCTGCTGTGGCTACTGAAGCCCCTTGGGTGAGTGTGAGTCCTTGATGCAATAATTTGTCTTGCAGACCTTGAATAGGCACCTTCCCATGGAAAACTGTCCAGCTGGGATTGTGGAATTACAGGGTGGGTGAAGGGGCTGCCCAAGGAGGTTGGGAGTCCCCATCCCTGCAGGTGTCCAAGGAAGGACTGCACTGGTGACAAGGTGGGGATTGGTCACAGCTTGGACTCATGGTCTCAGAGCTCTTTTCCAGCCTCGGTGACTCTGTGAAATGGGGGAGGAAATTTGGGGTAGGAATTGATATTTTCAACATCACCAAAATTATCTCTGCTGTGGCTGCATTAGACTGGTTAATTCATTTCAAAGGTGGACAGAAATTTTGTGTTCCACTCTTCCCCCTGTGACAGAAGTCAGTGCAGACCATGTCCAGTGATATTTAAATAAATACACTATGTAATGGTAGGTATTCTGGTACCTAGCTGGACCTATGGCAGGGGTGATTTTTACCTCCTAATTTCAGTTTATCCTCCACAGAAGCGGACTTAATAATCACAATGTCAGTTATTGCTTATTGTGCACTTTCTTGTTGTTAAAAAAAAAACACACTAACCCTGAACAAAAGTGCCCCTGAAGAGCTGTCATGTTCCTGGCTTTGCAGGAGTAGTTGAACAATGTGTCCCTGAGGTCTGGGCTCACACACCACTAACAGCAGACTATGGAATGGGTTCTCATTCAATAGCCACAATCCACTCATGCTAAAAAATAGAGCAACCTTGCTCCTGGAAACAAAAGGGAAAATACACATTAAAACTACAACTCTGGACAGTGGCTGCCTCCAATTCTTGCTGCTTTGTATAATGTAACAATAGCCAAAATGAGTACATTTGATATTTGGGTGGAGAAATTTTCTTCCATTCTTGCAAATTTGCACACCAAGTAGCATCTGATAATACTTATTTTTACTGCTTGGAAATAGAATCTTATTATCTGAGGAAATCCTTATCACCACTAGGCATTTGATGAGAAACAATGAGTTAAAGATGATATCAAGCACAGAAGAAACTGCTTGTCCTGCATAAAAGTGACTTATTTTGAATAAATGTAGACCTTTTTTATCTAGTGGATTTGAGTTTCTTTGTTCCACGAATACAAAACATAGTACAAGGATTTCCCCCCCACAATAAAGCTTTTTGTACTTCTTTTTCTAAGTTTCCACCTCAAAGAACATAAACGACCAGGCTTTTAAGGAAGGGTTGCTTACCACATTTAGCCTAGAGAAAAAGCAGTATTAGCTTGTCAGATCTTCTGCCATTGCACCCTGTGCTGATTTATGCAAACTGAAGATCTGTCTGGCTGCTCGTGATGTTTTGCTTTTCCAAAATTAAGTCTTTGGCTTTTATGGAGGTTTCAGAAAATTACTTCAAATTCGTACTAAAGCTGGATTACACCTCTTTTTACCAGTGAAAAGTAATGCTCTTAATTATCCCTCCTCTGATAGAGGCATGGCATATTTGGGAATTACTTGTCATTAATAGGTTTTGTTAAAATTTTAAGAATTTTTTTTAAATTGCACAGTATCCTGTGGATGAAGAAAGTTCAAGCAACCTCAGTGGGTTTACAGATATTATTCAAGCTTATTGACCTTATTCCATGGTTTTCAACCCTTTTGCTGTGCTGAATCAAGAACTCTCTGTGCTTGTACGAGTCCTTTTTGTGCTTTGGGATGGAGCTTGTATCCAGGGGTGTGCTGTTGTCCTTGCATGGATGCACAGGCTGCTGCAGCAGCTTCCAGTCCTGTGTGGATGTTTTTCCTGTACATTCCCTCCTGTGGCGTTCCATAGGGGAATGTGCATGACAAGATGTAGGACTTGAGCCAGACATGAAGCCAGCCTGACAAAATGCCCCAGGCATCCAGGCAAGAGTAGGACACATTTAGATTAGGTTACAGACAAAAATTCCATTAATTTGGTGTGCATCATAGTAGATGTGTGGCTCAAGCTGTTGCAGGAGGGGGAGCTCCCATTTCCCAGGACTTGAGGGCCATATGTACCAAAATAGGAACAAATACTTCTGTTGTGTTCTCCTTGTGTTTAAACCCACATTGATGGGAATTTAATACATGTCTGACTCTTAATTCTGCCTTGTATTTTTCCATTTTCCCCAGTCTCCAGACAAGGTTCTGTGTAACACACTTTACAACTTCGTGTCATTAATTAAGAAACAATTACAGCTGATGACTTCAATACCATCAACTTAATTTCCATCCTTACCACATTTCCCATTTAAATTAACTGGTTTAGAGATTAACGTGTTGTCATCGTATCTGAGTTGGGTTTTTTTTCCTCCTTTCTGTAAATCTTCTCCCACATTTAAAGCTTACTCAGAAAAGTGATAACATTCCCAGAATATTCACTGGGAAGGGGTTGTTGGAGCAGGGCCACAGGGCAGCCCTGGCGCCTCTTCCCGAGCTCGGGAATGCTGTAGAAGCTGCCTCCAGCATCCAGGGGCTGGAAGTTGGCTGCTTCCAAATATGTGATGAGAAATGATCAGTTCCTCAGGGACAGATGAGAACAGGATGGGGTTTCCTTCAAAATACCAGAAAAAGCCCTTACATCTGACTCCTAAATGACACTATTTCAGGGACTGATGGTGTTTGGATCTGGACCAGTCTTTTCAAATTTATCCTGATTTCCTGAATATTTGCTGGTAAATATTTTGACAGGAGTAGGACATCTGGCTATACTAAAATAAAGCTGCAGGGAAACACATTACACAACTTTTCTGTTATATTTTTTGCTCCCCACAAACAGATGTAATGGATCGAAGTGCCAAAACAGTAAAGGTTTTCATTAGAGACCTTTCTTCAAAGAGCAAGTTTTGAGTTGGTTTTGCATTTCTTAAAATTGAAGGACATTGATCATTTCTTAGTGACACTTTTACACAGCCCATTAGCTTAACAGTATTAATTTGTTTTTTCTTTTTTTTTTTAATTATCTTTCTAATTTTTATTTAGAACAAAACACTCTCTGCTGCCATCTAGCACCTCAAAACTTAGTAGTAAACAGAGTAAGTTCACAAAATAGCCTTAGTATAGATTGACACGCATTTTTGAGAAAAAACTGTGTTGCTGCTGCTGATGATGCAAACATTTGATTGACTCAGCAAATGAACATGGGCAAGCATGGTGAGGGAGCACAGTAAGATATAGCTCACTTTTGATGGCTTGCAATACAATGGTACAAAAGACCAGTCTTTTAAAAAAGCAAGACATAAATGCTTTTTTAGCTAAATAAATATTTCCTCTTGTTTGGCTTTGGTTTTTATCTGTGATGGATGTGGAGGGGAAGCACATGTTTCAAGCTTGTGGCATCATCAGGGGAAGTAAGGCAGAGAGACACCCTGAACCCCAGCCTGTTTATCTTCCCAGGCCCGTGTTACAGTCTAGTAATTAATTATTTTCTATGCAAAGCCCAGGCATTCATGGCAGAGTTCAGATTTACAGTATATATTAATTTAACAGTGGATTTCTCTACTGCTTTCTGGGACAGATATAATTCCCGTGCTTTTCATTACGCATGCTGTTCAAATCTTGATCCTGAATTCTTATTAAAAATGATGAGATTTGACCTCGAAGTCTAATACCCAGTTTTGGAGACAAGGTGCTTGATGTGATTTCCAGAGGATTATTTTTAAGAGCATTCGTAGATTAGATCTTTGCGAATGGTTGAGGGATGTGCCCAATGAACCTTGTCTGCTGCTTTTCACCCGCCCTTCAGCATCCAGATTGATTTTTATTTTGCAGTCCTTGAGACTGTGTAGCTCTGTGCTGTAGGGATACATCTGATATTTTTATTATCCCTTTGTTGATGCAGGAATGTGACAGTGCTGTTTTCTGCCAACTTTTATTGGAGTTTCCCCATGCTTAAAGGCAAAATGGTTTCTTTTTGAAGTTTGAAGAGCTTGTAAGGCTCATTCCAATGGCTCAAAGTGTGTTTTACAACTGCACTTCTCTTTTGTAGCTGCAAGTGTGTTTTAGATGATTTCTGCCTTCCTGCATTTGTTACCTGCAGTTTGATTTTCTTCCTGGATGGCAAATCGTGGAATGGTTTGGGTTAGAAGGGGTCTTAAAGACTATGTAGTTCTATCTCCTGCCATGGGCAGGGACACCTTCCACTATCCCAGGTTGTTCCAAGCCCTGTCCAACCTGGCCTTGGACACTTCCAGGGATGGGATATCTACAATTTCTCAGGGCATCCTCCAAGGCTTTGCCAGGGAGCAGGATAACATGAGGTGGTAAGTTACCACATACTCACTGGGGTGCTGCTGTCACATACCTCATTCTGAAAAAAAATAGAAGATAATTCATAGGATCACAGAATGTCCTGAGATGGAAGGGACCCTGAGGAATCACTGAGTTCAACTCCTGGCCCTGCACAGACACCCCAACAAACCCACCCTGTGTACTCCTGGGAGTTGTGTCCAAACTTTCCAGGAGCTCTGGCAGCCTCGGGGCTGTGCCCATTCCCTGTTCCAGCACCCTCTGGGAAAGAACCTTTTCCTGATATCCATCCTAAACCTCCCCTGACACAACTCTAGCCACTCCCTCTTACCATGGGGGAGATTGGGGTAAGGCACCCATCTGTGAAAGGGGATATCCAGATGGAGAGTTGTTGTGTGGCAGTGATGGGAGGCATGGCTGGCTGGCCATGAGGGTGGGAAGGAGCCCATCTGCTACATCCAACCCCTTCCATCCAGAGATCGGCACAGGACAGCAGTGGAGAGGCAGCTCCACAGGGATAAAGGGAAAGGTCACTCATTTCTTTTCATGAAGTGCTTCCATGCACCTTCTCAGCATGACACTGGCTGGTGGGAGTGGAAAAGTCCTCGCATCATCTCTCCTCACATTGCCTTGTGGGCTTTTGGGGGAATTCCTGGTGAATGATTCAGAAGGGCACTGCAATACAGTGTCACCAGCTTGGAGAGGAAACATCTGCTGGCTTTGGCATGGGAGGTTCTTTGCTATGCATTTTTGGGGTCCCTTTGACTTTTCATTTTCCATGTGCCTGGGCCCAGTCGTGTCAGTGATGGGAATGGTGACTGAGCCCAGTCACTGGCCCCAGTTTGTGCGTCACATTTCAGGGCAGTGTGTGCTCATGCATTCCTGGAGCCTGTCACGCCAATGGTTATGGCACATTCTATCCCAGCACTGACAGATCGAGTTACAAACAGACATAAGCTTTTGGTTTTTTTGCTTTAAAGTCATCAAAATGCAGAGTTCCACGAGGCAATGATTGTTTAATAACGGGCTGATCTTCAGAGTGTTTTGTTGTAAGGCACCAAGTTGGTGTTTGTGAGCGTTTTGTTGGAGTTACAAAGCATCGATGCTTTTGGTTTGGAAATTGGTAAAAGCATGTGGCAGGGCTTCAAGCGCTGAGTGCTTTCAGATGCTGTGCTGCTCCTTTGATTATTGAAAATGATTCCAGCACAATCCTGCTAATTTTCTCTTTGTGCTCCCTTAATTTCAGGAGACTGTTAAAAAGTCCATCTAGGCAGAGTGCTTATTGCCACTGTGAGGGAGATTTTGCAGAGCCAAATTTTAGCAAATGCAGTAGTTTCAAAGGATTTGGAACGTTTTCTTGCTGCTTTTCCTCTCCCATTTTTCTTTTTAATTTTGTTCCTTTTCAATTTGTGTGTATGTGTGCATTACTCATACTGCATCCCATTCCTTTTCTTCTCCATAGCATCCATGGTACACCACAGTATGGAGTAGCTCATTTCTGGTTCACTGGCATCCTGCAAGCTGAACAGGGAAGGAGGATGTTCAGGAGAGGCTTCCTGAGCTTTGGGGGTCATTAGGCACAATCACACACAGTCCTTGAAAGCCCAGGCAGGGAGGGCAGGAGCATTTATCCTCCCAGTAGCTTTGTACCTTGTCACCTGAAAACATACGACAAACACTGATTAATCTTAACACCATCGGAGTGTGAGAGGTGTATATTATTATATCCCTCTTGATAGAAGGGGAATCAGCAAGTAAGAAATTAAGCAATTTACTCTCTGACAGTGGCAGAGCGAGGTATAAAGGCTGGATGTCCTGATACCTGCTCTCTCCATTAACAAGAGATGTATTTGTTCTCCAGAGGATTTCTCACTACCAGGGGTAGGATTCTTTTGCTTTGGAAGAGAAATAGCCTTTCCCAGACTGCTGCATCTTACAGTTTTTGCCAGAAATTACATTTGGCACACTGTTTCTGTTCCACTCTCTCCTAGAAGAAAATAACTGGGGAGAAAATATCAACATCTTAATCTACATTAAAAATATTTTTCCCCGATATAAACAGGATTTAAATTTATAGTTGAAATATATTTTACAACGATAAGAAGCAAAACTAATCCCAATCTGTATTATTTTGCTGCACAGAATAATTTTTCCAGCAACGTGCTTTCAGAACATGTAATGAAATGTTTTATATCAATATGAATGAAATTTTGTAGCCAACCTCTTCTGGATCGGTGCTACGGACTCAAAAAAATGTTGTTTGCACATTTGTGTTGCAATTTAGCATGCTGATTTTGTACCCTGGGTTTTAGGTGTAAAACACTTTCCCTGTGGGAAGAGAACAGCACTTTGTAGCATTGCTTGTTTCACATCCACTGCAAGAGGACTCCAGGCTCAGATTTCTTGCCATTGGTTTTGAATGCAGTGTCTCAACAATGGGCTCACCTTTCTTCTACTCTGTCATCACTTTTTTTACAGAGCAGACTTCTATGGTCATTGTATTGTAACCAAATATTGTGGCCAAATTTACCATGTATGAGATCAGTGCTAAACTGAAAATCAGGGTATTAAGTCAAAACTCTGCATTTTTCACGTGATCTGAAATACCAGAGCATTTAATCTCTTGATCAGCTTTTTTTTTCCTTCTGTGTGTGTTTTTTTTCTCCTTTCCCAAAATACCTTTAGAATTAAAAGATAAAGGGGGAATAAATTATCTGCCTGTTCCACAGTCCTTGTGTCCCCCTCATGTTGAGGATGTGTGTGCTGGTGCCTCCTGCACTCCTAAGAAAAACAATGGGATCATTTACATCAGGTTGAGCCCCAGGGCCTCTGTGTCTTCTCCTGGCCATCCTGCTTGGGTCTGGGTGCAGAAACAGGAACAGAATCATCTCATAGAATTCCATAGAATCACAGAATGGTTTGAGTTGGAAGGGACCTTAAAGCTCATTTAGTTCCACCCCCTGCCATGGCAGGGACACCTTCCACTGTCCTAGGTTGCTCCAAGCCCCAGTGTCCAACCTGGCCTTGGGCACTGCCAGGGATCCAGGGGCAGCCACAGCTGCTCTGGGCACCCTGTGCCAGGGTCTTGCCACTCTTACAGGGAACAATTCCTCCCCAATATCCCATCTAACCCTGCCCTCTGGCAATGGGAAGCCATTCCCCCATGTCCTATCAGTCCACACCCTTCTGAAAAATCCCTCTCCAGCTTTCTTGGGAGGCCTCTTCAGGTACTGAAAGTCTGTGGTAAGATCATCCTAAAGCTTCTCCAGCATGAACAAGCCCAGTTCTCTCAGCATTTCCCCATAGCTGAGGTGTTTTAGCCCTCAAATCATCTTTGTCTCCTCTGGACTCACTCCAACAGCTCCGTGTCCTTCCTATGTTTCAGTCCCCAGAGCTGGACACAGCACTGCAGGTGGGGTCTCACCCATGAAGTAGAGGGGAACAATCACCTCTCTTGACCTGCTTCCCATGCTGCTTGGATTTGCAAGGGGGCTGCTTTTAAGACTGAAAAAATAAAAAAAGACAAGACCCTTCCTGCCCATCCATAAATATTTCATTCCAATCATTTCTTATTCATTTCTTGGTTCACTGGGGGTGTAACATTTCCTTTGCTGCCATGGTGTCACAGGAGGCAGCCCAGCTCCATGGCTCCTGGCCACATCTTCCCCACTGGATACAGCTCTTGGTCAACAAAAACTGGGGCCAGCAGAGCCCTCCAAAGAGGACATCTGGCCCTTAGCTGCAGGGAAAAGTGCAAATCCTGCAGCCCCTGGTCCTGCAGGCAGTTACCTCTGCTTGGCTTGGAGCACAGGAATAATCTATTTGTTCCACTGAGGTCAGCACTTAGGGATAAACCATCCATATGCATGAGGGTTCCAGTGGCAGGTCCCCAGTTAGGGTTTCCTGGCCCCTGTGAAGAGCTGGAAGAAGAGCACATCTCCTGCCCAAGGCTGCAAGGGCAGGCTGATGCCAGGGTGGTTTTCAGAGTCCAGATGTGCTCCTGTGTGTGGGATGGAGGCAGTTTGGAGGTGCCTCTCTGCGTGCTGCTGTCACCCATGTGTGCTCTGGGCAGGGCAGGGCCACCAGTCACAGATGTGCTGGTTTGGGTGAGGTTTCCATTGTGTGCCTGTCATGAGACCCAAGGGCTTGTTAAAGCCCTTGGTTTATTCAGAGGTAGTGAATGCTTCAAGCTCCCTTCTGACTTCCCTTGCAGTTGCTGAAAATCAGCATTTTTGAAATTTCATTTCTCTATGGCATGGTTTTTTCCATTGTCAGCCAGGGCTTAACATGGTGACTGTTTGTTAGTAATTTCTTTGAAGACAATGGTGGAAGATGCCCTTGATCTACAGACCAGGATTTTATTATTTTGTCATATACATTTTCGGTAGATTTCTTCTGCTGCTTCAGAACAAATGGCATCAATCTTACTGTATCCAATTGGGAATACATTTTATTCTTTAGCAAAATGTTGTTGTAATAAAATGTTTTTGTTGGTTAAAATACTCTCTGCTTTATTTGTAAGCCACAAATGTGTCTTCCCATCTTGACTCTCACAAAAGAAGACATTTTTCAGTGTGCCTGAAGTTTGTTAGTTAATTCAGTATAATGCCAATCAGATATTCTCTGAGAATTGAATAAATAATATTTTGGGCCCCATGTTTTGCATATCTGTGTAATATCCAGCATAATTTTCAAGATCATGATTCTTGAGGATGGAATTGGCGGAGAGAATGTTCGAAGAGGATTTTTAATATTTACTGCAATAAAGAAATTTAGGGATTACTCAAAGATCCTGTCAGTATTTGGGTCAGAAATATAGCCCAGAGGTATTAGTATGATAGGCAAGTATAAGCATTAGACTGTATTAGTGATTTAGCTATCATAATAGCACAATAGTCCACCATGTGATGGCTTGTGCACTAGCATTTATTGTGGATTAGCTGGGAAAAATGCTCAAGCTGTCTTGCAAACAGGCCAGGGAAGGTGACTGTTCCTCCTTTCAGTGGGTCTGTCCTGGAAGGGGGTGTATTGGAGGGAAAGAAATCTGTGATTGTAGCTGAGAAAGGCAAAATTGTTTCTATCTGCATTTTTTAATTCAGAAAATAAAATGTTGCCTCTGTAGCAGTGGTCAGCAAAATAAGGAGCAGTTGAATTATTCCTTCTTTGAAAAGGAATATTTGAGCATGAGCAGCCTGTGTCATAGTCTGGGTTATGTGTTTTGGGGAGCCATTTTAATATCTGTTCTGAAAACAATGACTCTATATGGAAATTTTTATTACATTCCCAAATAACAATTTTCTGTGCTGTGATTCCATCTAAATCCCTTTGCCCACTCTAAGTGTAAAAAAACCTTAATCCACATGAATGTTGAAATACTGCTCAGTACAAATTGAGTTTTGTGTGATGTTTCTGAGTGTTTTCCTATTTCATAAACACGTATTTTCTCCAAAGGAAGCTGGAGATATTGGGCAAAAGTCTACTATGCCTTTTTGCTTTGTTAGGCCAGGCTTTAGATCCTTTGATCCTCCCCTCCTACTCTGTGACCTGTGCTGGGGTCTTAAAATTATACATTCCAGATTACACCTCCACAATTTTCTGTCCTGGGATGATGAAAGGATTTGTGTATTATGGTAATATTAAAAAAATCTTTTTGGAGCCTAGTTAGCATGGCTAATTTGAAACTACAAAAAAAAATGTAATTTCCAACGCAAATTATAATATTCATAAAGTGCTAAACAGATACCTAATTTCTAATCGCTCTTGTATTCCCAAGTATCTTGCACTGGCCTTTTTTAGGCCTGTCTGCTGGCTCCCATTTAATTTGTCCTTAGCTGTGTGCAGTGGATTAGCATTTCATCAGGTTGGATTAAGATTGAGCTGACACTGACGGTTTCTTTTTTATTTTTACATGCGCGTGTGCGGGGCCGAGCGGATCCACCATCCCCGGTGGGTGCTGGGACAACTTCCCCAGCACGTGAGGGGGGAGAGGAAACACACGTTTTAAAAAAAAAAAAAAAAATAGAAACAAACAAACAAACAAAACCATCATTCCCCTGGGGGAAAAATTGCATTGAGGTTGCTGGCTAGGTCAGTGCGTGAGATTTCATCGGGCTAAAATTATGTCACATGGAGCGAGGGCTTTAGTGGTTTTATTTAGCTCCTAATCCCCGCACACTGCTCGGCCAGTTGTCCATGTGCACGCCGTCCCCAGCGGCACAGGATAAAGCATCTGGGCCGAGCGCGGCCGCTCTCCTGCACGGCTGCAGCTTGCGGCCAGGGCAGCCCCTCCGCCGGCTGCCGCATGCTCTGCCTGCTAAGGTTACCGAGGATTAATAATTCAGGAGACACTCGGAAAGACAAAACCGCCCGCTGGTGGTGTCTGAAGTCCCAGGAGGGCTCAGGCGCAGCACGGTCCGGTTTGGATGCATGCCGGAGAAGCGCTGAGAAGGAAAGCACCTCCTCTTCTCCGTGTCAGCGGGAGCAAACGGCCTCGTGGTGATGCCCATCCCCAGCAAGCACCCCAACATTGGCCGCTCGCAGAGCTGGGACGCTGCCGGCTGGTATGAGGGAAACTGGGAGAGTGAGAACGCCTTCGAGTACCAGAGGCCACCGGGCCGCAGGAGCTCCCTGACCTATGGCGGTGAGGGCAGCTGGTACGAGCCACCGCGGGCAAATGATATCATCTTGCAGGGCGGTGCGGAGCTGAAGCAAGAGGCGTACCCATACCACGATGCCACCTTTGCGCCAGGGCCCCTGAGGAAGGGCTCTGTCCCCGACTTCAGCTACTGCGACCGGCCGGCGCCCATGGCGGGCCGGGGCTCTCTGCCACCCCAGGATTACTACAGTGACCCGTCGCTGGCGGCGAGGTCACCCAAGGACCCCCGCTGCTACCGCGACCACGTGGCGGGCAGGCCGCTGGCGAGCTACGGGGCGCCGGGCAGCCGGCTGTCCTGGGACCAGGCCGCAGTGCGCCCACCTGCCCCACCGGATGCCACCCGGCTCTACAGAGACCCCAAGCTGGCCCTGGATGGGCAGCGGATGCGTGGCAGAGACGTCTCCCCGGCGTGGTACGGCACGGAGCCCCCCGGCCCCCGGTACGGGGCAGAGCCGCCTGCCTTCCCCAGCAGGCCAGGCTACAGCGATGGGGCAGAGCGGGCTCCTGAGGCGGTGGTGGGCAGGCAAGCCGCCCCCACCTGCCTGGTGGTGGATCCCACCACCAGCACCGGCAGCAGCTACGGGCCAGGCAGGGAGAGCACCGGCACCAAGGGTCCCTACGACAGCTACGAGGCGGCGGTGGCGACATCTTCCCACCCACCGGTGCCCCCCGCCTTCTCTGGGCCAGAGGGCAAGAGGAGCTTTGACCCTGAGTTTGTGGCGCTGCTGCGTGCAGAGGGTGTCTCGGAGAGCACCTTTGCTGCCCTGCTGCAGCAGGGCTTCGACTCCCCAAACCTGCTGGCCATGATGGAGGAGAACGACATCAAGTCGGTGGCTCCCAACCTGGGCCAGGCCCGCGTGCTGTCCCGCATCGCCCACAACTACAAGGCAGAGATGCAGCTGCAGAGACAGGAGCGCAGGAGCGGGGCGCTGCGCCCCAGGACCCGCTCCAACAGCTTCAGCCACCGCAGCGAGCTCCCGGCAGAATACGGGGTGCCCACCGTGGATGGCCCTGGCACCTCGCAGCACCCGCCGCCGCTGCAGCCGCTGTCCCCCAGAGGTGTAGACATCCACCGCCGGCCATCCAGCGCCCCGACCCAGCACTTGCTGGAGACCACCACCTACCCAGCCCCCTCGGGGGCTCCTCAGGGGCCACACTTCCTCCCTGGTTCGGGATACAACACCCCCCTGCCTTGCAGCACGCACCCCCGTCCTCCCTCTGCCTACTCCGCTCCGGTCGGCTTGCCCATGACGGCGGCCAACCCGCACGCCAGCCCCAGCCCCAAGACGGCATACCCCACCACCTACACCGTGCCCATGGAGCTGATGAAGAGGGAGAGGACAGCGGTGGCGTCACCGGCACCCAGCCCCCACAGCAGCCCCCAGCTCCTCCGCCGGCCGGGGACAGCAGGGGACAGCAGCCTGGCACCCACTGGACCCGCCTTCCCTGCTCAGCTCTCCCCGTACCCAAAGCTCAGCAGGCGCACGGGGCCCCCCGTCATCGTCTCCACCATGGCGTCGCCTGAACCAAGTAATTACTGAAGGGGCTTAGTCCATATAGTAGTTTAGAACCACCTTGTTGTTGCTTATTTTACCCCTCAAAAAACCCACAGTCAAATATCATGGGGACTCATGCCTAAATATTAGATACTGTCCTACTTAGAAAAGGAGGTGAAGGGGATTTCTTTGCAGGGCTGTGCTGGCCATGCAGGGCTAAAGATGCTGATTCTTGCTCTGTGGTTAAATTCCAAATATTTTATTTGTATAGCCAACTTCAGTTAAACATGAGCAGTATCTCAGATAATGCTTCCAGGGTTAATCTTGCCGTTCCTGTTGTTTGTCGAGAGCAGATTAGACACTGTGCTGGCTGAGCAATTAGGACTACAGGGTTTGCTGCAGATTGACTTTTTACTGCTGTTATCAGGCACAAATGTGTTCCTCCAAGGATATGGTTAGCATTGTTTTGACTAAATTCATCAGATAGTTAATGGTGTTATTCGAGAATCGACTTACCTTTGGCCATTACCTAAGGCTTTTCTTCTTATTATTAATTTGCTGTTTTATCAGGCATACAAAATAAACCCCTTGATTTCCTTCTCAAGATGCCTGTAAGTGTAGCGATAGAGCTGTTAAAGTAATAGGGCTGTGCTTAAAACTAAAAGCCTGTCATTAAGCACTGGAACAATAAAAATGAATGGTGGCTCCTAGACTTCCCTTCCCTTTCTAGAAACGCTCAGGCTCTTGGCTGCTCAGATGAAAAGCTGAACAATCCGAGCAGGCTCTGCTCCTCCACTTTGGAGATGTGGCACTCAGAGCCTGATAGAAACTAACCCCCAAAATCACCCAGAGAAATATAAGGGAATTCATCAAATCCATTAATTTGCGCATTGACTTGTTTGAAAAAAATGTGGAAAGACACCCTTTGAAATGTTTTTTGCTGGTAGTGACTCTGTGAGCAGGGAGTTTTCTCCCAGTGCAGCACAGCTGAACTCCCATACAAACGATTCCTGAACAATGTGCTGTACCAGCACACACACACACAAAGCTTTAATAAGAGGGATACCATTTATAGGCATCAAGATGGTGCCAAACTGGTGATGCCATTCCACAGGAATCTAAATAAAGGATAATTTTGTGAGTGGAAATGATAAAGTTGTCAAAATGCAGACACTTGGCACACCCCTTTCCCTGCCATACCATAATTACACAGCTAGGAAGTAAATGCCGGTCCTTTCACGCTTATGGGTCCTTTATGTAGCTGGTGTAACGTATTGATTTCTAAAAAATGCTCCAATATTAGGCAACATGTTCTGTGTTGACATAGATCAGATGCTAAAGTAGTACATCCAGGCAGTATTTTTAAATAAATGCAGCTAAGAAGACGAACTGGCATAATGTGGGGAACACAAATATGTTCATTTATTTGCGCTGTGTCTGATTGAGCGGTCGATGCTGACGCAGCGACAGCTCTGGGCTGAAGGACCTCCAGAGCACAGGGGTTGGGAGCAGTCTCCTCCACCATGGGAAACAGATCCCTCCTTCCCCGCTTCTCATTTATAAACTGCAAACCCTGTTCTCTAAAAATCTTGGAATTATCCCTTCCCTTCAGCGAAATTACGAGGGCACAGCAAGAGGAAGCCAGCAGCATTTCTGTGCTGTTGAGCTCTTTCTTGCAACTCAACCCTCTTTTTTTCTCTTTTTTTTTCTTCTTTTGCCTACGACCATCTCATTTGCATGAGGATGACATTTGTTGCTCCAGTAATTTCATCTGATAATGGCCAGCTTGCAAAGCGGATCTGAAAACATATTCCTTAATTATGTGTTGCCAAGCAACGAGAGGGTTTGGCCATAATCACAGAAAGATTATCTTCTCATTGAAGGCCCTGAAAGGTTTAGCTGAAGTAGGACCTGTAAAATTGTCTTCATTTTTATTTATTCCCCCTTTTTCCTTTCCAAATAGCCTGAGAGGTTTTCTTCCTGTTAAACTATATTTTAAAAGTAGAAGCCAAGGTAAGGCACATGGCACATGGAGGGATTAAAAATGGGAAAGTGTGTGGTGGTTGTAGATGTTTGAGCTGTGTTGAGCAGAAGTGTTCACACTTACCCACAAGGGGATAAGCTGAGGTTAGAAATATGTTAAGATGTTTTAAAGCTTCAAGAGGATGGCAGAACCTTGACTAAATCCAGGAAAATTGTATTTGCCAGCCAGGAAGAGCCAGGATGTGTTTTCAGGAGCAATGAGCCTTCTCTTGGCTATAGCTTTGGTTGTGGATATTTGAGTCACAAGGTGAAAACAAATTTAGTATTACACTCTGTCTCCAAATGGCTGCAGATATTTTCTGTCAGCGTAGGTTAATGTCTTCCCAGTCAGCAGAGGGTTATAAAGTGCACGTTACAGCCCAGTCATGTTTTGAAGCTTTTTATATGGATAAGATATAAAAAAAAAAAACAGATCATTTTGGGGTTTTTTTAAGTTTTGTTGAAATATTCATTGTAGTGTTTATACAGTGAGTTGTTCCTAAATACCCCATTTGTCATTTTGAGCTGAGTTTGACACTCTGAGTGCATTCTGCACAGCTGCTGTTCCCTTTGGAGTTTGGACAGAGGGCTTGCAAGGAGGAACGTGTCTTCTCCTGCCTGTTTTTCCTGATGGCAGAGGCAGGATCCCAGGCAGGGATACAGGCACGTGCCTGTGTCAGTATTTAGACCATCCTGCTGGGACACTGAAATAGTCAGGAATGCTTAAATGTCATTTTAATTATCCCACCTGGCCAGCAATTCGTGTAATCTCTCTATCGAGCTTTCCCCATCTTCAAATTCTTCCTCATGTTGAGTAGACCTGCATAAAGGTGGGAGCTGTTACTTACCAGCTGAAACGTTTATGGACCTCTTGCTTTGGCACAGTCAGATAAAGGAAGAGGAGTGATGAGATTTAGTGCTGCAAGTACCTTGCTTTTCTTAAAATAATTAGTAATAAGTTGGGTAAAGCGCCCTTCCTGGGATTAGCAGGGTTGTATGGAGAGGAGGTAGTGAATGAGCCCCTTAAAGCCTTTGCTGTGGTGATAGAGTGACGTCTCCGGAGATGAGCTGGCTTCCCATGCCAGGAACTCCCCTGGCACAGCTCTGGCAAAGCTGCTGCTCTCCATGTCACTGGGACCTTGTCAGGAATAGCTGACAGGAATGCTCCTGCAGCCTCACCATCCACAGGATCACCAGCAGTGAGCACAAGGTCTGAGTGACAAACACGTGTCAATAGGAGGGCTGAGCCAGAGCGGGTTTGTGGCCAGCCCTGTGCTGAGCTGGAAAGGAGTGCAGGGAAATAAATAGTCCAGGTCAGCAAGGCTGGTGAGGGCAAATTGTATCTCACAGTCACTGATCACACTGCTGCAGCTCCGCCTCCAAATTTTGCAACTTCAATTTATGATGTTTGCTAGTATTTTTATTAGATTACTTAATTTCCTTCTGTTTTTTTTTTTTAAACCCAGTGTTTTAGTAGTAAAGCACTTGGCAGATGAGAGGTCTTGTATTTTTGTAGCTAGCCTGGATTTCTCCCAAACAGGGGCTGGTCCAGATTTCTGTTTCTGATGCTGGACTTACAGAGCTTAAATGAGAAATGGTGGTTCATTGCAAATATGTCTTAGGTGATGTGATTTATCAAGCTCTCATTTACATATGAAGATATGAAAGCAAATTATCACAAAAGGGAAGATGCTTCCCACAGGGATGAGGAGCAGGGCGGCCCTGTAAAGTCAGGTGAGTATCATCAGGAAGCAAGAGAAAAATGACTTGGCTGTAAGATTTGGTTGAAAGCCTGACCTTTTCCTGAGCAGAGAAAGCCAGGCTGAGGGCAGCTGCCCTCCTTGGGCAAGTTGTTCTCTCCAGTGTGAAGGGGACTCATCCTCTCTTTTATCAGCTTAGAGCCCAGCTAGAAATACCTTTCACTGTGATTAGCTCAGCTCTGCTTGTACTCTTTAACACCTTGTTGTGATGCCTTTTACTGGTATTTCACCCACTGTGACAGATAAAAACTGTGTTAACCACACGTAGTTGCAGGCTGAAACTCTGCACATGGGCAGCCCCCAAAGAGGAAGGGGCATAGGCAGGAATAAGAGCCTTGATGGTTGTTAAAAGATGGTTAAAAGAGCTCATCAGAGATGGTTGAAAGAGTGGCATTTGCCCACACTTGTAAGCTATTGATTCTTTTAACTTAATTAATGTAAGCTAAATTGCCACAGCTTTCTATGGGCAAAGTTTAGCAGGATTATTTCCTATACAATACAAATTTCCTGAGCATTTGCTGATGTTGATTTATTCTTTGCCCAGTACAGTGGACAGCTCAGAAACTGACTTCAGGTTTTCTTCCGTGTGTTTTCTGTACAAACCTCAGCATGGAATCACAGCATGTCCATGTCAGGCTTCTCTATGAACAGTGCGGACTGAAACAGCACCAAGGGAAGCTCCATGCACTGAATAAATCTGATTTAATTTGCACATTGACCTGACAGACCATAGCATGTCCTTGGAGCCATTCCCAGCTAGTGTGGTAGTCCAGGTAAACTCTGCACTGCTCTCACTAACAAAAAGATGGAGTAATGTTTTTAGCTGGGATCACAACTTCCATACAAAAATACAGGTTGAAATGAGCAGACGAGTCTTTCTCATGTCTGCTGTCCCAATGGTCACAGCATCAAGACACTAATATGCAAAATGATAAGGGAAATAGCTGGAAAGCTCACAGTGAGTTTGTGAAAGCCTTTGAAAGGCTCAGAAGGACCCTCACCAACCTCTGCTGAGCACATGAGTGTGTGGGTCTTAAAACTGAAGGGACCCCAACTGCCCACCTCAGTAGGGTGAGTGGCTAAAGAGGAGAATGTGAAAGACATGTGCTGTTGACTATCTTGATATGACACTGACTGTCTTGGCCAATCTACACATACAGTTCATTGGTGGCAGAGAATATACTTTTGAAATACTTCTTTAAAGGCTGAAATATGCTTTTTGTAATGGTTTTATCAAAAGCAATATAAAGTGTCAAACTCATTCCAGCTGCAATTCATTGACTTTAGTGCCATGGCAATAAAAATGAATTTGGCCTGTCACAGGAGAACGTGTTGTCAGATGCACAAGTGTTGTCATCTTCAATTTACACTTTTCTTTCACCCCGTGTCTCTGGTTCTCCAGCATTGTTAGGACTTTCATATATCCAGATCATTCTCTGACTATATTTGCTGACATTTTTTAGCTTTCTCATAAGTAGTTTCCATAGCTACAAACTTCATGTTCACAGAGGGGAAAAAAAATTTAGAGGTTTCTTATTATTATTGTATTAAACATTTTTTATATTTCTTCTCCTTGTCATTCTCATATCATCACACTGCAGCCCAGTTTAATGAAAATGCTGCACAGCTGAATTGCCTGTTATTTTTAAAAGCAAAGTAGGTGCTGAGCTGAATCCTTGAAAAGCAGAAGACCAACATCATTAGGCCACTGATGTAGAATAAATGTTGGAGATGTAGGACTGGTATTAGTGAGGTTTATAGATGGCAACTGGCAGGCGAGCTTTTGACTTTTACACCTAAATAAAACCTGGCGTTAACAGCGTTCTGCTGGCTTTTGGTAAAGAAAGCTAATTTTTAATCTCTTTTGTCTGCTGTTGGTAGTGTTTTGTTTAAGGTGAAGTGTTGCTTCTGGGAGTGGGATTCACATGGGTTGTGTTTCCAATATTCAGTTCTGCTCCTCCAGTAGGAAGGTGCCGGAGCAGCCGTGCCCTGAGGAAGGGTTTGGGCAGAGGTGGTGGAGCAGCTTTGTTCAGGGAAACTGGAGGCTCCAAGTGCCTGGTGCTGTGTCCAGGGTCTTGCCTTCTGCACCCTCAATCCAATTAGCTGCTCCAGAGCAGATGGAGCAGATTAGTGCCCAGCTCTCCTTCCTCCGCCCTCTCCCCCAGTGCAGGGGTGTGCGGCCAACAATCGGCTTAACCGTGGGTCCCGTGGCACAGCGTGGCACAGCCCCCACCCTGCCCCTCAGCAGGGAAACCTCTCAGCCCTGGGGCTGCTGCTGCTCATCCCCTGGCCTGCTGGCTCCAGTTCTGTGGTAGTTTGGAAGCCCTTGGTTTGCCAGGCATAAATTCCATTTTGTCGTTTGCGAAGACCCGTCTGCAACACGGCCAGCAGATGTGTGAGCTGTGCTCCACCTTGGAACAGCCACCCCAGCAGTGGGGTCAGGGTGGAGGATTGGGATCCTTCCCCACATGCAGCATTCCCTCCCTAAATCTCAGTCAGAAATGTTGTGTGGCCAATGGAGATTATGGCCTCTTGCCTCATCTTGTAAATGAAAGCAGTGTCAGGCAAGGAGAAGTGACACCACAGGACTGTTCCTGCAGTTCCCAAAAGCATCACAGTCCCTGGAAAAAGGGTGGCTTGGGTCTGTGATGTGAGACATGAGCAGGTTGTCACAGTAAGAAGGAAACCAGCAAGGCTTATCTGCTGGTGGAGATCCTCAGTAAATACCGTTATGAACAGCCAAGATGGTATTCCCATGTTTTATTTATGTATGCAGATATGTATAGACAAGGAAATGGGGAGAAAAAAATCTTAAAAATATAATCCATGTCTCAGTCATTATCCATTTGGATCAGTGCTTCTGCAGTCTTCATTGTTTGCCAGAAGTGTCTTGTTTTGGTTATCAAGCAATTTATTATTTCCCAGCTTGGCGAGCAAACAAGCAGACGGGACTTTGTTTAGACAGCAAACACAGTGACAAGAAATAATTTAGGATACACTTTCCGTGGAAAAAGTCAGAAAAAGAGGATCAGAATTGAGGTGTCCTGGAAACTTTTGGCATGTATTTTCCAGATGTGAAGGTAGTATCTCCAGGTGGGTTCCCTCCATCCAGGGAGCATCAGGAGGCGTAGGGTGATGGGATGCAGGAACCTGGCAATACCCACCTGACTCCCCTGCTGCTCTTCTTAACCTTCACACGTTTCCTGACGCTTGTGCTAAACACTCCAAATCCCTGAGCTTCCTCCTACACATTCCCTTACTGACCCTATAGATTATCAGCCTTTTCATAGGATGGCCCAGTCTCTTATTGGAGTCTCTCACTGTTACCAGCAGAGTGAAAAAAAAAACAGGAATGGAGATGTCACACACATTTGTTTTGTTCTCTGGTATCTTCTGAGTGTTTTGTTAGAAAGGTTTAAGTGAAAATTGAAAAAGTACAGTAGTTCATGCAAGTGCATGTATTTTGTTTTGTTGTTGCAAGGAATCTTGATTAATATTATGAAGGATAAAAGAGAGGATTCGTTGTGGACAGCAGAGAGCTTGTCAGTATTTCGACCATCCTGCTGGGACACTGAAATAGTCAGGAATGCTTAAATGTCATTTTAATTATCCCACCTGGCCAGCAATTCGTGTAATCTCTCTATCGAGCTTTCCCCATCTTCAAATTCTTCCTCATGTTGAGTAGACCTGCATAAAGGTGGAAGCTGTTACTTATCAGCTGAAACATTTGGCTTAAGAGTCTTAAATTTCCATTTCATTCTTGTCTGCAGCGAATGTGCTCGTTTCATCTGCAGTCAGGGCTAAAAGGTCCCAAAACCAGGATTACTAATAACTAATAACATCAAGGCATGCCAAACAACCTGTCATGCTATGCAGTGGAAGTTTTCCCCTCGGGGCTCGTTTTTATTCAGCAGGGAAGGTGTTCTCTGTATTTGCTGTTTATCCTAAAAGCCCCTTTTAGGCTCCCTTGGAGCAGTGTGGATCTCCCAAACCACGCTCTGGCCAGATGCAGGGCCAGGGGATCATCTCCCTGCTGTGAGATAAGCAAGATACAGAGGTACATCCCATGGACCA
The DNA here is from genome assembly GCA_013397075.1 of Rhabdornis inornatus. Classification (NCBI taxonomy): domain Eukaryota; kingdom Metazoa; phylum Chordata; class Aves; order Passeriformes; family Rhabdornithidae; genus Rhabdornis; species Rhabdornis inornatus. Next base: position 100,665 of record VWZS01006727.1, read on the forward strand.
GCAGCCCCATGCTCTGGCTCTCAGCTGTTTCTCACTCCGGTTTTCTGTTTCTGAAGCTTGCATGAAAAACGCCAACAAAGTGATTATTTATGATTTTTGTAGAATGTCTTTCTGGAGGAGCAGTTTCCAAAGTAGGGCAGTGAGTCAAGCTCACTTGAAAAATGGTGATTCTGTCATTGATTTCAATAGGAGAAGGATTTTTACTCTCCTGCAAAAGGAACCAGCTCTACATCACTGACTTTTATTGCATTTCTTAAAATTAGATCCACAAACCCAATGGTTTCTTAAGCAGGAGAAGCTGTACGTTTCATGCATTGGAAGCCTGTGCATTATTAAAAATAATAGGATATATTTTTCAAATGGATAATGAGTAGGTTTCTTTCTCTGTTTTTCAGTGTTTTAATGAGTGCAGGAAATGTTTGCTATTTATTTGCTTTCAGGTTTTACCAAGGAGCTCTGGAGATAATTGTCAAATTTCCAAGTGTGTATCAATATTTCATGAAGCTCTGTTTTCCCTTTGTACATTCACAAGTTGGGTCATTAGCACTGGGACTGATATTAACAGGCTGAAGCAAGGCATGAAAAGGAATTCCACCAAACCCTTGCAAGTTTGAGAATTTCTGAAACAAAATTCTAGTCAGGTCTTCTGGGTAAAATAAATATCGGTGATGTTGCGTGGTTTCAAACGTTAAATCTGTCGGAGAATTTCTTGTTTGATCTTGGTTTCTGTGGTTTGTGGACCTGATCCAGAGAACACCAAGGCTTTGTGTGTGTGTTCTGTGTGTTTTGTGTGTGTGTTCTGTGTGTTTGGCCTCACGCCCAGCACTTACCACAAATTGGGGTGTACCTTACACAGATAGGATATCCATCCACGTCATCCTTTGGAAAAAAAGCAAATTCCACCTTTCCTACTAGCAGCAAATTAAATTGCGTTGAATTATTAAAGGTCAAATTGCTTTTAGATGTGGTACCAGTCATCACTGATGCTGACTTTTTAGTTTGCTGTTGACTATTCAGTTTTGGGTTATTTTTACGTGGTCTTTGAGGTGCAGTACTGGCTGTGTGTTAACTACTGTTGTTCTGCTTTGGACATTTGCTGTTTATAGAGACTACGTTTTGAATGTTGAATGTTTCTTTTTTCTTAATTTCTGGCATTTTTATGTAAAACCATCATATCCCTTTTCTCATTCTGATTAGGCAACTTATCCCAGTTTTGGTTTGCTCAGCCTAAAACTCTGGTGTCAGGCTGGTTTTTGCTCCTATTCATGGTCTAACCCAACTAGCTCAGTGCAATGCTCTCAAGAGAAAAAAAAAATAACTCAGGAAATGAAAATTATTCACTGATACAGACCCACTGTGCTTTGCTGTAGAGAGAGTGCAAAATTAGTTGATAAATTATTGTGGCTTCTTGACCATTCTAAATGGTTGCCATAAGTGCTTCACCAGGCATAACTGAGTGGTAACTGGGAGAGAGTAAAAAATGTGACTTTAAACTTGATTAACTACACGAAGTCTGGAGCATTAATGTGGAACTCTGAAAGTGTGCAGAGAGCTGGAAGGTGAATAGAAGGAGTATCCAGAGCTTCTGAAAGAGAAAAGTGCTTCAGAGTTAGAAGTGATTAAATCAGAAATGGACCTGTGGTGCTTCCCTGGAGAGGGAGGGATGGACACAAGAGCTGTCTGTTTGACAGAGGGGTTTGAAGATTCTTGGAACTAGCAGATGTCAGAACTGGCCTGTCTGTCAGTATTTTGGGATCATTTTAGGATTTGTGACACTATGGGCTACAGTAAAGCAAAGGAGGTCACTTGTGAACACAAACAGCAGTGTTAATCATGGTAGCAGTTCAGGAGGAGAAAGAGAAATGGCAATCATGTAATATTGACACAACAGGAGTGTGTGGAGATTATGAATTTGGTCACAGCTCGATATGACAAAGTTTCAGACTGTAAACAGAAATATTTGTCAGAGGGAAGACAGTGCTCAGGGTGGAAAATGAGTGCTTTGCTAAGTAAAAAATCACCTTGTAAAGGATTTGCAGTTGTGGGGGGGGTTGTAAGAGAAATCCAGAGCAGATCCATTTGACCACTTTGTCCTTCTAGGAGGAAGTTTGGGAAGTTGGCAGCAAATATGTCTTGTAACTTGTGCTTAGCTCTGGAACTGAGCTCTTCTCTGAGCTGGACTCAAGAAGACAAGAGTTTGCAATGCAATTCCCACCCAGCTTTTGGTGTTTTTCTGGTTTGGTCGTTGATTTCCTGTGCCAGGTGCCAAGATGACATGATTCCTCTATGTGATGCTGCCTGGGGAAACCTGGCCTTACTCTGGACAATTTCCTGGGAAATCTCCAATTCTCTTTACTTCCACTCTAGGAAGTTATTAGGCATACTGATTTAATATGTCTCTTACCTATTTGTTTAATGTGTTCATAAGGCACTTAGAGCCCCACAGTTCTTTGAAGCAGCACATGCTAAGGGATGCTGGAAAGCCTGGGCTGCACACAGTGCTGAGAGTAAGCAGAGCTGGAAACTGCCACACTGAGTCAAGGGGAGCAGCTTTCCTCCAGCACAAGCACATCTGGAGAAGTGGGAGAGGAAGGAAGAAGGTAGGAAAGCAGAAGAAAGAGGAAAATACTGGAATCTGCAACAGTAATCCAACCAAAATACTGCAGAGGGACAGAGGGTGCCCTGAAGGTAGCCAGTTTCTAGGAAAGTATTCCATGCTTGGGAAGAATGGTGCTGGTAGCAGTCACAAAATGTTTGTGTTCCAAGGTTTTTGTACACTTCCCCTCTCAAGCTGGCACAGTTGCTCGCTTTGTTTGTTTGCCTCCAGCTCCTACCCTTCATGGAGTTAGAAATACTCTGACTCAAGTCCATCCAAATACAGCAGTGCCATGCTTGGTAAGTGGGTCATGAGCCCTTGGGATCTGAGCAAAGTTTTTCAATCAAAATTTGGCAAAAGAACAAGTTAAAATTCTTTTAAAAAAACCTCTTGATTCCAAGATTTCACTTTAAGATTAATTTTCTTGTAAACAGTGTGTGACCTGTGCTTTGATGCTTTGCATTAATCCACATGGAGCTCCTGAGTGTCAGTGTAAGGCAATTCTGGAGATCTCCTGGAGTGATACCCGTATTCTCCTGTCAATTTTGGGATGCTTCTTGTTCATCTCCTGCCTGAAAGTGCATCTTGAGGGTGTCCTGAGGTTTCTTTTTGGAGCCACACTTGGAAAACCCAACCTTACTGCTGCCATTGCTCTGTGGTCACCTGTCTGCACCCCACAGCTGTGCTCCTCTGCCTCCCTCACATCTGACACTCATGTTTTGTTTGATTCTGTGGCTGGTTTGAAGCAGGAAAACCCAAACCCCCCCATGCTCAGTCGGGCAGGGGGGCTCCCATCACCCCAAGGAGTGTGCACAGCTTCACGTTCAATTACAGTGAGAGCATCTCAAGTGCACCCCTGGAAACAATCCATGACCCCTGTTTCTCCTTGGCCAGAGTCCTGTGCTGAGGAGAGGCATCAGCATGGTGCTTTTCTGCTGCAGCCAAGGAGTCTTTTCTTCTCCCTTTGCCTTCCCAGTCTCCCCAGACACTGCCTCTTCCCCTGTTTTGGCACCGGACATTGGAATTTCCATTGAGGGATGTTCAACTGTCTAAGCACAACAGGTATCAGCTTCTTTCTGATCCCAGGTGTCAGGTGCTGGTCAGATTGACAGATCACAGAGCACAGGGAAAAGCTGCAGTTTTTCTACCTGTGGTTTTCTTCCCTTTTCTGTGCAGTCTTTCTGTCCCTGTGCTAGTTTGAGAGACGCACATGCTCTGAAGTGTCTGTTCTTAGAGAGTTTGTTGTGCCTGGGATGTGGTCTGCTGTTTAAAAAAGCTGCCCAGCCTTCCTGGTTACTCTTTCCCATCGCCAAGCAGGGCAGAGGCTGAGAAGACCACCCACCACTGCTGCTGTGCTGGCAGGGGTTCTGGGATGCTGTTGAGGATGGGCTGACTGATGTTCTCAGAATGTGCCAGTCCTCTGGTGGGCCACTTCGGGTGGTTGCAGCCCACCCTGTGAAATGCAGAGCCACAGTGGGGATGTCCAGGGGATGGATAGAGTGGTAGCTCATCACAACTAGACAGCAGTTCTTTATTTGACATCTTGAGGTCAAAAACAGTCAGTTCCTTATTTTTTACAGTGTCTTAAATCGCCTGGAGAGTGTTTTGAGCTTTGTCAAAATGAATTAATTAAGGCCAAGTCATCTTCACAAGCTTGTGCTGGTCTGATTCAGCAGCAGGATTGTGCTTGATTTTCAGCCTAATAATTACAAATGGTTTGGGAGGATCTGGGGGGCTGATAGAGCCCGTGTGTGTTTCCTCCAGAGCTACATGTGCTACGGTTTTTACTTGCTCTTTGCCTTGGCAGTCTGTAGCATTGTTTTCCTCCTCCTTAGGAACACAGCCAATTTTCTAATTAAGGAAAATCACTCTGCAGCCATTGTCGCTGTTCATTTGAGTTCTTTGTCCATACCAAAGTTTCCAGCTCCCCAAAAGATTTGAAGTCACTTCTTATTACAGCTGGAGGAGGACAGAAATTTTGGCTCAAGGCAAGCTCTTCTTCTAACTCTGTTAAGAACCAGGCATCAAGCACCTCTGTGGGCAGCACGTTCACTTCACAAGAGCTTCAAATCCACCTCTGGCTATGACAAATACTGCTGAGGTTATTTTTCTATTGGATTCGTATATTTAAAAAAAATAGTTGAGAGAAATAAATATCACTTTGTGCTGGGCTTTACTGCTTACTGGGCTTTGAGCCTAAAAGGATTTAAAAGTCATCATGCTCTAAGGGAAAGTTGTAGTGAGAAAGAGGATGTGGAGGGTTGCTCCAGCCAGCTGTTGTGATTTGGGAAAAGGCTTGTCCTGACCGATGGAAAGGAGCCTGGGACTGAGACAGAGAGGCAGCCAGGGCTGACACAGCTCCACCCACTGGGATTAGGACCAAGCTAGAAACTCAGCGTGCAGGGGTTTGTAATTTCCTTTATATTGTGACATTAATAAATGCAAATCTTTATCTTCTAGTAGTTATCCTCCCTCACATCTTTTGTTAATGAGCACCGTCCCCTGTTCAGGCTGCACTGGTAACTGGATGGAGAGGATAGAGACATTCATGTGCACACATTCAAGTGTGTTGTTGTGTCCTGCAAAAGTACCTGGGGGTGTGAGGAAAGAATATGGGCACTTCTCTGTGTGCCAGCTCCTCCTGTCAGCCTGGAGTTGGACACGAGTCCTGGACACAATGCCGTGTTAATGCAGCACAGTTCAGTGCAGCACAATAACTTCTTTTCTCATTTTGTTTCTGAAGTGCATCGAATTCAGAACATATGCACCATGTTAGGGCTGCTCTTGCCAGTCAGCCCAGAGAAAATGCTCAGATCAGGTCTGGTTGGTCACTCAGATGGAATTGTTGAACTCAAAGATGGTGAGTTTAGATTAAATACTGGGGAGAGATTCATTACTGTAAGGATGGTGAGGAAGCTGTGGCTGCTCCATCCCTGGAAGTGTTCAAAGCCAGGCTGGACAGGGCTTGGAGCAATGTGGTCTAGGGGAAGGTGTCCCTCAGGGTGTTGGAACTGGATGAGCAATAAAGTCCCTTCCAGTCCAAGCCATTTTGTGATTCTGTGGCTCCTGCAAAACTTGGCTTCATAGTGGAGGCCACGGTGGCCTGGTGCTCAGCTGTGGTTGGGCTCTCCATCCCAGTCGATGTGCTTTCCATCCTAGATAGGTCCCATATGGCAGGGAGCTCTCTACTAGCCAAAATAAAGACACTCAGCAATCTGCCAGAGCCGATTAAAGCGTGTAGTCTGTTACAGGCAGAAAGAAATACAGTTTGGGGTAGAGGATACAAAATATATTTGCAAGGCATCTGAGCCTGTATAAGACATTCTTTCTCTCAATGTTGTTGTTGCCAATAGCTCCTCTTGTGCTCAGACCAAAACTATTTAGGGTGGAACATTTGCTCCCTACTTTCTAGCAAGGCTGGTCGCAGGAATGAAGAATGGATTCTTTTAGTGGCCGCAGCTGGTTTGAATGATCCCCACACTGAACCCATTGACTCCAGGCACTCCTCGTGTGCATCACAAGGATGCAGCAACTGGGGTTTTGTTTTTGTGCCTGACAGGGGCAGAAACAGCAGAGCAGTCACAAGTTGATTGCTTGAACCAGGCACGTGCCAGGGATGTCCCCTGCACACTCTGTAGCTCTGGCAGCATTCCCCAGCTCAGTGTGAAGTCAGGAGGAAGAGGAGGGTGAGATGTGTTGCTGTCTGGGTGTCTGTGCTGCATCCTCACCCATACCTCCTGCAGGGCCCCCAGAGAGGACAACGTGGCTGCACTTGGTGCAGATCCATCCTGTTCATTCAGTGAGAGCTGGAGGAGGAGTTCCTTCGAGGATTGGGACCCTTCCATTACATATAAAACCCAAAAAAAGTCATGAAACCCTTCAATGTCAGTTGGCAAGACCTTGAGCAAGGCACTGAGATGGATCTGCACCTCTCTCAAGGTCCGTTTCTTCCAAGGAGCAACAGAATACCTTTTTTTGGTAACCTCAGGAATCATTTCCACACCCTGTGACAAACCTACATCTCTTTTTATAGGGGATCTCTCTGTCGGTTTTTAAGCTGAAGGAAAGTTTGAGTTTAGATTAGGTATTGGGAAGAAATTCTTTCCTGTAAGGGTGGTGAGGCCCTGGCACAGGGTGCCCAGAGAAGCTGTGGCTGCCCCTGGATCCCTGGAAATATCCAAGACCAGGTTGGACAGGGCTTGGAGCAACCTGGGACAGTGGGAGCTGTCCCTGCTCATAGCAGGGATGGGGCTGGATGGGCTCTAAGGTCCCTTCCAACCCAAACCATTCTAGGATCCTGATTTTATGTTGAGAGCAACTTCTAGTAAGTTTCTGCAGAAGAATCACCTTCCTTTTTCCTTCCAAAGGATAAGGGCTTCAGGGAGGCAAATTTTGTCTGCTTGCAGAGAGAGGACAGCAGGTCAAGAAAGGCAACTCATGTTGGGCTGAGAATCAGGGAGAGATTTGGGAAAACTCTTGCTAAAAGTAATGCCACTGAATAGAAAGGGGTTTGATGGTAATTAAAAAGTATTCTTGGGAAAGTCAGCTGGCCATGTGCTTTGGGTTTTTTTCACAATACTGGGTTTTTCTTTGTATTACCAAAGGTATTAATTAGAGGAATAGATTACACTGAATGCTGTACAATTATCTCTTGGGTATTTGTGGAACGAGCGATGAAAACTGTGAAATTGTAAAATGCCCATTGAGCTGGTGTCTTGATGAGCACCATGTCTTGCTTCCCCTCTTTGCCACATCACCTGAACCTGTTGATTGCAGCCAGCAGGGTGGTTTTGTGTCAGTGGCAGCTCCTGGGGGGGCTTTGGGACTCCCTCAGACAGAGGCACAATGTAGGATTGTTGTTGCTGCAAGAGCCTGTTTTCCAAGATCACAGTGAGTTTTCTCAACACACTCAGTTTGATTTGGTTTGTTTTGTAATCTGTATGATCTAATCAAGTGTATAAACACGTAGACAGGGGTAGGATGCATCAGCATCATTCTTTGCCAACTGCCTTCTGCTGCAAGGCAGGAAATTTTGTCAACTTTCTGAAATCTCAGCCCTTTCCCTCGCTTCCCCAATCTTATTCCCAGCGAAGAAATTAAACCTGATCAGTTCATTTTACCATACCTCACTTTGGTGGGTTCATGGCACAGTTTTAAGACTAAATAAATTAATTGAGACTCTCCATACAGCATATAACTACAGCTCTTGGGTTGATAGGTGATGGGTTTTATTGAACCAATAAAATATAGAAAATGGTTAGAGGAAAAGAGCTTACTGCAGTGATATTGTTTAGTGTGATTTACAGTTTTATAACTGTAGGCAAATGTGAATATTTTTCACTATCTTGGGTATACTTTATTAGATAAACCTGTATCCTGTGCTTACCTACATCAACACTGTGATAGTGAAGAGACATAAAAATGAAGACATTTTCAGCCCATTAGAGTTAACGTGGTTTCAAGAGCAGTCAGTTTCTCTACAGTTTGGATTTTATTTATCTCTCAGTGTGCTGAGGATGCCTGCAGGAAATGCCTCCCAGAAGCTGTGGAGCTGCACTGTAGCAATCCTTGGCATGCACAGGAAAATAAGACACCTTAAATATGAAGATTGTTGGCCAAAACACCAGCTCGCGAAAAACAGAGAGAAAATACAGATCTGTGCAGGAATTTTTTGTTGAGCATCCTGATCTGTCTCCTTTAGCTCTTGTTACATTGCTGAGGTTACCCCCATGAGAAAAACAGTGGGGCAAGGACAGGGCTGCTTCAGGAGGTCCTTAAAGCCCCTCGCTGTGGCCAGAGGAGTGTGGTGGAATTTGGGGATTCCTGGGACAAGCTGGGACAAGCTGCATTGCTACAGCCCCTTCCCAAGGGGGTGGGAGGGTGGGAGACACCCCTGGAGCTCCAGGGTGGGGGTCAGACCCAAGTGCTTGGGGGAGAGGTGGGTGTTGAACTGCCGTAGCACAGGAATAGCTCATCATTCTTGGAACTGAAAAATAAGAATGTGCCAGTGTGTTATGTGGATTAATGAAGATGAAATGTGCTGTATAAATACATGAGGAGCGTGATCGTGCCGTTACCCCTTGGGCTACTCTGGCTCACAAGGAGAAAAGGTTGATTTGTATTTGTAGATGATTTTGCTTGCTCTGCCAATGCTCATTTCTCTTTTAGTATGAAAGCCAGGGAGTGTGTGTTTCTTTTGCTCAAAAATGGAGCAGATGAGCAAAGATTTTTCTAGATTATCATCGTTTAAATAGCTCTGGTTTAAGATAAATGTTTCAACTACAATTACTTATTAGTGATACTATTTTAAACACTGGTGATAAATTAGGGAGGTTATAAGCTCTATTATTCAAGGATCTGTGCAATATTTGGACATTGAACATGGTTTTCCATAAACCACAAGGCACTGGCGTGCAGCTGAGCAGACTGAGGGCCCTCTGGCTGGGGTGGGAGAGGGAGCAGCTTCAGGGGTAGGATTTACAAAATGAGGAGAGTTTTTAACCTTGCTTTGACTCCAGCCCACCCTGGGCGCAGAGGAAGACCCCACGTGGAACCCCTTGGTGGGGTGGCCATCACTTGTGCTGACACATGGCAGGTCACAGGGTGAAGGGGCACTTTGGTGTCACAACACTGGGGACCGTTTTCAGCCGGCATTGCCCAGTCCCCTCTTTTAACTTAAGATGTGAAATGTGTGGCTGGGGATTATCACTAATCCACAGAACGTTTTAGGGTCAGGGATAAGAAAAAATGTTAGGTATGTTCTCACCCATTCCTATGCATGCTGTGCATCCAGGAACAGCCTGGCTGGACAGATCTGGAGGGGTTTGCTTCAGTCTCCAAAGCTTTGAGAAGACTGAGAAGGTGAGGTGGGGTGCCCAGAAGCACCTCAGCTTCCTCCTCAGTCCTGATTCAGAGCTTCTGTCCGCTCTACCAAAAGAAATCACATCCCAAATGTCATTTGAGAATTTTTGGGAGAGTTTTGGCTGGTTCCAGTCCTGCTTAGGTCCACAGGCTCTTGTCCAGACCTGCAGCCCATGCTTTGCAGCCAGGCAGGAATGCTAGTGGCCAGGAAAAGGCTGATAAAGAGGGAAAGTAGAGAATGGGAAAGTTAATCATTGAACTTTTTGTTATCTTTATTCAGCTTGGAAAACTGAAGCCAGACAAGGTTTGCAGGGGGAGATAATATCCTTTATTAGAGCAACTTGTATAGTTAGGAAAAACTCCATGTGCTTTTGGGACCACATGCTTTTCCTCAGATCTCCACAACTGCACATTGCATTAAAAATAAAATAAATTTAATTTTCAAAAGGTTCAGCGGATATTTGAAAGAACTGAATTTTAAAGCAACTTACAAAAAAAAAAATTCATTTGGTTTAATTTGATTTGAACATTTCAAGAAAGATTTAATAGCCCTGAATTACAAAATACTTCTATTCTGGCTTGATATTTACTCATAGGAACATGACATCTGTGTACCAAAGGGCTGCCCAGGGCAGTGGTGGAGGGGGTTTAAGAGCCATGTAGATGTGGCATTTGGGGACATGGGTCAGTGGTGACCTTGGCAGTGCTGGGAATGGTTGGACTTGATGATTTTCGAGCTCTTTTCCAACCTAAATGACTCCACGATTCTGTGAAGTCAAAATTTCTACATTTAGCCTCATTTTGTGCAAAATTTCCATGCCTATGGTCACGCTCTCATTTCTTCCTGAAATAGCCACAAGGCCCTTTGCACACAGGAGTTACTGGTGAGCAGCCAGTGAGGCTCTACAGAGGTGCAAAGTCAGAAGAGTTTAGAAGGGTGAGTTTAATATACAGATTTCCCTGCTCTGACCACCCCTTTTTTCTCCTCAGTCTAAAAAAATGATTAAATGATAATATTCTAAGATGCATGAGTTTGTAAATAATCAGTGTATTGTTATTAATCAAGGCAATTTCTCTGTTCCAGGAGATAAGACATTATTATTATTATTATTAACCTTTCCTGTGAGAGGTTTTACATGCTCACCCTGACCTCATGAAATCTCCAGCCTACAATTCAGTTTGGTTTCCTTTTTTCCATTTTTTTTTTATTTTTGATAGCCTTCTACATCATCCAGCACACCAATTTAAAATTCCCTCAATCCTGCTTAGTCTCAGCTGTATTAATGCATGGCTCGAGGGCACAGATAGCTAAAAAGGGCTGTATTGTGTGGCATCTCTAAAATCTTTTTTCTGAGAAGTTGGATAAAGAGACTGAGGTTTCTCAGGGTGGGCTTTGGATTGTTTTTTTTTCCCCAGCTGAGTGAGCAGCCTTGCAGGTGAATTAGTGAGAATATGTCAGGCCAGGAGATGCTGCTGGACCCTGTGTCACCCCATTCCTGTTAAACTTTCCAGCAGAAAATTCTCCTCTGGGGAGGTGGCTGCAAGCACAGTGTGGGATCCTTCATCATTTTCCTGATGTATCTCGGGAGACAGCTTTACAGCAATATTGAAAATAATCAAATATATTAGGTAGGGAACATGAGTTGAAGCAGGAGTGATTTTCTCTTCAATATTTTTTCATAGAGCTCTGTCTTCTTAATGCAGTCATGCTTGGGAAATCCTGCCTGAGTGTGCACCCAGAAAATGTTAGAGTTCATGGAATCATGGAATGGTTTGGGTTGGAAGGGACCTTTAAAGGTCGTGTAGTCCAGTCCCCTGCCATGAGCAGGGACACCTTCAGCCAGGCCAGGTGGCTCTGAGCCCCACGAGGGGATCAGCCTCCCTCCTTAAACTGTTCCTTGAAGGACACAAAGGAGAGCAGCTGGGGTTTGGTGGTCACTGCCAAGCCCAGAGCTCTGTTTGCTCTGTTTTTATGGTTCTGGGCTGCTTGAAGTGTCAACAGGAATGTAAAGTGTGCCCTGTTTGTTTTTTTAAAGTGCAACCATGATAAAATCCTATGATAGACCTTGTAAAGCTTTTGTTGTAAAAGTAAATCAACTTTAGTAGCAAGTAGGTTGTAGTTAAGTGCTTTTGAATGTTGGTATTTAGGGGTTTTTTTCCCACTTAGTTCTAATCCGGTGCTACAGAGAAGTGAGGGTGTTGATCTCAGGGAAATGAGTGGGATTTGCAGGCATTGAGCCCCTCCCGGGACCTTCCAGGGTTATTCTCCTGCTCACATACTTCACCATCCTTCCTGCACGTAGAGAAATCGGCCTCAAATCCCTCGAAGGGCCGTGGGAGAGCACAGAGGAGCTGCAGGTACAGACTGGGATGGGGAAAGAAACGGGAAAAAAATGAAACAAGAAACTAGGACACAAAAAAACAGGAGCAGTGGGAACATGGCAGTACTTGGGCTTCCTGACTGTGCCGAGGGTTCCTTCACTGGATCTTTGCCATGGGGATGTGGGAGAGGAGACAGTTGCCAAAGGTCTGGCGGCCTCGGCCGAAATGTTCCCGCTGTGGCTGTTAGGGCTCCAGGAGCGGTGACCTTGCAGTGGGGTCACTGAACAGACGGGTCCAGCTGGGCTTGTGCACTTGGCCAGCACCCAGGAGCTATTTTAGGAGGTCTTAGAAGGGACAAGGCTTTGGCAGAACCTGTGGATTTGCAGTGAGCTCTCAGTTCTTGCTGCAGGGGCCAGCGGGCATTGCACAGGCTGTGCAGGAGCCCCTGGCAGCTCATAGGGCTCAGGGACAGCCCAGGGACAGCCCGTGTGCTCCTGGCTGCCTGGCAGGGCACTCACTGCCCATGGCCTTGTTACCCTTAGGACAAAGGTGCTGGAGGTGTCCAGGTGTGTTTAAAGGATTGGGGTCATCCCTTGCCCTGGGCCAGAGCTTTGGCTGCTCCCTGGTCCATCCACAGAGTGTGCAGGGGGAGCTGATGCAGCTGCCAGCTGTTCTTGGCACTCTGTGTTTGGCCAGAAATTGCTTTGGGGAGGCTCCTAAAGTCAAGCTGGGCTCTCACTGAGGGCTCCCATGTTGCCCTTATGGAAAAAGTGTGAGGAAAAGCCTGGGCTGGATCCTGGGCGGGTTATTGTCCTTTCTGGTTGTAAATGAGTGACTGGAGATGACAACAGCCGCAGGTGGACATGGAAATGAGGATTTATCTTCCAAAAGGCTCTCCAGGCTCCCATCCCAGGAAAGCAGTCTTGTCTCTCCAGGGACAGAAACTCCTCCAACGCTGTCTCAAGCCTCTTCTGGGATCTAAACCTCCAGCAGATCTCAGGAATGCCAGCGGCAAAGCAGAGATGCTCAGAGGAAGTTCTGTTGCTTAAAAGATCGAGAGCACTTTCTGTCCAGCATAGTGGGAAGGATATTAGTGGTTAACAGCATCATTTAATTGCTACAACTAGCTCCCAACGTGGCCTTTTCTTTGTTTTCCACTCAGAAACTCATTATCAGTGTGCAAATACAAAGTTCCAAAGGTGCTGGTGGCACACAGACAACTGGTGGGATTGAATCCTTTGTGCTTCCCAAAACTGGATCCAAGTGCTTGCTTTAATACTGCATCTTTTTTTTAATTTGAGGGAATTTCCATCTAAACCATAGAGCTGTCAGTGGTCTGTCTGGGTGCTAAAACCAAGTTTGCACCCCTCAGTGCTGGTGTGTTGTGGACAGCCCTGCTGCTGGTCAGGCAGCAGAATTCCAGGCTGTCCCCATGCCAGGGCTGTCACTGCAAGTCGACAGGCTCATCTTTAGCCTTGATTTCAGTATCTCATATTCCAAAACGTCTTTACAGCCTCTGAATCCCTCGGGGCAATTTGAAGTTCGAGCAGCCTCCTGCCCAGATGGCCGATATCAGCAGCTCTCCCCTGGCAGCAGCATCCTTCTCCTTGAGTTTATTTATTTTATCTTTTCAATCAAAAAACTAAAAAACCGACCAAAAACCAAAACAATGAAAGCTGTCCGTTTCCTGGAGCAGCTCTTTTTTTTTTTTAACTGCTGTAATTTGTTTCCATTTGGATGGAAGGGAAAAAAGATAAATGGATAAAAAGGGCAGGGAGGGACCCAAAAGAGAGCTGGCATGGGATGTTGTCCCTAGTGCATGATGCTGTATGGCTGGAATGTGGGGCTCAAAGGTGAACGTCCCACCCATGAAAAATAAAGGAAATATCCTGCAGCTGAAGTGCAGCACAGGAGAGAGTGCTGGGTAATATCAGGAAAGCTGCCCACTGAGCACCAGGAACACAATTTGTTCCCAGGACTGGGTTTAGTAAGGGAGCATATTCAAGGAGAATTTATTGGGGGTTTTTTTGCTACCTTTTCGGTGGTTTTTTTTTTAATATGAGCTACAAAGCTCAGTCCTGGGCAGTGGGACAGTTTGAGGGTCCTTACAGTGTCTGAATCCTAGCCACCAAACAAACCCTAACTGAGCAGCTTTTCTCCTCTTTCTCCCATTCCTCTCTTAAAAAACAAAAAAAAACCAAACCAAACAAACAAACAAACAAAAAAAGACAAATACAGGAATTTGAGCTGCTCTGAGCAAGCATTTTCTCTCCCAGGTGCTTCTTTTAGCCTTCTTGGTAGCATCCCTCCCTCACCACCCCATATGGCCTCTCCCATCTGCTCTGTCTCTCCCGTGCCCTGGCAGATCCCACTGCCTCCCTGGTTTTTCCATCCCATCCATCCATGCCCTGCTTTGCTCTCCCTCTTCTCAGGGTCTCTGCCTGGCCCTTGGGCCAGCACATCCCTTGGGCACCCCTGTCTCCCATCACCTTGTGTGACCATCAGGAGTTTCACGTTTAGCTCCTCTTGAAGTCACTCCTTGGTGTTTGGTGTTCACAGACACGGATTTACCAACCTGGCAATGTGGGAATGACCCAAACACCCCCATTTTGATACATAGCAGAGGCCATGCATTGCTTTTCTATTACTCTTTTATTGTATTAACACCAGCTCATGTCCTTGCAGCTCTATGTGCAGTGCTCCTGGGTGAGATTTAGTTCAGCCTAGAGATAATTTCAGAGATGAGCACTCCAGAGTTTTGCAAAGCTTGTGCCCCAGGGCTGCATCCCCATGGCATAAAGCAGGGTATCCCAGGGCTTTAATGGGGGGACACAAAAGGAGGTGTTTCTGGTGTGTGTACCTGCAGGAATTCAAATAAGAATAAGAAAATACCATGTATATTTATATTTTAACTGAGTATTTCTCTGTGGCTGCCATGTCTGTAATTCAGCTGGGAGCTGTAACAACAGTGCTTGGATCAGCTAATAAGGATATTGTTTTATATGGGAACTGCCTATGAATTTTTAAAAATACTTTCTTCAAGGAAGCCCTGAAAAATTATCTGGGAAGGGAACTGGCCAAAATCCAGCTCCTGTGTGCTGACGGGAGGAAACATGGAGAGGTCAGGGCTTGGCACAGGCTCTTCCCAAAAGCAGGTCCGAGTTTTCCCCTTCCCAGCAAGGAAGGATGGGCCTCGTTGCCTCTTTGCCCTCTGGAGCTCAGGAGTTTCTCTGTAACATGATTTCCCTCACCAGAGGGGACTGCCATGAACCTGTGGGTTTTTCCAGTGGGCTGAAAGTTGCTTCCCCTTTGCCATCATCCCTCTTGCCCACAGCAGCCCTGGCTGTGAGCCTGGAGCTCCAGCATCAGTTCAAACACCTGGGTCTCCACTGAAGGAGAAGATTCTGCACTCTTTCCCTGGTAGGATCCTGGCAGCCTCAAAGATGCTTTGCTTTTAAAATACAAAACAATCTATGATTGTTTATAAAATATATATTTGATGTCACTTTCAAAACATGCTCTGTGTTTGTGTGGTTTCTGTCTGCACAGTACCAAGTGCCTCCAGACTACTTTTATTTTAGAAAAAACAGTAAGTATCTGTTTGGGGTTTTTCCCCTTCTTTCTAAGAGATAAGACTTGTGTCCTATTTAATTTTTGCACATGCACTCATTATGAGAAACGTTTTTTAACAGGAAAAGTTGACTGAAAGAAAGAGCATCACTGGTGAGCATGTTGTGGTGGAGGTTGGTCCTCTGGGTCCTGCAGCATCACAGTGCTTTCCCAAAATGTCCCCATCCTCACAGAATCACTCAGTGGCACCTTTGCCACTCACCTTTCTGCTTGCAGGGAGTGTGGACCCCTGGAAAGGCACCTTGGGGACCTTGGCTCTCCAGCTTGTAATGCAGAGGTGATGGCTAGGACAGCAAATCTGTGGGGAACTTCAAGTGTTTAAGCAATTTTTTTGTGTTCAAGAGAAAGATGTGCCTAAATCCCCTTGTCCTGTAGTCAGAGACTGGATTTTAGGAAGATTGACCGGTCTTTTGATGTCAGTGTTACAAGTCAGTACCAACTCCAGGTAATAAACCTTTGTTCTCCTTACTCCTGATCTGTCCTCCAGTTCCAGGACTGTCCTGGGCATCCCAAAGCTCCCTACAGGGTGAGCAGGACCCTGTGTGCAGCGGGCTGTGTGTGCCACAGGATGATGCTGTTGGAACCAGCAGGGTGGTGATAAAATGAGGACAGAGTAACACTGTGGAGAGGCAGTGCTGATGGTATTGAACGGGACTGAGGTGCAGATTTTTTTATTTCTTGGATGGGGATTGTCTGTAGCTGTTGGTGCCACTGGCAGTGACAATGGCAACTGGAAAGAGGGAAAAACAACTGCTCCAACAACTGCTCCAAGCCATGCTCTGGAGATGGGGCACTGCATGGGGTCAGCCTGCCCTTATTCTCCATGTACACAGCAGCAGTGTCCTGCATACTCCTGACAGAGTGTGGGATTGGGATGGCAATTATAAAATCATGAAACATCCTGAGCTGGAACGGACTCACAGGGATCATTGAGTCCAACCCCTGTCCCTGCACAGACACCCCAACAATCCCATCCTGTCCATCCCTGGCAGTGCTGTCCCAACACTCCTGGAGCTCTGGCAGTCTTGGTGCTGTGCCCATTCCCTGGGGAGCCTGGGCAGTGCCCAGCACCCTCTGGGGGAAGAACCTTTCCCTAAAATCCAACCTAAACCTCCCGACACAGCTCCAGCCATTCCCTCAAACAGCGACGTGGGGCTGCTTTTACCTGTTTGGGACAAACCGGGCGGGACCAGGAGATGGACGTGTCCAAGAAGATGTGGATCCTGCCGGCAATCGAGTGTCATTTCTGATGCTGAAAATCAGTTGATTTACACGTCAAAAAAGAATTTGGCCCCTGGTTTTCTGGGTGCAGCTGAGATCAGCTCAGCCTTACTTTCCCCAGTGCTTTGTGTTTGTTTTCGAGGTGCTGCTGCTCAAGGCTATCAGCCTCTTTCAGGAGCCGTGGAAAGAAAGGCATGTTTCATTTTTAAGTCGGAAAAAAGAAAAAGCCACGCACACAAAAAAACCCAAACAAACATAAAACGCAGCGTGGCACAGATTAAATCCATTTGAGACAACTCGAAAAAAAAAAACCTCGTCGTATGTGCAAGTCAATAGGAGGAGGGGAGTGGAAGGGGGAAAAGCAACTGTGACATATACAAACCCTTTAGTGTGCATAGCATAAGATTTTTTGTCTGGCACTCACATGATTTTATTCAAGGGCTGGGAAAGAACTACGATTAGTTAAAAGCTTCGGCAAAGTCTGGAGGGAGTGCTCTGAAGAGTTGGGAGCCGCGCAGAGGTGACTGTAACTCCTCTCGCAATTCCAGACCATTCTTCTGGGGCTCAGGACAAAAGCCTTTTCTTTTCCCTCCGTGTTCAAAGAGACATTTGTCTTGAGATGTTGCAGCTGTGGGCCGCGGGATCGCTTGTTTGAAGATACCCCCTCGTAGACGAAAGGAGAGGCAGCGCACTGAGAAGTGGTAGTATTTTATCGTGTGTGGGTCCCCCCTTCCTCCTCCCTCCCTACTCCTCCACTGCCATGTGTGGTTTGTAATAAGAAGAAGAATGTGGAGGCAACATTTTCCAGGCAAGGGGAAATTTCCTGTTTCTTTTCTGTTTGTTTAATAAAGTGTGTAGTTGACTGTAAAACTGTAGCTACTTGGTTGCGAGCGGGTAATTCAGGCGAGTGTCAGGATCGCTTCTTGATGCACTTTTATATACTGCAGGGCAAGGTGTTTAAAGCCTATTTTTTCTTTTTTTTTCCTCTTTTTTTTTTAATTTTTATTTTAATGTTGCGTGACGCAGGCAACTGAGATTAATAAGAATGAGGCAAATGGCTTCTGCTTTTGTTTCGGTGAGATAGTACCAGCCGTCTTGCGGTCACACAAAGGCTGCCATTTAGCAGGGAGCACTCCCTAATTCTCTTGGCAGGGGTGCCATTGGGATCGGATACAAGTGGGTGGCAAAGGGGAGGAGCGGCAGGAAAGGACAAGCAGGCTTTGTGTATTAAAAATGAAACAAAAGCACTTTATGCGCGGGGCTGCGTGCAACAAGCGGCGCTGCCTGTGAGCCGGGGTGGAGTTTTGAGTTCTCTGTGCCTGCAAAACCTCGCTTTTTTTGCTTTTTTTTTTTTTTCCTAATTTTTTTCCGTCCTCTCCGTCTTCCTTAGCAAGCTCTTCCCACACTGCTGGCCAGGCTCCGCAGGCGGCTGAAAACGCTTTAAAAAAAAAAAAAATACGGATTGAACAATACTTGCCCCAACTTTGCAGGAACAGCTAGGGGAGGTTCTCAGCAAAAATCAGCTTCAGATGGCGTGGGAGGCACCGAAATTGGGAGGCAGAGCTGGTCCCAGCCCAGCCCCGAGGAGAGCTGGTACCCAGCTCCGCAGGGGAGGTGATGCTCGTGGTTTACACAGCGTTGTACCCTCGGTTTGGCAGAGCGAAAGGGTTAATGGCTGCGAGGTTTTATCGCAATTTCGGGGGGAGTGGCTGTTGTTTAATTACTTTCTGATCCGTGGCATACCTCGTTCTTAATGAAGCAGTTGCCTGCGGAACAAACGTGCTGTACGAGCCAGGGTGGCTCGGTTTTATCAGCCCAGACGTGATGGTTTGGATGTGCTTGTGCAGAAGTAGGAACCAGGACGGTGAGGAAAGGAATGGATGCAGCGTGGTGGAAGGGTGGGCGAGGAAAACAGAGCACGGTTTAAACTCCAAACCTGCCAATGGTTTTTATTAAAACGTAATTTCCATACATTATGCACTTCATCCTGTATTGATTTGCTTCAGAACTTTCATTGTCGAGCTGAAATAAATTCCCTCCTTGAAGTAGGAGAAAGGAGAGCAGTTCCTGTGAGTACCTCACGGGTTCCAGCCACATTCATCCTCAGTGACTGCACTTGAGTGTGTGGGCAAGGGTGACATGCCTAAGAAGCCTGTGTCATCATGCACAATTACATCCCTAATCCCAAGCAAAGACACAGATGCTGTTTCAAAAAAAAAAAAAGAAAAAAGAAAAAAAGCTGCATTTCGTTTGACTTTCAAAGAAGCTTATGTAAGGGCAGCATAATAAACCTGTTATTTTGGGGCTTGGATTAAATGTCAAAGTTTCGGATAACCTGTGGTTTCATCTTCCACCTGCCACGCTCACAGGAAGCCACTCCAGCCTCTCTGTGCCCACTGCTCTGCCTTGAGGATGGCCCTGGTCCCTGGTGGGCACTGGGCTCCAAGCTTGGGGACAGGGCTGGTGGCCACTGGGGCTGGCACCACCACGGCCACCTTGGCCCTGCATCAGATTCCTTTTTGTTTGCAGTTGTGGTGTAAGGCTGGCAGGTGATGCTCTAAGCCTTGGAGATCATACACGTTAGTAAGTATTTAAGTCAGTGTTATAATTCACTTGCTTGTTAACCTGAGAAAATAATCTAGCTGGGGTGCAGTGCTGCCCAGAGGGATTGTGTAAGCGCTTGGAGATTTGGGCATGTTTTTATTCTTGCTTATCTGCTTATCACAAGCTTCTTTCCCTTATCCAGATCGTCTCAGCACCCTACCCTGCCTACTGACACACTTGCACTCCCATCTGGATGAAATGCATGCAGACATAATGGATTACTTCCAGTAATGGAGACCTCAGTAGGGAAGGGGGAGGGAAGGACCAGTTCCAAAAGCACCCACCTGTAATGCTGAAAACCTTCAGTCAGGTCTGCTGGCTTGGTTGGTTCTTCATTTCTTTGAGCAGATTCAGTAGAAAAGGAATGGAAAGCCACTGAACCCACTCTATTAAACCTGCCTGTTTCCATGGAGTTATTTTTTCCCATGTGAAATGAGTGTAGCTGTGTGATGTGGCAGCAGTGCAGGGTCCCTCCCTGGGACCACGCTCTTGGTGCCCACAGGTCTGGGGTTCATCACTGTGAACTGTGAGTAGTGCCCATGTCTGTAACACCCACATCAGCTGGGGGAGATTCCCCCACAAAATACCCCAAAACAGCCTCATGCAGTTCCCCCAGCCAAGCCCTGGGCTTGTCCCCCTAGCCAGCACAACCACTGCATTTAAAGGCCAGACAGATGTTGGCTGGTAGCCCTGGCAGGTTCTTGTGCAGAAATGGGGTTTGGTAGGGAGGGGCTTTGCTGGAGCTGCTTGTGGGAGGGTTTGGAGACTCAAACCCAGACCCTCCAGCTTCAGAAATAAAGCACCACGTTATACCCAGAGTACCTGGTCCCCTCACCTGTGCTCTGCCCAGAAACTGCCTGGGCAGCTGAAAAAGATACCTGAGATATTTTGTAGGGTCCTAATATAATAAATACCTTTACTGAAAGAGAGGTGTTGAAATTTCTGAGTGACTTGTCCCAAAATGAACCAGTTAATCCCCAGCAGAGCAATAAATAGGATATAAAATTCAGCCTTCTGTGGCCCTTGGTGGTGATCAATTCCTTCCTCATCTCAGAGGAGAATGTTGGGTTTACAAAGATGAGCTTTGCTGTTCCCATGAAACCTTTGGTAGTTGGTAATACATCAGAGTATAACCTGTGCTAAAGAGGTCTTCAGTGTCCTGCTCTTCCCATGATTTTCCAGTAATCTTATTTTTTGAGTGATTCTCTGTTTGGACTTGTTTTTCTGAGGTGGTCAGAATGGTAAAACCATTCCCTGGAAAAACAAAACTGGAGCTATGTTGCTGGAGAGTATTCCAGTCCCTTGGGCAGACTTATTGCTGTTGTCCCTGGCCCTGTTGTGCAGGGTGTCCCCAGGTGTTGCTGCCCCTCGGCTGTGGGAGCCCTGCCCAGGGCCCCCCATGTAAAACCCCACAGTGCAAACCCCACAGTGTAAAACCCCACAGTGCAAACCCCACTGTGTAAACCCCACTGTATAAACCCCACAGTACAAACCCCAGAGTGTAAACCCCACGGTGCAAACCCCGCAGTGCAAACCCCGCAGTGTAAAACCCTGCAGTGTAAAACCCCACTGTATAAACCCCACAGTGTAAAACCCTGCAGTGTAAACCCCACTGTGTAAACCCCACTGTATAAACCCCACAGTGTAAAACCCTGCAGTGTAAACCCCCCCCACTGTGTAAAACCCCACAGTACAAACCCCACAGCGCAAACCCCACAGTGCAAACCCCGCTGTGCCCGCAGGTATCCGCCCGCAGATCATGAACGGCCCCATGCACCCCCGGCCCCTGGTGGCACTGCTGGACGGCAGGGACTGCACTGTGGAGATGCCCATCCTGAAGGACCTGGCCACCGTGGCCTTCTGTGACGCACAATCAACTCAGGAGATCCACGAGAAGGTACCGGGAGAGGTGGGGTGGGCTGGGGGCACTGGGGGCTGACCTTGCTCCTCCATGTCTGTAAAGCACCTTCCAGTGCCTAAAGGGGCTCCAGGAGAGCTGGAGAGGGGCTTTGGACAAGGTGTGGAGCAACAGGACACAGGGAATGGCTTCCCACTGCTAGAGGGCAGGGCTGGATGGGATTTTGGGCAGGAATTGTTCCCTGGGAGGGTGGGCAGGCCCTGGCACAGGGTGCCCAGAGAAGCTCTGGCTGCCCCTGGATCCCTGGAAGTGTCCAAGGCCAGGCTGGATGGGGCTTGGAGCAGCCTGGGATAGTGGAAGGTGTCCCTGCCCATGGCAAGGGTTTGGAAAAATGAGCTCACTTCCAGCCCAAACCAGACTGTGATTGTTTGAGGAGAAAGTGTACAAAGCTGCACGTTGTGTCAGTCAGCAGATAACATCAACAGAAGCCACTGAAGATTAAAATTCATTCAGGCTGTTTTAGAAGCCAGATGTTATTTTGGAAAAAAAAGTCACTTTATCTCTTTGCATCAGGTTTTTCACATCAATGTTATTAACATTTCTCATGGTTTCTGAAGTCCGTGGTGCTGCTACTGTGGCTTTGCTGACACCATCCCAGCTGCAGCTGGTGGGTCTTCACAGGCTTTGGGTGCACCTCCAGCAGCTCCTCCCTCTCCAGGGGCAGTGAAGTAGGTTTGGGAATCATTCAGGCAGACCCATGCAGTGTGGATGAGTGTTTCTGCTTGGAAGCTCAACTACATGTAAATACTTCCCTTAAAAGTATTATTTTAGATACCTCAAATAAGGTTCGAAGTGATGAGAAATCACTCACAAGAACTGGGAAGGAGGAATACAAATAGCATCAGTGCTGGTCTTTGCAGATCCTACATTTGGGGGAAGGAGAATGGGAATTTTTTGTGAGACATCGATAGATGAGCCAGGCTTGGGGGTTTAGGTGGGTCTTGGATTTCCAGATCACTGAGGTAGCTTGTGGTGAGGACCAGTGGAGGCCTGGATCTTTACTGCAGGGGACAAAGCCCAGCCCTGTGAGACTGTGCAGCCTGTGCAGAGCTTCTCAGATCCCCTTGAGAAGAGCCAGGAAAGGTAGATGTGACCGGTGTGGCCAGGTTTGGACATGCACAAGGAGATAAAGTGTTAGGAGTGTCACACAGTCCTGTTCAAACCCAGCAGACACTGCTGCTATTCCTTTCTAAAAGCAGAATTACTGCTGCTTGGAGGCAGAAGGATTTGCAGATCACCACCTGGAAAAGGGTCCAGGTGAGAGACAAACATGATTTTCATCTGCCTGGTCTGCTTAGATGTAACATTATCATTTTCAGATACTCACCAAATCCATTCCCTAAGGTGCTGGTGGGTCACACCCCTGCAGGGTTTGGTGACACCTGGCTCAGACAGGAGGTCAGCAGTGAAAATGTCCAACTCACTGTGTCATATTCCTGATTCCTGAGCTGAAGGTGCCCCCCAGCTGTGCCAGTGGCTACTGACTGCTGTGTTGCAGGTGTTGAATGAAGCTGTGGGGGCCATGATGTACCACACCATCACCCTGACCCGGGAGGACCTGGAGAAGTTCAAGGCCTTGCGGGTCATTGTCCGAATAGGCAGCGGCTACGACAACATCGACATCAAGGCTGCCGGGGAGCTCGGTAGGTCCCAGCTCTGCACCCTGACTCCTTCCCCTGTCCTTCCAATCCTTTAAAATCAGCACAAGGACCTGCTGCTTCCATGGGACCATGCTGGCACAGCAGTTTCAGGCAGGACCTCCATTCAGCCCCAGAATTACAGGTGCAGTTGACATTTTTTTGCACACAGAGAATATTATGACAAGAAAACTTGATCAGGAAGTGAACAAAACTGTGCAGTTTTAGAAGGCAGCTTTTGGGTTCATACTGTGTTAAAATTGTCCTGTCTGCATCCCTCATTCCTGCACTGTTCCGTGTGCCCCCTGATACTGCTGAATATTTGTATGGCTGTTCTATTTCTGGCACAGGAGAGTTGATACAGCTTTAGAAAAATTGGAGGAAGGGTGTTTTATTATATTTTGTTAAGCAAGATTAGTCTCTTGATCTGAGCTGGTTCTCTGAGTCATGCCTGCTCTGCTGGGAAGGCGCTGTGTTGGATGGTGGAGCAGGAATTGTGTGTTGGACTGTGGCCACCTCCTTTGCCATCTCATCAAAGGTGCTTCAGGAACTTGAAAAAGGCTTTTAGTGTGGATTGTCAAAAACAGGGAGAGTCATGTTGTCAGACAATGCTGGGGCCACCCAGTTTCCAAACTGGTTTGGGTGGTCACAGACTTCTGGCTGCACATCCCCAGCTGCAAGAGCTTAATTGTATCCCTGGTTTTAGCAGCT
Source organism: Rhabdornis inornatus (assembly GCA_013397075.1). NCBI lineage: Eukaryota > Metazoa > Chordata > Aves > Passeriformes > Rhabdornithidae > Rhabdornis > Rhabdornis inornatus. The sequence continues at coordinate 124,165 of VWZS01006727.1, forward strand.
GAGTTACAACAGGCTTTACTCATCTGATTCCAAGATTCAGTCTTTGGAGCAGCCCTGCAGTAGTGTTTGGGATATGTTGAATTAAAGGTTATCTCTGGGGAAGTGAAGAATAACAACCATTCCACCTGAGCCATTTTACAGAGATAATTGCGATAAGAGAGTCTCAAATAGTCATTCCTAAAAAAAGCAATTCTCAATATAGGGAATTGTTTTCTTTTTTCAAGAGGAGAACAGTGTCTCCTCACTCTAATGGTTTCTTCATGTTTTTAACTCTTATTGTTATTATCCATTATAACAATGTTCTGAGGCTTTGAACATCAGGAAAAGAAAGATATAGCGAATAAAGTAATGGGATACTGCAGCATAATCCTTCTTTTTTTGCTTGGCAAATTGGGTGGCCAAATGATGTGGTTTCGAGTAGAAAATGTAATGACTTCCCACAAATGTAGCGTAAAGTTTAATTGGTATTGCTTTCCATAAGGTACTTTTTAAACCATGCAGTCAGTCAATGACCGGTGCCTAAACAACGGTGCCATGGCCACCCACTGGCTGGGCTGGACACCAGTTTGGACCCATCAAAAGACAGCCCAGAATGGGAGGATGGGGTTGAACCATCATCATCCCTGGGTGTTCAAGGGGCACAGAGTAAATACCAATGTAAGGAGCTTGTGGGAAGGGCAGCTGGGAGTCCTCTCATTCCATAAATGGGTCCCTAAGACAGGGGACAGGAGCTGGCAGGGCTGGGCACCAGTTTGGACTCACTAAAATGGTCCAGAACCCAGAACCCAGCACCCCCAGAATGGGAGGATGGGGTTGAACCATCATCATCCCTGGTTGTTTAAGGGGCTCAGAGTAATTACCAGTGTAAGGAGCTTGTGGGAAGGGCAGCTGGGAGTCCTCTCATTCCATAAGTGAGTCCCTTAGACGGGGGACAGGAGCTGGCAGGGCTGGCACTGGCCAGGGCTGTGATCTGTGTGTGATCTCCGCAGGGATCGCCGTGTGCAACATCCCCTCAGCGGCCGTGGAGGAGACGGCCGACTCCACCGTGTGCCACGTGCTCAACCTGTACCGGCGGAACACGTGGCTGTACCAGGCACTGCGCGAGGGCACGCGGGTGCAGAGCGTGGAGCAGATCCGCGAGGTGGCCTCGGGAGCCGCCCGCATCCGCGGAGAGACGCTCGGCCTCATCGGCTTCGGTACGCGGGACGAGGGAGGGCGACTCCTCACCGCCCTGGGAAGGACCCAAAATGAGCATTTCCAAATCCAGAACCGCCACCGTGGATTGGTGGGAAATAGGGAGAATATCTCAGATGTTTTTGAGCTGTGGTTGAGTCCTTGGAGGAGCACTGGTAAAACACAGTGGTGTTTTAGAGGGACCGCACCTCTAGACTTAGTGCTGCTGTCCTCTACCAAAAAAAAACCCATCCCTGAGCCACAGCTACACCAACCCAGCCTTCCTGAGCCACTCCGGCCTGCACAGTGGTAGGGCTGTGTAAAACAGAGCTTGTCTTAAGTTCAGCCACAGCCGCGGAGACTTCCAGTGTTAGAGGTGGGATCAGCTAATTAATGGCAAAAGCTCCTAGAGCATGTTTAAATGGGGACACTGAGGCAAGGCAAGGGAATGTCTGGGAAGCCCAGCAGGCCCCAGGGGACAGTGCTCAGGTGCTGCTGGGAGCTCAGCCTCACAGACACAGGGAGGTTGGGCTCAGTTAACTCGCCCTGTCCCTTCCCTTCGGCACAGGTCGCACTGCACAGGCGGTCGCGGTCCGAGCCAAGGCCTTTGGCTTCAACGTGATCTTCTATGACCCGTACCTGCAGGACGGCATCGAGCGCTCCCTGGGCGTCCAGCGGGTCTACACCCTGCAGGACCTGCTCTACCAGAGCGACTGCGTCTCCCTGCACTGCAACCTCAACGAACACAACCACCACCTGATCAACGACTTCACGATTAAGCAGGTAATTCATTCACCTCACGCTTTGGTGGGCAGGGCCCGAGTGCAGGAGCTGGCCACGGATCCCTCAGCTTCCCCAGTGAGCCAGCAGCTCCAGAACAGCTGGTTGCACCCAGGTGTGTCTCCCCACGGTGTTTAGGGGTGCAGTGTCATGCCAGGTAAATGATCCTCATCCCTGTGGTGCAGAGATGATGGCAACAGTGGGTTTTGTTTTCCAGCACCAACCAGAGATGGAGATCCCATGGAAAACCCATGTGCAGTGGGATGGGGGGGATTGCTCTGGGGCTGGAGCACAAAAAGCAGGATGCTGTCCCAGCTGGAGGCAGCATCCAGGGTGGGGGGTGAGGAGAGGATGGAGTCAGTGCACCCAGCTGATGTCATCCCTGTCTGGCAGATGAGGCAGGGAGCGTTCCTGGTGAACACAGCCCGGGGAGGGCTGGTGGATGAGAAGGCCTTAACCCAAGCCCTGAAGGAGGGACGGATACGAGGGGCTGCGCTCGATGTGCACGAGTCAGAACCGTTCAGGTAAAGCTCTGGCCNAGGATGGGGTTGAACCATCATCATCCCTGGGTGTTCAAGGGGCACAGAGTAAATACCAATGTAAGGAGCTTGTGGGAAGGGCAGCTGGGAGTCCTCTCATTCCATAAATGGGTCCCTAAGACAGGGGACAGGAGCTGGCAGGGCTGGGCACCAGTTTGGACTCACTAAAATGGTCCAGAACCCAGAACCCAGCACCCCCAGAATGGGAGGATGGGGTTGAACCATCATCATCCCTGGTTGTTTAAGGGGCTCAGAGTAATTACCAGTGTAAGGAGCTTGTGGGAAGGGCAGCTGGGAGTCCTCTCATTCCATAAATGGGTCCCTAAGACAGGGGACAGGAGCTGGCAGGGCTGGCACTGGCCAGGGCTGTGATCTGTGTGTGATCTCCGCAGGGATCGCCGTGTGCAACATCCCCTCAGCGGCCGTGGAGGAGACGGCCGACTCCACCGTGTGCCACGTGCTCAACCTGTACCGGCGGAACACGTGGCTGTACCAGGCACTGCGCGAGGGCACGCGGGTGCAGAGCGTGGAGCAGATCCGCGAGGTGGCCTCGGGAGCCGCCCGCATCCGCGGAGAGACGCTCGGCCTCATCGGCTTCGGTACGCGGGACGAGGGAGGGCGACTCCTCACCGCCCTGGGAAGGACCCAAAATGAGCATTTCCAAATCCAGAACCGCCACCGTGGATTGGTGGGAAATAGGGAGAATATCTCAGATGTTTTTGAGCTGTGGTTGAGTCCTTGGAGGAGCACTGGTAAAACACAGTGGTGTTTTAGAGGGACCGCACCTCTAGACTTAGTGCTGCTGTCCTCTACCAAAAAAAAACCCATCCCTGAGCCACAGCTACACCAACCCAGCCTTCCTGAGCCACTCCGGCCTGCACAGTGGTAGGGCTGTGTAAAACAGAGCTTGTCTTAAGTTCAGCCACAGCCGCGGAGACTTCCAGTGTTAGAGGTGGGATCAGCTAATTAATGGCAAAAGCTCCTAGAGCATGTTTAAATGGGGACACTGAGGCAAGGCAAGGGAATGTCTGGGAAGCCCAGCAGGCCCCAGGGGACAGTGCTCAGGTGCTGCTGGGAGCTCAGCCTCACAGACACAGGGAGGTTGGGCTCAGTTAACTCGCCCTGTCCCTTCCCTTCGGCACAGGTCGCACTGCACAGGCGGTCGCGGTCCGAGCCAAGGCCTTTGGCTTCAACGTGATCTTCTATGACCCGTACCTGCAGGACGGCATCGAGCGCTCCCTGGGCGTCCAGCGGGTCTACACCCTGCAGGACCTGCTCTACCAGAGCGACTGCGTCTCCCTGCACTGCAACCTCAACGAACACAACCACCACCTGATCAACGACTTCACGATTAAGCAGGTAATTCATTCACCTCACGCTTTGGTGGGCAGGGCCCGAGTGCAGGAGCTGGCCACGGATCCCTCAGCTTCCCCAGTGAGCCAGCAGCTCCAGAACAGCTGGTTGCACCCAGGTGTGTCTCCCCACGGTGTTTAGGGGTGCAGTGTCATGCCAGGTAAATGATCCTCATCCCTGTGGTGCAGAGATGATGGCAACAGTGGGTTTTGTTTTCCAGCACCAACCAGAGATGGAGATCCCATGGAAAACCCATGTGCAGTGGGATGGGGGGGATTGCTCTGGGGCTGGAGCACAAAAAGCAGGATGCTGTCCCAGCTGGAGGCAGCATCCAGGGTGGGGGGTGAGGAGAGGATGGAGTCAGTGCACCCAGCTGATGTCATCCCTGTCTGGCAGATGAGGCAGGGAGCGTTCCTGGTGAACACAGCCCGGGGAGGGCTGGTGGATGAGAAGGCCTTAACCCAAGCCCTGAAGGAGGGACGGATACGAGGGGCTGCGCTCGATGTGCACGAGTCAGAACCGTTCAGGTAAAGCTCTGGCCCTGGGGTGGCGTTGGTGTCACTGTCTGTCATCTGTCATCAGCACCCACTGAGTGTCACTGCCCCTTGTCACACAGCCCAGCACTGGGGGACAGTCCTGCTGTTGTCACCTTGCAGCAGCCATCAGTTGTAGTTCAGCACTGGGGTTACGTGTGCTCAAAGGGACACTGGGAGCTTAGAATGGGAACACAGCCTGTGTTTAGGAAAAAATCCCAAAACATTTACTAGCCTTTGAGAACAAATTCACTGCACTCGGTGAATTTTTGCCTGCAGCCTGGGAAGGGCTGGGTTGTAACTGGGAGTTCAGTTTCTCTCACCACAGAAATATTTAAAGAACAAAAAGTTTGCTCCTACACAAGGGAAGCCCCAGCGTCCACCCCTCCCATCCCGGGATGACCCACAGCCTGTCCCTTTATTCCCATACTGCTGCAGACCCCCCCAAACATTATTCCCATGGGAGCCCAACCACCCCATGGGTTGGTGGTTCAACTCTTTTTTGGTGCATTTTCAGAAGCCTGCGTTTTCTGAGCCTTGAGTAGAAGCTGTGCTTCCTCCCCAGCACTTCTGTAACCATTTTGGGCTGGCAGGAGCATCAGACCAGGGAATCGTGGAATGATTTAGGCTGGAAGGCACCTTAAAGGTCATCTAGTTCCAATTCTTTGCCATGGGCAGGGACACCTTCCACTAGAGCAGATTCATCCAAGCCACATACAGCCTGGCCTTGGTGTTGCATATGCAGAGGGCAGGTCACAAGCCTTTTGCTGTTCATCCTTTATTTTTTGTTTTCAACATTGATTCACCTCTTTGTGTTTTTTCCCCTGCTCTCAGTTTTGCTCAAGGCCCATTGAAAGATGCTCCCAACCTTATCTGCACCCCACACACAGCCTGGTACAGTGAGCAGGCATCCCTAGAGATGAGAGAAGCTGCTGCCACCGAAATCCGACGTGCGATCACAGGTACCCAGCCCCTGGGGACACTGGCCTTGGCTCCCTGGGTACCTGGAACAGGAGCCAGGAGGAGCAGAGCCAGGATTCACCCTGCCCATGTCCCACCAGGACACTGGGAAAGGGATCTAACCCCAGTTTGCTTCCCAGTAAAAGAGCTGAGAACCCAAACTTCCCTGTTTTGTCACGATTGGGTGAAGGGGTTTTGCGTTGGTTTTATTTTTTTAATTAATGGGTAAATACTTGTGTTTGTGACTGGGAAGAACAGAACAGGGAAGCAGTAATTGCTGCCCCTGTTACTGGTGCTAACCCACACAGTGGTGCAGACACAGCCCCTGCATTCCAAAACCAAATCCCAAGGATGGTGGCACAATACTCCAGCAAAAGATTCCTTCTCTTGTCCTAAAATTCGCCTTCAAGGGAACAGCTCCTCTGAAAGCCAGGTGGTGGGAGTGAGGGTGGGAAACTGGTCTCCAGCCTTGCACCTCGGGACAGCCAAAACATCCTCCTGAAACAAGGAACGTGGGGGTTTTTTCCCCTGCCATCCTTTACACTGACAGATATAGCGAAATTATAAGCATTGCAGCTCATTAGAGGGTAATAAAGCTGGGCCCTACCTTACACAGACCCACCTTTCTCACCAACTCCAGGGCGCATCCCAGAGAGCCTAAGGAACTGTGTGAATAAGGAATTCTTTGTCACGACGGCTCCGTGGTCAGTAATAGACCAGCAGGCGATTCATCCCGAGCTCAATGGTGCCACGTACAGGTGAGCGGGAGAACGGGAACACCGGCACAGCGGGAGCTGGCAGGGCGGGGCTGGGACCCGGCTGCACAGCGAGGGTGGCACCCGGGCACCCCGGCTGCTGTCACTCCCTCCCTGGGGACCAGCACTCACAGCACGGGGCTTACTGATGCTGCTTGAGCCAAGCCCGGGTGGGTAAAGCCTCCCTTTCCAGAGTCCTGCGGGCTGGGAGTCACTGGGCAGCGTCTCTGGAAGCAGCAAGACCCCCCCAGACCCCTCCACAAGCTGGATGTGACTTCTGAACTGCAGCTTCAATTCTGTGTCCTGTCCATGACCAGCCTCTCGTAGGTTAATGAGCCAAGGGGAAAGCTCCAAATATCGGGCTGTAGTCAGGTGACCCAATTTCCACCTAAATCTCAGATTAAGAGCTACTTACTGCTCTGTTTAGATGGCTCCAAGTGTGCTGGTAGGAGACATTAGGCTCAAGGAGCTGGAGCATGGGCTCATTCAGGGTATCACCAGTGCCAAAAATACTCTGAGCTACAAAATACCCTGCAGGGCACATCAGGTCATGTCAGGCAGAGCCAGGCAAGTGTTACCCAGCAGCAGAGCCCCAGGCAGCTCCTGGGCCATGCAGGCCACAGGCACTGAAGGCTCCCTCTGACCAGCAGAACGTCCAAACCTGGAAAAAGCCTCCCCCTGTTCCCACTCTTGTTCCCAAACACATGGGCAGTGCCAGCACCTGAGGACAAGCCTTGGTTTCCCAGCTTAAGGTGTCTCTGCAGGGAGCTTCATCCTGGCTAAGCTCCCTGGAGCTGCAGCCCTAGAGTCCTTGTAAGCTGGCTCAGCTCACCACCTTCACAGGCAGGTGAAATTCCCTTCCCCTCCCACCTTCCCAATCGACCTTGCCTCAAGGCAGTGGAGCCACAGGGAAGTGGGAGCCCTCAGACCCCACATGGCCACAGAGCTCCACATGGTTTTGTCCTCATTGCCCCCACATCACAGCTGAAGAAGTTATTATCATTCTCCTTTTCAAACTCACTGTTGGTTCTTGGAATATGTATAATTCCCCCTGCTCTTGGGAAAGCTAGATTAGATCTGATCCCATCTTTGAGCTGTGCTGTTCCATAAGGAAGATGCAGCTCACCTTCCACACAGGGAAAATTTACAAACCAGGTCTAAGTGTTCAAGGCATTCACACACAGGGATGATGGGGTCAGCACGCCAGCATATGGGGTTTCAGAGAGCATTCCAGATGGCTCCTTACCCGAATTTCCAAAGGAGAAGGGCTTCCCCATCGTTCAGGAGGCTGTGAGAAGGCACAGAACAAGCTGCAGTCCTGGTGGTGTGGCAGAGCACACTTACCCAAGGCACAGCAGTTAATGTTTAACTCTGAGCTCTCCCTTGTAACTTAAAAGGAAAACCAGACTTGGCTCCAGGAGGGAAGTGCTGTGTTTTCTCCACAGTGGTGGTGGGTGACGGGTGTGTGATGAGCTCTGCTGTGACAAACCTGCCTCTCTGTGTCCCCTCTGCCAGGTATCCTCCTGGGATGGTGAGTGTGGCACCAGGAGGAATCCCAGCAGCTATGGAGGGCATCATTCCCGGAGGCATCCCTGTCACTCACAACCTTCCCACAGTGGCACATCCTTCCCAAGCTCCATCGCCCAACCAGCCCACAAAACATGGGGACAACAGGGAACATCCCAACGAGCAATAGCAGATAATTTAAAAACCATTCAATAAACTTAGGACCAAGAGACATTGGAAAAGAAGTTATACATGAACTAAAAGAGAAGAATTTGATACGGAATTTGCAATGCTGATTTTGGACAGACGCATCATTGATGTTCCAGTGTTCCCGACAAAGTGACAGCAGCCAAGACTGGGGAGAAGCCCTGGAGAAGTCACCTGCTCCCTGCAGTGCTGAAAACTAGGATGTGATACATTAATGAGCAACTTCTGTTATTGTGTGTTGAGTTTCCTTCATCTGTGCATCAATCACATGAATAAAAATGAATTTCTTTCTCCCCCTCAATTCCTTGGGAAGGACAGGGCTCCTGCACTGTGGCCAGGCCACTGAATTAAGCCATCTTTACAGAGTTAACAAGAAACCATTGTGTGGCTTCAGCCCTCTCCTTTCTCTTGCATCTGGTGACCTCTCCTAATGGGGGGCAGCAGTCCTGGCTTAGAAGTGGAAGAAAAAGAAAAAAAGAAAATACTCCTCCTCCTCCTCCTTTTTGCAGTCTCACAGGGCCAGTGCCGTGTAACGGAAGTTCTCCTGCCAGGTCTAAGTTCCAGCCATTCCAGCCGGGATCTGTGGGATGGGGAGGGCAGAAAGGTCTCCTGGCACTGAGCACTGCCCTCCCAGGCTAAGGAAAACCAAACTGCCAGTCTCTTCTCTGCCCAATACACTGAATAAAGTAGCTGTGCATCCACCTACGCCCTGCAATGATGCAAGAAAAAAAGAAAAAAAAAAAAAAAAGGAAAAAAAAAGAAGAAAGTATTAAATTTCACACACTATTTGTACTCAAATATATTTTCTCAGTTTTAAATCTGCAGCTATTTTATCAAGTGGAAAAAGTCTTGAGCTGGAAAGGGTTCAAGAATAATGTTGCATTTCCTTATGTCTCAGGAAACACTTTTTATGGTAACTTGTCAGACTGTCTATGAACAAAATCCACTTTTTTAGACATTGATAAAAGTCTTCTTTTCTTCACGTGATATTTTATACAAGAACACTTCAAGATGTGTTATTAGATGTGACTGATTTTAACAAATCCTATTAGATTTGTATCAACTAGCTACATGTTATATTCATAGTCTTTTGTGAATCATCGCCTTTTTGTTTTTAAAGATGGCCTGTTTTGAGCCTTTGTATGGGTACATTCCTGTTTCTGTGACAAAAAAAAAGAAAAAAAAAAGAAATCTTGAGCTGTCCCAAACAGACAAAAAAAGAAACCAATGGCTATCAGTATGTTTTGTTTTAGTGTGTTACCGTTACTGTATTTGTTTATTGTAAAGGTGGACATTTAGCGTTCAGTGCAGTTTTCAATAAAAAGTGATAAAATTTCTATAATTTCTGAAAGGCAAGAGCTCTTGCTGCAATCTAGGGCTTGGAGACACTGAGAGGTAACCATAAGGTACAGAAACATAATTCTGGTCACACTTGGTAAATATTTACAGTCCAGTGGGAGGGGAACCCCCTTCCAATTCAGACCATTCTGTGGTGAAGAGAGTGCTGTGGGTTTCCACTAAGCTACAAAGGTAGCTACAACTCAACTTTTCTGTACATTCTCAAGAGCTGAAGCATTATCAAACCATTGGAAAATAAAGCCAAAATAGTGCTCAAGAGGTGCTGGTGGCTTTGAGCCTCACTGGGCAAATGGCCTGTTCTTGTTTCTACCCTTCTTTCCCACTGTGTCCAAGTGCCACACACATGGAGTTAGATGGGGACTAAAAACAGCTGAAACCAAAGTGTCCAACTTACAAAACTCTGTATTTTGTTTGCTTTAAATTAAACTGAAAACCTGGTTACCAGCTTCAAACATCCAAAAAAGAGGTCACCTGTTACAGAGTGATTGCTCCTTGTCAGGGCTCAGCACAGCCCAGCAGTGAATTATCTGTGACCTCTGAGAAACTGGGATAAAACAGGTCAGATACAGGGGAGGTGTTTGGGAGACACTGAAATGACCATCAAAACCAAAAGGAAAACATTTAATTGATGTTAAGGTTTAGAGTCGCTTTAAAAGTAAACGAGCCCTAGTACTTTGTTTCTCAATAATCCGGTACATCCCTGCACCGCAGGATCCCCTGTGCCAGCAGTGACTCCAAGCTCAGAAAATGCTGGAGCTTTCATCCAACACCCAACTAACTTCCCTTTCAGCCAAAACCAAGGACAGAAGTGCCACAAGCTCAACAGGAGCAGAGGTTAAGCCATCCCAAGGGTTACAAGTGCCTGCAGGGAGAACACCAGCAAAACATGCAAAGATTGGAGCCATGGAAGTGTAAAGGGAAGAGTATCATCACACCAGGAGCTGCAGCTCTCAAATGGAAAATTACTGGGCAAAGAAATGGGAGATGAACAGCTGCTGCTGAAGGTTTGTGGCTGACAGAGCCATGCTGCTGTTGTCCCACTCAGGGAAGGCAGACAGGAAGGCTCTCCTGGGATAATCATCTCTTTCTCCAGGGAGAGCTCCAGAGATGTCAAAGTAGCTGTCAAAACAAGCAGCTTCAAGGTGACAAACATTAAATAAAACCTGTTAAAAAGGGTATTAGGGGAAATTACTGAATAAAAGGAAGGAAAACCAGCAATTAAAGTCTCCAAACACACAAACCAACCTGGGTAATGGAGGAAACGCAACACGAGGGTATTTGCCATAAGCCATGCAGCAGAACTTTGGAAGAATCCAGAATTACTAAATTTTAATATATTAAAAACAAAAGAAATACAGGGATTTTCACTGAGGAAGTCATAAATAAAACCAGAAAAAAATCCTGACCAGCTGTAAAGGAGGTAGCAATGAAAAGCTAAATTCTAGGAAAGCATGTGCTGCTGCGAGCAATATATGAGGAAAATAACATTGAGAAACCCAGTTTTTATATATATTTTCATGGCTGAAAGTTCAGAACTTGCTGACAGGCTGCAGGGGAGTGTGTGCAGATTAGTCTTAGTGTCTGTAAACTTTCAGGTGTCTGATTGAGGAGCCACTGACATACACTGACTGCAGTGCGAGCATGAAGCCGGGGATTGCAGCTCTTTAATCTACAGGTACAGGAGGTTTGGATTACTCTGATTCTGGAAAAGACACTTCACCAGTTCCCAAAGGGCCTGTGAAGCGTGTGAACCTGAACAGACCATTGTACAGCACATCAGAACAAAGCAATAATGATCAAGGAAGCCAAGTGATCGAAAGTACCAGGACTGTCCTGTCGGAGCAGAGTGAGAAATTCATCGGTGCATGCGTTTGAGAACAGCTGAACTGGCCACGGGGACTCCACTGCTCTGGGAAGGGCTGGGGGACAGGGACACAATGCAGGCTGTCATGGACAGCAGGAGAGGAGGGCAGGAGGGCTGGGCCAGTTTGGCTCAAGGTAGATTTTCACGTTGGTAGTTCTCCCCTTGGGACAAGGAAGCTTTGCTGCCCTGAATGGAACAGCACTGCCAAAGGAACAGGGGTGGGAGGTGACAACTCCACAGCATCCTTGGAACAGCCCAAGGAATCAGGGCCTTCTGTCCACAGGGCAGCTGGTCAGGGGCAGGCTGGGATCTGAACTTAAAGGTCTGGCCACTGACTGAGAGCTCAGGACCCCCATGGTCACACAGCGACACACAAACCACTCCAGCACGGAGTAGCTCAGGGCACGGAAATCCTCATCCCAGCTTATCCTGAATTCAGCTCCCCTGGCAGAAAAGCTTTACATCCTCAGCTAGACAAGGTATAAAAGGATTTCACTGCAAGGTAAGGACAAAAAAAGAAAAAAATCCCAATTTAGAAACAGAACTTGAACCAGGACCATGCGCTCATGAAGAACCCCTGTAGTATCTGGGGTTGGGTGGTGAATTTGGGTCACTCACACATGGCAGAGCAGCATTCATCCTTCACCTGGAAATCTGGGCATGCACCAAGCAGAGGAAATCTCATGGCCAAAAAGGGTGAAGACATAATAAACCTCATGGAATCTAGGACGGGAAAATTGCAGAATTAATACAGTACTTCATTATTTCTTTACTTTTGGTGTCATCACCAAGTTTCTGTAGGAGTTGTGCACGTTTCAACACCATCTAAGCAGCATTTGGAAGAAAAAGCAGCAAGTTCCTCAGGGTTTCCATAGCTCTGAACTACATAAAAATAGGTGCTATGGGGCTTCTTTCCAAATTCTAATTAAAACAATTTCTACTGCAAAATTTCTTATTCAACCACCACACCACCAAAAGTGCTTTTCAAGACAACCTGAATTGCACTGTATATGTTAAAACTGGCATTAACCTTTAGTGTTTCAGTGAGATTTTTAGATAAACTTTATCCATTACAGGTTACATGGCTAAAGTTATCAAATATAATAAAATTTCTACTGGAGAATATACTCTGAACTTACAGTCTTAGGAACTTACATAAGTTTAAGTATGGCCACATCAATCAACATGCAAGAAATTCCCAGGTTTACATACTGAGAAATATATAACAGTGCTTTTAAACAACTTGAGCATAGATTCTTCTTTTTAATTAGAACTGCCAGGTGGATTCTCACTAGATTTAGTGACCGAGGAGTAACCTTTAAAAAGGTGTTTTTTCCATTTGCAGCAAAGTTTGAGTGATCAAAGAATAAATGATAAAATTATATCATTTTTAACACAGCAAGACGGAGTTTTGACAAGATTAAATTCTCAGTTGTGTTCAAGTTCTCAGATTTCACACAATTTTGTTTAGTGTATGCTCACAGGAATAAAATCCCTATCTTTTAGGTCACTTCTCTGAATAAATATCCTTATGTATGCTGAAAGGAATCTATTAACTATTAGAAGAAAAAAAAGGTAAAAAAAAACCCAAAAAGTTTTTCAGGAAACAAATTATTTCACTCAATGAAAATTTAGCTTCTCTTCCAGTTTGTTCTGTAGAGTTTAGGCTTTATTATGTGGGCACAGCAATAACTAAAATATTAGTAAAATAATGAACATATTTTTGCCTACGACTTGCTGTGGATATCTGTGCAAACAAAAAAAAAAACCTCTCACAATCTGACCTGGGCACTAGTGAGATTTCACAGGAAAGGGTCTTTCAGGGAATTGTCAGAGTATCTAAAAGGTGATGGAGAAGACCAGGTTCTACTGTAAAAGAATCTCAGAGGGAGATATCCATCCAGCTCACATGTGCTTTCAGAAGTGCCCTTAGTTGAAAAATTTCTTTGCAATAATTAAGATGCTGGTATACGTTTCCTATTACACAACCTCTTACACAACCACATGCGGTACATTTATAGACAGATTTACAGTCAGAAAGAAAAATGGGGTTGGTTTGGTTTGTTGGTTTGTTTTTTTTTCCCATCTTGATAATAAAATTAGCTGTTTTTTGTTTCTTTTTTCGTGTTTTTATACAAACTGTAGTCCAGCCCACTCGGCTCTCTCCAGGCAGCAGGATGAGCGTCCATCCTCTCCCCGTGCTGTGGGAGAATCCTTCCCAGCACGTATCCCCTAGACACGGGTTGTTGCACACCCAACAGCTACAGCCCAACGCTCACTCGGGGTCACACACTCTGCGCTGCTCATTTGCACTTTATTCCCCTCACTCGTCGTCGTCGTCCTCGTCCTCCTCGCCGTCGGACAGGGACGTGCAGGGCCGGATCTGGCGGTAGCGGTCGAGCCACTTCTCCACCATCTGGGTGACCAGCGGGTGGTTGCGCCGGCGGGAGCTCTTCTGCATGGCCACGAGAACCCCGCCCTCCGTCACGCAGCAGTCCAGCCACTCCCGCAGCAGCTTCTCCTGCTGCTCCTCGTTGCCTATCTTTGGGGGACACAAAACACCAGCTGTGAGGCTTCCCAAACGCCCAGCGCCATTCCTGCTCCGTCGCTTTGGGTTCTCTCCATCTTGTCCAGCCTCTCTTCTAGGGAGCCACACCAACCCATCACACCCAGGGGCTCCAAAAGGAAAACTGATGCCCACTGCACTTTCAGCCAAAGGCTGAAGGCTCTGGAAGTATTCTCCAGCTCTTCTCCCCAGTTTTTCACATGTATATTTCCAGTTATTTTTAAGCACTATTTATCTACAGTAGGTGCCATATATAAGGAGGGAAGTCCTAAAAGAGCTTTCTGGCTTTACAAACACATTTTTAGGAGCCTAAGTTCTTCACATGAAATATTTTCTCTTCTAAAATATAACAAATATCATGCTTTACTGAAGAAACATCCCTTTCTAGATCTAGACTTGAAGCTCAAATTTTTCTCCCTTTAGAATGCCCACTTTCTGCAATAGCTTCAGTTTTCCAGCCCTCCCTTCACTCATGCACTCCCTTTAGTAAAGTACTTCCATGTCTCTATCACGGTTATTAAAGCAAAAATGAGTTGAGTTTCATTAGAATAGAAGGTGGAAAATGCTGCAACTATGGGCCAATATTTGTGCTGCATCTTTTAGGAAAAAAACCCCAAAAGGCAGATTTCAGTTTTGCTTTAGTGACAGAACCCTTATTTTTGGGTCCTTTTCTAGGTATGCTGATATTCAGTGTTCTCAGGCACAGGGTGGGATTGTTGGGGTGTTCTGTGCAGGGCCAGGAGTTGGACTGGATGATCCTTGTGGGTCCCTTCCAGCTCAGGACATTCTGTTATTCTATTCTATGATTCTGTTTCTGTGATTTACATGGACAATGAAGTTTACAGAGCTATAAGCATCAAATTTGTGGGAAAATACCTTTCAGAATCACCTGGAATGATGAAGAAGGGAGCAGTGTTAATTAACCAGAAGAGCACACTCCCTGAAATTCTTTGGACACCAAAAACTCAGGGGGCTACAGAGATTGCTGAGCTTCAGCGAGCAGCTGTGACAAAAGTCACCACCACACACCAGGTGTTTGTTTCTTACCTCTTGAGCAGAAAGGAAGTGAATGTGCAATAATTTCCTCTCGCTGTCCACCAAGGGTAGGAAAGTAACAGTAACATCATCGTCAGTGTTCAAATTAGCACCAGCGCCTCGATTGCCATAGCCATCGTTCTCCATGGCAACCAGGGCGGAGAAATGGCCCCTCGTGTAGCCCAGAGCTATGGGACTCTTCCAACAAAAACTCTGTTCCCATAACAAAGGCAAATACACACCTGTGGGGAATGACAGCACAGCATAAGGCTCAGAACTGCTGTTCAACAAGGAAGGATTTTGACACAAACCTTGCGGTTTGGGCCAAACAGAAGCACATCAGATTTAAAATGTACACGGTTTGGTCTACACTGACACAGGCCACACTCTGCAGTAGAGCTAATTGTTATCAATTAACACAAATCAAGTATCTTTGCAACTGTACAGGTTTAGACATAAAGATTACAATCACAACCAATAAATTATCACAGCCCTAAAATTTACAGCCTATAGTGCAGTGATAAACAAAAAACAAGGTAAGAAAAGCAGCCTTTCATGTTTGGTAACTTTTCTTAAAATTGAAGAAAAAAAAAATCCAATTCTGCATCACAGAAATAAAAGCTACAGTCAGATGTCTATTTTTACCAGAGTAAAATTCCACCATCTGCTCATAAAACTTATTATTAAAGAACTCACTGCACAAAATGTTACTCAGCACTGATGTAACCCATCCCAGAGAACGGGACTGCTCATATACAGTACTCACAGATTAAATTAACACATATCAATTATTCATATCAATTTAAAAAAAAAAAAAGAAAGAAAAAAGCACCAAAAAGCTGATACTACTTTGCTCAGCTACAACCAACACCTGATGTCACAGATTCTGAGAAGAACTGCACTTTTTCTCCTCACCATTTTTAGCAATAAAGACAGCAATTCACTCAAGATCTCAAAATAAAACTGCAACTCCTTTCTTCCAGGAACATAAATAATTCTTGGTGTGTACTGCTGCAAGACAACTTAAGCAAAAGCACAGCTCACCTTGTGACAGGTTAAAAATAGCCCCCACATAAACTCAAGTGCACATGTAGCATAGCAACCCCTCCTAGTACAGCTGCTGCTGCAAACACAGCTCCTCCGACAGCCACCGAGAGGGAAGGGCAAGGCTAAAATGGGAATCCGAGGCAGGGGGTGGCTTTGGAGGTTCTGCTGAAGTTTTGAGCTCATCTTTTTGTACTGCGGTAAAAATTAGTGAGGGCTAACAGTAAATAACTGTGCCTTTTTCCTCCCTCACCCTTGTTTTTGAATTAGCAATCAAGAGCCACATAGAAGTCTGGCCATTTGTTTAAAATTAAGAGTCACACAAGTTTTTCCAACACCTCGATTTAAAGACAGATCCTTTTAATACTTTCTTAGCCTTCCCTTCCTCCTGTCCCCATTACTAAGTCTCACTCTAAAGCAATGTTAAACACAAAAGATGAAGAACATGAGATAAGCGTTCACCAAAAAGTTTCAAGCCTTTGCATTTAGGGTAAGAACAAAACATCCAGTCAAAATTCAAATTTCCATGAAGATGACATCCAGTCCAATGTAAGGAAGACAGTCCCTCAATTCCTGGGAACACAGCTATCTGACCTTTCAGGACTGAAAATCATCTGTTTGCTTCCATCTCTACACTGAAATTCAGCAAGTGTTTGGAAATCTTCTTTCACCATTGTTTTATCCTGGTGAAAATTCCACACTAATCATCTCTCCAAGACAGAAGGCTGTGCTACACTTTCCATTCCTCAACACTGATGAGCTCCACAAGAAAAGAATTTCAAGCATTGCCAGGGACAATATCTAGTGCTCTTACGAGTTATAAAAGTCACTCTGATAAAGGCAGAAGGTTGTGTAACAACAATTGACATGAACGCAGGCCACAGAAAATAAAGAGTATAGGCTAACACCTATCCTGAAGCCACCCACACAGGATTTAGGTTCTCCAGCCTGACCTGATGATCTCTTCAGTCAGTTACCTTTTTTTCCTGTTCTATTTTAAAAGCTGTATATTTGTACCACTAAATACACATGGCCAGACCAGGAGGGTCTGACAGGGTCATAGTTAGGGCTTGAGCAAACAGAACTTCCAGCACTGAAGCTTTAATATTTAAAGAATTAAGTCAGCTGGAATCTGGGAAACAAGGAGGCTGGCAATTATGGGATTCACAGCAGCTACAGCAAGGATGCCAAGCTGGATCAAGGAATCCCTGGAAAAAAAAAATCCCGTCAGTGAGAGTATTTTAGGCGTGGCTAAGAGGGTGCTACCAACTGAACCATGATGTTGAATAAGCATTAAAAAAATTAAATTCCCCATTTCTATTATAACCCACAATTACAGAGTGGTTTGAGTTGGAAGGGACCTTTAAGCCCATCCAGTTCCACTCCCTGCCCAATCTTCCACTATCCCAGGTTGTTCCAAGCCCTGTTCAACCTGGCTTTGGACACTTCCAGGGACTTGTCTGGTGGATGTGATGTTAAACAGAGGCAGGGACATGCCAGCACTCCCCAAAGCTCCACACAGGCCCAGAGCAGGAGACTCCTCCTGGCAGCCCACCCCATTCAGATGGATTTCAGCTGTGCCAATGGCATTTGATTAGCACACATTAACCACAAAAATGTGGCTGGGCAGAGAGAGGAACAATTCCAGGTACTGTGACACAGGACTCCAAGTTCACCTGTTCCCAGTGCTGTTTCCATGTATGGATGGATGTGACTTGTGGCAAGGAAATCTCAAGTTGTAGCTATCTGGCTGCCTAAATTCCTGGAAACCTATTTGCAGTAAAAGGGTGTTCCATACACTCAGTTTCCTTCTGGTTCACAGAGCAAGAAAATTTCAGCACATTTAGGCCATGTAACACTTGTCTGCCTCGATGCCCAATCTAGGAAATAAAACCATTTGCAAACCACTAAACCTGGGAGTTAAAGGCAACACAAAGCTCAGATTTAAGTGACACGAGTAACTGTTCCTTCCCAGCTTTTCTTCATCAAAAGAAAAGTTAACATCTAACTATAATGAGTACTAAACTTTTAGACTCTTCAGAAAAGTAATTAATTTCCGTACATGAAGTTTTGTTACTGCCCCAAACATAGAAGCCAAGACTCTAAATAGTTATAAATTAACATTAACTGCACAGCTTAGGGTTTTCTATAGACCAGGGGCTTGCCTCCTTCTAAAGTCACCATACTTTTTTCTTTCAAATCACATGTTTTGGGAAGTCCTCAGCTAAGCTATAAATAAAGAGTGGGTCATTATCAAGCAGATGTACTTGAGGCCAGGAATATGAACTGTGGGCAAAACAAATGTCCCAACCCCCTGGAACACACACAGCTCCTTCCCCTTGGGTTCTGTTTACAACTCAGTTTGTGCAGATGCTCCAAATCCCCTCTCATGTTTTATTATTTGAATAATAAAGTATTAGCATGTCACAGAGGGGAAAGTTGCCCAAATACAGATTTGGTTTGCAAAGCAGAAAATGCATCTTTAGAAATCTACAGATGTTAAGTCTAAGCAAAACTGGACTGAGTCATCTTCATATTTATGTTAAGGACAGTCAGGCTGTCCTGAAGACAAGGAGGATAAAAAGTCAGAAAGAACCTGATCAGGCTATGCAAAATTATAGTACTAATGAGAAAAAAGTCAGTATTCACACCACACTTGCTGTAAAGTGTGAATCACTGAAACACAGATAAAATTTTAAAACTCTCTTTAAAGTATCACAGAATTCACTTTTACAACTACCATGCCCATTATAAAATGAAAAACTGCAAGTCTGGAGAGGATTATTTGGTTCTTTTTAACAGCAAATGAAAATTTACCTACAATGATATTCCATCCTTTTCCAGACAGTCACTTCCTGTCACTACTGATTTACAGCCCAACCTTTTTTAAAACTGAATTTTAAAAATGCAAGGCTTACCTTGGAAGCGGGTATATCCTAATGTTTCTCCCCGAAAACTCTTGTAATATTTTACTCCATAAACTATAATTGGTCTTCTAAGAATATGTGCAAGTACAAAAATGTGTGTCTGCTCCAAACTCGCTCCAGGCTGAACCAAACACAAAGAAATACATCACTTGAAACAGAACTTACCATCCTCTACTTTGAAATTTGAAAAACAATCTTCAAATTGAGAGAAAATGCTTTTAAGAGTGAAAAAGCTTTGACAGGAAAAACAAAAGACTGGAAAATTATTGGAAATAAGGAAAAACATTTCAGCTTGTCAGCTGTCAGTAATAATTCTCTGTCCTATTGCCCAGATTCAATGTAATGGATTTCATTCCCCACTTAAAAGTGGAACTCTACATAATGTAAGGTCTAAAAATAATTCCTTCATCTGAGGGCACTTCAAGGCAAATACCTTTTGATGATAGGAAAAGGGCACATGCAAAACAAATCTCAAAAAAACAGCACCAAAATCATGTTTAAACTTTAAAAGAGGAGCTAAAAATATTCCCATAGCTGGAAGCTTAATGTAAATCTCATTTTGGAGCTGAGTTATAAAATCTCAGCTTGCTGGAGTTTGAGCAGTGTAAGCTGACAGATTTGGAGGTGTGTTCTGGGAGGTCAAAGTACTGCAGGAGCTGGATATTAAACACATGATTGTCTATTGGTTGGTTCTATAGACTTTGCTCTAATACCACAATTCTACTTTTGTGTTGCACTGCTTAATAGGAAGCTCAAAAATTATAATTTCAAATGAACCATTCCATATTGGCAGAAGAGTTTACTCAGTAAGATTTTAAGATCATTGGCTTAAGAGGAGTATTTTTCCTTCATACAAGAATATTCTTATTCCTGAAGAACTCTTTTCATTCTGACACTTCTTTCCAGAAATTAAAACACCTTTTCCAAAAGGCCTCTGACAAAGGAGTTTTCTTACCTGGCTTGCAAGAGAGAGAATGAATGCCCAATCTTCCTGCCACTGTTCCTCTCGCAAGGAGAAATGTAAACCGAAGCTTTGGGAATACCACGATTCCCACTCTTTCCAGCGTGTGTAGAACCTAAAATGTTGAGAGAGAGATAGAGAGAAAATGGTAAAGGCAAAAATATTTACTCAACCACCGTAATCCTGACAGCAGTATCTAACCCTTGTAATCCTTCATCCCAAGAAGGGGGAAGAAAGAGAGCAGGTAGCAGGAAAAGTGGATTTTGTTTTGCTTTTTATCTTCAGGGGACTCTATTTATTAAATCTCATTTAAGAACCACTTCGAAAAAAGAAGCAATACCTACAGCAAACCTGGTCCAAGTTCCTGCCAGGCTCCTGCCTAGCTTGATACTTCTTGCAATAGGTTTTGGTTTTTTTAAGTCTTATTTAGCCTTATTTAAGTGTTGATATACAGGGAACACAAGTAAGACATTCCATTTCATACAGAAGGAGTTGCTCATTCTTCTCACACAAAAAATACAGGTATTTTTCATTTTTAACCACATCATGAGTTAATTAACTTGTAAGTACTCGCATATCAATTTCCAACAGCCCATGGTTAAGAGGCAGAATCTGTTTTATACCAGGTTTTAGAGCAAAGAGGTGGTAATTCCACATTATATGGAGCTGTAAAGCAGTGTGGATAAGAATCAAATATACAAAGTGGGACTTAGTTCAGTCGTTACATTTTATTTAACCATTTACCAAGAAAAATGACACATTAAAAGGAAGATGTTTGCTTTTTAATATTATAAACTCCATCTAATCACCACACTATGGAAAAGCCACAACTTCATATTAGGACCTGGGATTTAGGGAACAGTGCTAAGCCAACTTTTAAACAATGGTCTTTACTGTGAAGACAAAGAAGCCATTCTGAAGTTTCAGCTTATTAAAAAAGTCACTGAGATGAACTCATTTAATTAAAACCCGAGAATATTAGCAGGCAGTGAGTGTGTGTGGATAAGATCTTTCCTATTCTTTCAGTGAAGCTGGAATCACCCTAAAACCTTGGTGTGTAGGACAGCAGCCACCAGCCAGGTTGGGTTTCCTGAGTCCAGCCAGAACCTTTGCATGGCTTAAAATTCCTATTAGGATATTTGAATACATCTGTGCTAACTGACAGTAATATTTACAGGGAAACTTCTGAATCTACATTCCAGCTTTTATCCAAACACACCAGCACTTCCACTTTTTTTTGCTGATAAATATTTTGCCTGTTTTCTCTCATCAATCTCTAACAGCGCTTTGCGCTAAATGTATTAATTCCTGGGTCTCCTGAAATAAATTTAATCAGATTCTGGGTGAAGAAAAAACAAAGCAAAACAACAACAAGAACTCCCACATCACCAGAGTGAAAGCCCAGAAAAATCAAGGGAGGAAAAAAAAAAAAAAAAGGAAAACATCAAACTACTCCCTAAAAGCTGAACTGTGAAAGTTTCTCCTAAAGAAGTTTCTTCCCTGAATTAATCAGCCATAGACAAGATTTTGGTCGCATTTAAAGCAAACTTTTCAGGTTAACACAAGAGAACTGAATGCATCCATTAAAGAATAAAATTCTGAAAGTCAACTTAGGGCATGTGCCCATACTCCAGCAAAAGCTAATGGTGGAATACAAAAAGGGACACATCAGAACACACTTTTGTGTAAACTAAAAAAGTGGAGTTATTGAAAGGTGAATGGGAAAGACTCCACAGGCCAGAGCCTCTGGGAACTTCACTATGGAGCTTTTTGTATGTACCAGACATAAAACTGTCTCTGGTAAATAGATTTTTCTTTGTTCAGCATCTAAACAAACATAAAAAAAGGAGGTCAAATGAGTTACATGAGTGTTTTCTGTCTGACTATAAAAACACCCATTTTTAAGTGTCTTTGTGGAGGCTTTGAAGAATAATTCCACTAGATAAAAGTTTAAGCAGGGATTGCATTTAAGAGCTTGTTCCAGTGACGACATCAGCTCCTATCAGCCACGTGTCCTAGCCCACAAAATTAAATGTATCTTCTCAAATGGAATCTATACAGCACCTATAGGATGTACAGAATGATCAATTTACAACAAAATCTGGCTAAAAGACTTATTCTAAAGACTTGTTCCTAACAAGTAACATGACTTGTTCCTTCTAGTCTGGAGACTTGTTCCCTTAAAGGAACACATCAATCAGTTAAAAATTATGCTTCTAATGAGGCTAAAGATTAGGCAAACTCAGAGTAAAATGAAAATTCTGTCTAGACATAAACTAAAAAGCTTAACAAGATTTAATAGCCTCTAAATGAGAGTTATGTTAAGGTACAGCAGTAAGTCAGCCACAGTTAACACCAACATTCTGAGAGTTTTGGTAAAATCTCAATAGTCTGCAGCATGTTTTTGGGTATCATGTTTGGTTTTGTCACCATAAAGAACAAAACCTGATCTATCCTAGATTTCTGTTCTGGCCTCATGGGAGCCCCCCAGCTGATGCCAAGGAAATTCCTGCATGGAAGCTCCAAAGCAGTGGCAGATCCTTTCAGACACTGGTTCCTGGGAGAATTGCTACTGAAGCACCACTTTCTGGAATCCAGCTCTGGATGCTAATTTGGGGAGTTCTCCCCCATCAGCACAAAATTTATTACAGGTACCCCTAAATGAACCTTTGTACTTGACCTCCTGCACAGCAAGAGGACAGGGACAGGTTTTCTGCAGTATGTGCTGACAGTGCTTCTCCTGTCCTTGACTACAAGAACAAAGAAATTATCATCTGTGACTTGGATTATCAGTCTTTATCAGATCATCCCTCAGTCCAGGACACCCCACAGAGTTGTTGGACACCACTGAGGGTCCAGCTAAGATTGTCCCTCTAGCAAAGGAAACCACAGTATCCAACTAAAAAAGGTTGTCAGTATAAAGCAACAAAAGTTGTATTACAGAATGATAAATCAATTTTATGGCCAAATGACAGAACCAGTTAAATGTCAACACTCTCTGCTTTACTGCCATTATTTTAGCAGACAGAACAGGGACAAAAAGAGCAATCCTGAGTAAAGCCGTAACTAAGCAGATGGAATGAAAACACTAGAAAGTTTATAAAGAATAAAAGTCTATCTTCTACTAACAATCTTCTGCACAGCTCCCACCAAGCAGCAAGGCATGGCATGTGCATGACTTACATTGCAAGGACACAAATTCCAGCTGCAGTAACTGTGGTCAGTGCATGCCTGACAAGTATAAAGCATTTTAGTGTTTGAAATGCCATTTGCTGAGCACCACACGCCATCCCTGAGTCCAAGTTTCCAGTGCTCGTATTTAAAACATGAGATGCAGATCTCAGCTGGGACCAGGGTGACTCGACAGCTTTGAGGAGCACAATCCCCAGGGAACTGGGGAGGGGTGGCTGTGGGGTTTTGCTGCCTGAACTCACCAGTGGGAGCAGTCGTGTAAACTGTCGTGCAGAGCCTTGCGCAGCACAGAGTCCTTGTCGTAGATGCCCCAGGTGGCCTGGAGCACAGAGTCGAGCAGGCAGTCCCCAGCAGTGCGGTTCCAAAGTGCGTACAGCCTGCTGTCCAGGCGTGTCCCCAGCTCCAGGGACCAGTTAATGATGGGAGACTCCTCCTCCAGCTCTGCAACGGCACAGCCAGCTCTGAAACACGCTTATTCACCTCAGACAATTCACACAGCACAATCATGGCATCGTCTCGATAATTTACCCCCTTGCACGAATAAACTCTGCTTTCCTTCATACAATGAACAGGTCGACTGCACTGGCCGAGGAAATTTCTTCTACTGTCAACAAAATAAACCAAACCAAACCACAGCACCACATCATTTGTTTGAGGATTGTTACTGAAATGAAAATATTTTTTTCAGTTTTCCTTAAAAAACTTGTGACTCAAAACTGACTTTTAAAGATTTTTAAAAGCTCTACAAACATGGATTCTAGAGACTCCATTCCCCCTCGACCTCATAAATAGACTGGAAATGTTAAAATTAAAATAATTTTACATGGGCATGCAGTGACAGGAGAAGGAGGGATGGGAACCCACTGCCACAGAGCAGGGTTAGATGGGATGTTGGGAAGAAATTGTTCCCTGTGAGCATGGTGAGCCCTGGCACAGGCTGTCCAGAGAAGCTGTGGCTGCCCTATTCTGAAAGTTGCTAGTTTGGAGCAACTTGGTCTAGAAGGTCTTCAAGGTCCCTTCCAGCCCAAACTATTCTGTGACTTTATGAATTCCAGGCTGAAGATCAAGTTGAAAGCATCCAACCTCTATTTAAAACATATTAATAGGCAGAGCCACATATATACAGACACATGTAGTTTATTTTTAGTAAGAGACACATTCTCTAATGAAAAGCCAGGAGTGATCCCAGCTGTTCTCAGTGCATTTACCTTTCTGAACATCTCTGTCAAGTACTTCATCAAATAATTTTTCCTGGACTGTGGGCGGTAAATCTTCAATATCTGGAAAAACAGAAAGCAAATACAAGAGTGACTTAACGTTACTGTAAAAGAGACATCACCAGCTGCAGCTTGGGAGAACCCACAGAACAGCTTTTGCCCTATCAGCCCTAACACCTCCTCTGGAAAGCTGCTGTCATGTGTGACCCAAGGCTTTGCAGAGTGCTGAGGCAGGTTTGCATCTCAGCCTCACTGTCACACCTTTGATGCAGAAAGGATCATCACAGCATGCATAGGGTAAGACTGGATTTCTCTGAAGGAGAAAGTGAAGAACCACTTTGAGGTGAGAAATTTAAAAAGAAATTTCAACCCTATTGTATTTTAGCACAGCTTCAACCCTAAGCAATGGTTTTCCACCCATCTGGAATGGCTTCTCTTCTGCAGTCTATCCCAATGGACAGGTACAGTTTGCCAAGGGATGTGTTCTTTCCCAGAACACCCCCTTCCTTTGTTACCTCATTCAGGCTTCAGTGAAATAGTTCAATGGTTTGCAGCAAGTTAAAAAACAGGAAATGGGAAAACTATTGAGCTATACCATGGAAAATGCCACTGCTGACAACTGCCAAGAGCACTACAGACAGAATTTGCAACTACCTCATAAAAACTAAGGGAAAAAAAGGTAGAAAACTGTCTAAGGGCAGAACTCTTTTGTGACTGCTGTATCATTTAAAACAACAAACACTGTCACACATTCTAAAACCCAGCATGTGCCACACAGTAAATATTTGCTCCTGGCCTGCATTCCAACAGAGGATAAGCAGTAAAGGGTTGCCAGGCAGAGCAGCAACCAGAGGAACTTTGCTAGTTTCAGTACAATCATCAAACTTAAACATGAGGAAGTTAAGGCAGTAAATAAAATAGGAACAGGAACATCCAGCACCCCTTCAGGCACTCTAGGGGATAAAGACTGGGGCCTAAGTGTTATTTCAAGGACACAAAGATCTCTCTTAATTGCAGTGAGGTAGCTGCCAGTCCTGCTCAGATGTCCAATACCCCAGGGCTTTTAGGTCCACATTTAGGCACATGAGTTGCTACTGAAGTACATTAATGCCTGGTGTAGGCAGGATGATGTGGGGTGGTCTTTTTTTTTTTGTTTGTTTGCATGATTGATTGGGGCTTTTTAAAGCTAAAACTGCTTGCAGTGACCAGCAATCAATGTAAAAGCTTTGCTCTCTAACGTCCAAACATTGGCTTTTCAGGAGGATCCAATCTGCTTGCTTGAAATGTCGAGTGGAAACTGGTTCCCAATTTACATTGTTTAGGAAATATCTGACCAGGATTGGGTGATTTACACTCCTATCCTTGGTAATGCCCTCTGGAGCCAAACTGCAAAAGATGTACAGTTGGCAAAGTGTGAGGAAAGTGCACCCCTTGATGCACAAAAGCTTTTGAACAGTTTTATTTTTTAATTACTTAACAGCTATTACATGTGCCAAAAAAGCTGCCCAGTGTTTTAAGATGTCTCTCTTGAAAACTAAACAAATTCTTAAGCTCTGGAGAGAACATTTCTCACATGTGTTATGAAATCCTTCTGTTGCTCCTTTCCCCTCTCCCCCCTAAAATACAATGGCATTTTAGTCTCCCAGAACCCCATACACCCAACCCCACGTGCCTCTCATACATGACTCACAGAGTACAAGTGAATACAGCACCTCAATCAGGTGCACAAGTGGTTAATATCCAGACCTTCTGAAGAGAAGATGAGGTAGCACTCAACCAAAGGGGTTCAAAACAGAATTCTTGCAATGTTTTATTAAAAAGACAAACAGATCTGCTAATTGGCACAGTCTGCAGCTGCACATTTTCTTACTAGTGGTAGCATTTCTATTAAAAGAAACAGCTTTTGAAGATTAAAAGTCTTCTAATAGCTCCTTGTTAGTAGATAAACATTCTCTTGATCTTGGAGCACCTCAAAAGTATTCAAAAAGTGCTATTGCTACAACTAGGTAAAAAGAATAGCTCTGGGCCTCAACAGAAAGGACTGAAAGCTAAAATAGCCATGTGAAAAGTCACATCATGGACCAGAAATGTCTGGGCTCCAATTTTCACTTTAAATACAGCCTTTCCTTAGAACACACCACTTTTCTTCCATTTCTTCATGCCTAAGTAGGACAACAGATGCTCAGTTCACAGGAACAATGTATGGATTGAAGCGTGCAAATACTGAGTAATCAAATTCAACTACTAAATCTGACCTAATAAAATACATCTTAATAAATAGAACTCTTAATAAATTAATTAGTAAGGCTCTTAACGAATAAAACCTACACACACACCACCACCAGAAAATCAAAAGACACAATTTTCAACTAGTGAGCAAGCAATAAAACCTTGCAGCAGGAAGAAGGGTTTTGTAGCTACCTGCAGGTAACGTGAATGTCACAAGGTCAGTCAGGAAATAGCAAGCAAAGTCTCCCTTTCGCTGATGAAGAGATGCAGCAATTTCACGGCGGATTTGTTCTGTCACCTCTGGACACACCATGGCAGGAATGCACTTGGCTGCATGTTGGGATACCTGTAACACAACACAGTTACTGCACTCAGGATTATCCCATCAAATATAAAGATCTGGGAGGGATGACCACCAGCAGAGTGTGTTTGGTTAGCAAGAAATACAAGAGAACTATAAACACTGGCATCCTGAAAGATCAAAAGTTTAGTGATTCTTAATGAAATGTCTCATTTGTCATGGAACTGATAACAGATCTGGTTAAAAAACATCTTTAAATTGAAGAAGTGAATTAACAGGTAAGTGCTCCCAGCTGAGAAAGAGTAAAAAAATAGGTAAGAGCTCATAATGTCTCATGCATGAGTCAAGTCTAGCTTTAACAAAACTTTATTACCACAGCACAAGAGAGCTTCCTACAGTCTTCCCAAAAACTATTAAGCTAAGATAGTTCTCCAGTTCTAGTCATCACTGGCAGCAGAAACCCATTCAATGATGGACAAGTGGCACAGGGATGACACAAGATGCATATAAAAAAAACACCTTTAAGACCCACATTTTCACTCACTCATATCCTAGAAAAGGAAATTATCACTGGGGCTCAAACACTACTAAGCATTTCCAGAAATGGCAAGATGAGCCAATATTCCTAGACACTGAAACAAAACCAAACACAAAAATCCCTAAGACAGTATTTCAGTAAATTAACTTGTTTTTAAACATGTAACTCCATCCACACAGAGTTATGTAAGCAGCACAAAGCTACTGATATTAGTGGTATATAAATATATACTCAAGGCTTTAGCTACATTTGTCTTGCTTCATCTACTCTTTTTAATTATTCAACACTGAGCATTCCATCATCTTTATGTGCTTTGCAGGCAAACAGCAGCTTTCAGAACTGCACTAATCATCAGGCAAGGAGGCAGAATAAAAATCTGTCCCTGATCAGATGAGGAATTAAAAGTCTGACTTGAAGAAAACAGACAAAAAAAGGTAACCATTATTTACAGAGCAAAGATGGAGAACAGAAGAGGTCACCAGAAGTGAGGTGACAAAAGGAAATGGAACATGGAAGAGCAAAACAGAGGAATCAGTCAGTCTATAAAATGGAAAAGGAATAGGAAAAAATGCAGCGATTTTGCAAAGAAGAAATTTGCCTCTCTCTGGAAGAGAAGCTCCCACAAAACCCAGGAAAGCCAGCCCAGGTAGACTAACTCATTAACAAACTCAGAACAAACTACGTTGTCATTGATGTCAGTGCTTTGCTTTGAGAGCATTTCCTCTCCTCCACCCAGAGCACAGGAAGCCTCACAATAGCTCACTTCCACTGCCAGTAAGGTCACAACGTGTGCCAAGACTGTTCATTAATGAGAAAACTGAACATCCTCAGGACCATCACAACAGAGTCTCTTAAAGCAAACTCACTTCTTGAGGAGAAATCCCAGGCACAAGGCAGCGACTTATGTGTATTCTACCATCACCACAAATCAAAGCTGCGTGCCACTGGCTGCACACAGTGGTGCAGTGACAGGAAGTGCTGTTCCATCCCTGCAAGGGCCAGGGGAGCTCACCTCAGTGAGGAGGATGGCCAGCATGTCCTGCCTCTGGAAGCGGATGGCCAGGTGCACCAGGGTGTAGCCCACATCGAAGGCGGACGGGCGGTTCAGCAGCCGCACCTCGTCCGCCGTCAGCTGCCGGGCAATGTCCCCTCCAGACGACTTGTAGGCTTCCACAGCAGCTAAATCACCTTCCACAACTCCTGAGGGCACAGAAACAACACAACAGTTCATCTTGGACAGTGAGGAAGCCATTCTGGAACAAGCCACCTCATAGAACAGCCCACCTGTAGCTGTTCTGTTACAGGCCAAACAGACCATGATCAACTGCATAGCAAGAAACTTGCCAATCTTTAATTATTTTAAGCAGAAGACTGCAAAATATTTACACTTACCTCATCTCTTAGACCATTTCTATAACCACACTAGCTAGAAAATGTAAGAGATCAAAAGCCAGCTCAGAAGTGGACCCATGATGAAACACCAGCAGTAACATACACACGAGCATCTCATTTGACCAGAGAGAAAGTAATTTCTTCACAGTACAGAGATTAGTTTGATTATTTTATCTTCCCTTTTATTTCAGAAAACAAATTACTTGATCATAGAAATAGAATCTATTAAAATGTTTTCAGACTAAAACTTTTATTTTTTCCAAACAGTACAAATGGTTCAAAGCATAAATTTTTCTCTTCAGCTCACCATCTCTGCTACTAATGGAGCCTGAGAGTTTCACCCAGGATACTCTATTAAAACTGAATTAAAGAGAAATTAAATACACTATGTGTACCTTCTAAAGCAAGATGGGAGGAACAATGAATGAACCCAATGTCTTCTAGAGTCCCTGGCAGTCTCTGATCTCTGTACCATGCTTCACATCAAGACCAATCATGCTGAATCTATTCCGTAGCTGCAATTATCACAATACACTATCAGTAAGATGTGGAGCTGCTAATAGGATCTGTTCCAATATAAGACTTCCTAAATTTAGAAATCCCTTCAAATATATTCTATTTTAGGTATGTGGTCCACAAGAGAACAATGCAGGGCTGAGCTGAGGAAACAGAATAGTGTCCCTAAAGCCATCTTTACTGGAGCAGTAAATAGAATCTCACTCCTGAGAAGCAGCCCTCGTTGCAGCAGCTCAAGCAGAGAAGAGCACAGATGACAAATGAGAAAGCCCTGTCCCTATTTTCTGCACCTCCTGAGAGTCAGCAGCTGAGTGGAGGCCATGAGGCTGGAGACTGAGACCCAGCTCCATCCTTCACTTCATCTGCTCACCAAGACTCAAAAGCTGATGAACAGTAAAGGTCATCAGACCCAATCAGGACAATCACTCCCACTCAGGACTTGAAACAAAATCAAAAAAGGAAAAAACCACAACACTTCCCTCCCCCTCAAACAAACCCCTCATCCCAAACAAGCAAAAATCCCCTACCAAAATTAAAAAACTCCAAATTGAAACACGACAAATTGAAGTAGCTGCTAGCAGAGAAGCACACTAACCACTGGCTTGCAGGTTAATCCAGGATTTAGAAAAGCATTCTTAGCTCAGCCAAAAAGTATCATTTTGAATGCTGAGATTATAAAGCTTTCCAAAGAAATGCAGGGGGGACAATGGATTATCAGTGCAAGACATTTCTCTACAAAGTTATCAGCTGTGCTCTGTAAGCTTCCACAGATAACAGTTAGATTATTCAACAGTGGTCTGAAGCAGAGAAGTTCCAAAACAACAATTCAACTGTGAATTTTAGTCATATAGTATTCACCCATTCATTCCAAAGTCCTAACAGGCCAGAGTAGAAGGAAAACCATACAGGAGAGTATTTTTCAGTTTTCTGCTGCATGTGTCTGTTTCCTGTAACGAAGACATTCCTGTTCCACTCCAGCACTACCACCTCATTCAGTGCCTGCCCATGTATTCTCCCCAGATGAGTTTTGTCTGTCCAATTTTAGTTCTTGTTCTGTAGGAGTCAGAAGTGCAAAATGTAAAACTTTATTTCCATGCAAACACATTTTTGCCACTGATTAGGCAATTCCTCATGGCTGTTGCAATGATCATTCCAACCAAATACTCCAAACTGACACTTTTGTGTGTGTGTGTAGATTCGTATGTGTCACAGATAACAAATCAAATTTCTCATTACCTGCCCTCTTAAAACAAGTTATACCACAGCTTTGGCAAACCCAAGAATCCAGGGAAAGAAGAAATTTGATAGAAGAGCAGGTTCTCTGCTATCAGTATCCTTAATTTTTTATTATTACATTAATTTAGGAGAAGCGTCTTGTTAAAGACTAAAAGCCACATCACCCTTTTTGTATTTTAACCACTCCTACTGACATGGGAGAGACAACTACACCTTCCACCACATCCCCAAGACAAACACCCAAAGACTACCCAAGACTGGTAGGTGGCCACTCTGAGAATCCAAATATCCACAACTGATTTCAAAATTCAAACAAATATCCCTAAAATGATCTTCTGGTTACAGATGATCAGACCCAAATCACATTCCAACCAGCCAGCCTGTCAAGCAGTACATTTTACTACAGCCTACTACTGGGAAATTCATCATTTTAATTGTTCTTCCAGTCCCCCACCCTCAGCTGCTTATTATCATCCCACTCTTCATCAAGCCTCAGCAACAACTGAGGTGTAAGGCTGATGCTGAGGTGGTCATGTGAGGTTTGGCAATGTCTTTTTCAAGCACTGACTACTACAAGCAGCAGTAAGGATCCAAATCAGTGACGTGCTCTATGCAGTACTGCCAGTTCTGGATGTTCATTCCCACATCTTGCAATATTTGACATTCCTAAAAGCCCCATGTCCTAGAATTACCAAAATTGTTACATAAGCTGTCAGTTAAAAAATACATTTCTAAACTTTGCTGATGAAGTTTAAGATAAAGATCAATTAATGCCTCCAAACCATGCAAACTGAGTCTTTTTTCCAGGACTTATTTAAAAAAAAAAGATATATAGACATGTATTTTTAGTGGTATTTTAGGTATAGGATTGGTGTGCTACATGTCACAAACCCGCTCATGAAGAGACAGCAATGTGACTGTGTGCATGGATAGTATCTGGTCATCCTCTGTTCTTTAATCAAAACAGGTAAAAATTACTCTTTATAGCAGGAAGAAGCATCAGGAAATTTTTGTTTGTCTGTCCAACTCACTACTGCAGGGCTCACATTCTGTGAGCATTACAAGCCTCTTTGGCCCCTCTGAGTCACAGCAAGAAAAGTTAACATTTAACATTTCTCTCCACCTGTTCTACCAAATATCTACTCCACTGCAGCCACTTCAGGAGAACAGGGAAAATTCCTGACAGCCCATCACGTGCCACCCTGCTTACAGTGCCAGTTCATACAACCCAAGGCAGCAGTGAACACAAAATATAGTGATAACAGGCAGACTCAGAAATTAACCAGAAAACACAAATCCTGCCCTAAAACTATGAGGTGAATTTGCCTACATGCACTATGCCTGCAATTCTGAAATTCAGTATCACCATAGCAAAATGAGACCTGAATATTGCTTATATTGACAATAGGAGGCACATTCCTACAAAGGCTTTGATTTCTGTGGGATGAGGGAGAGCTTCCAATTCATTAAGTCTATTTAAATAGAGCTTAAAACCCCCACTGCTTATGAGAAATAGTACAGAAATATTTACTGATGTTTTAATTCTCTGCATTTCACAACACAGAAGTGCCTCAATACTTACACAAGCAGACTCTGAATCGTGTCCTGATCCAGCACTGCGCCAGCTGGATTATTCCCCACTGACACCCACTGCATTCCCCAGACTGGTAAAATGTCAAAAAGAAGAGTGGCATTTGCCTTAAGATTGTTCCCAGGACACCCAGGAGCCCAAACCCTTGTGAGGGCACAGCCCTGACTGGCTTCAAGAGCAACACAAATGCAAACACATCCCAGTGGCTCAGTGCCTGCTCCTGATCCACACAGCCACAGCTTTCCTTTAAAGTACGCTCCAGAAATGTCCCTTTGCTGTTGCCCCTGAACACACCAGACTTTGCCCCTAAAAAATTCTGTTTGGCCTAATGTAAAATCTATGACCATAGTCTGACATCTCAAGGGAGAGGACAGAATGCCAAGTGCTGCACCCAAGTAATGAGAAAATACAACTGCAAGTCAGAATCCTGCATTTACAGGTTCAACTGTGCTCCCATTTTGCAATTCAGGCATTTCCTCTTATTGGAAGACTTTCACAGCATCAGGAGCCAAGGTTTTTTCTTGTAGTAAGGCCCTGCCTCTTACAAACAGCACATACCAGACATTTGCAATCTTAGTACATATTAGATGATAGAAATTAAGAAGGGTATTTTAAAAGACTAAATTAAAAAAAAAATAAACAACCAATAACAACTCTTACCATGTTGATCCTACTACAACTTTTACAACTTCCTTCTTTAGATGTCAATATTACCCCCATATTAAATAAGCCAGAATTAGCTGCTAAAACTAATCTATTTCAGTTTAGGGTGCTATTAAGTTTATTCTCTAGAACATGTAAATATTTATAGGGTTTAGTGCAGCTATATAAACTTGAAAAATATGCAATACAGGCTTACAAGGATTTCTAGAAAACCAAGTCCAGTTTTCCCTAACTGCACGGTTCCAGTGGTTTTAGAAGAGCCAGACAGAAAAGTTCCCAAGGAAAATACTACAGCACAGCCTTTATTTACTTCAACATCTTTCTGATAGTTGTGGAGCACTGGCTGGCACAAGCTACAAATGAAGCTGGCAAATTCTTTCAAGCAGACTGATGCAGTTGTGACTACCCAAAGAACAACCTGGGGAGTAGGGATTTCTGGGATTCAAGGAGGCAGCAATGCCTCCAATAACCATGTTCTCTCACTTAAGCAGACTGCAAAAGAAAACACTTCACCACAGGGAGGTCACTGTGCCTCTTGTGTGGGACAATGCCTTGAACTGCTTGGCAAGAGAAGGCAAATTTCTCAAACAACAAAGTTATACATTTTAGAAGTCAGAAGTTGAGAAAGATCCTGCGGTAACATAAAACAGATCAGAGACAGAGCCCTGTGCTGCTTCTCTTCTGCCACAGACACAACTGCAAGTGGTGTGTCATATATATGCTCTCATTTACTCATCTAAGGACTAATCCTAAAACTGGTTTAAGTGCCAGCAAGTGAGAGGCTGATCAACTGACCCACCAAAGCCTAATTCTGACACCTGTTAAGAATCTCTGCTCCTTTAACACAGACTGCTCAGGACCTGCAGCGTTCTCTGGAGCTGAGTCAGCCCTCAGACTCTTCCAGCTCTTCACCAGGGGCACATCAGGTAGCCATAAATGAAGTTTTACTGATAATAAATGACTCACAATTTCAGCCAGGGAAGAACTTCTCCTGAAGGAAGGACTGCTTTGCAAGCAAATATGACACATCAATTGATAAAAAAGAGCAGTTGTCTGAAAAACTTTTATGGGCCCCTAACACACCCTTCTGCTCCTTCTCTTTTTTATTTCCAGGGCCTCCCTTGTCAGTATTAGCATACAATCAACAGGAGGTCACTCTCCAGGTAACAACACTGTATATTAAGGTGTTTTTTGATTCTTCAAGCTCAGCACCTTGCATCAGCTAAAAAAAAAAGAAGTAAATACTTCCAAGACATGTATCTTAAACCTGAAGCCATCCAATACACAAGAGGATGACTATTGGTTATTTCTGGTTCCATGCAAACAGCTCTTCTCCCTACATACAATCCATGTATGTTTCGAATGTATCATTACAAGACGAAGCAGCACAGACATAAGAATTGTTTAAACATGTCCTTATCTCTCTCCAATCTGTCAGAGCCATCCATACTCCTTTGTTGCTTGCAGGGTTGTACCCTAAAGGGAGGCTGGACAGTGGAAAATCATTAAAGTTAATAATTAAAGTTAGCCATCAGTGCTTCTAAGGGAATTGAAATAACTGGTTTTAACTCGATAATTTATTCAATTATTTTTAGCATAAAATAGCACAGTGTTTAAGAAAAGTAGTCAAGAGACCAAAATAAAAGGGTGTTTCAGGAGTTATGATTTTCTGCCAAGGAGTAAGGCAGGCAGAGTTTCCCTCAGTCTCAAAGATACACACACACAAATATAAAGCACTTATGACAGGACAGATGTACAAGGCACAGATGACAATTCACAGAGCTCTCTCAGCCAGGTGAGAGTTGTGATCCTACATCATTGCTACCTGGCACAGCAGCCAAGTCACACTTGCCACTGTCCCAGGGGAACAGGGAAAGAGGCTGGGCTGTCCAACTCACACAAGGACTCTTCTCCTCCCAGCCATCCCCACAGGCACCGTCTGCCATCCCCAGCCAGACCAGCATGGCAGGGCACTGAGTAACCCAGGCTGCACTTCCCTAAACAGTTCCAGCCTACACTGACACCAGCAAGGAAAGGTGCATGACCTCTCCTGGCCTCCAGCAGCTTGTTCCCACCCATACACTTCCCACTCCTGTAGCACAGCATCAACAGAACCATCAAGGCTCAGCTGTACCCTGCATGTGATGAGGAAGCCAGTCTGAGCTTACTACACCAGCAAAAAGAAACAAAACCCCCACACCCCTCCACAAAAACATCTCCTAACCCAGCTTCATTTTCAAACACCCAGGAGGACAGGAAGGGGCACCTGGGATGACCCTGAGTGGCAGTGCCAGCTGAAAGCACCTTGTTCATGTCAGTTCCTTCAGGCTGCCTTTATAAATATTCAGAGAAGAGCCAGAGGCACTGCAGGACACAGAGCAGGAGGTGCCTCCGTGTCTCCCAGAGCTGCAGGGCAGCGTGGGACACAGCCCAGCCAACTCCATACCAGCATGTGGACAGGGAGACTCTCCTTGCCCACGGGCATTCTGAAGGCCTGGGCAACATATCTGGCACTAATTCAAAAAACTAATGGCATAAAAAACCCCTGTAGGAGAGATAAAGTAGTTGACAAAGGAAAAACTAAGCAGACATATGTAGGAATACTAGGAATGAACTTACAGTCCTTTTAAGGATGTACTGCAAAACAAGATTCATCACAGATTGCTCTAAATATTTTGGATTTGTTTAAGAAACACACTCTCAGTGGTTTTTTTCACAGAGCTAAGAATAATGTGTGCCTACTTGATTTGGAAGGCACCATCCCCACAGGGAGTTCCGGCCCATGACAGCAATTCCCACCTGACTGACCTGAACCAAGAGAAGAACACACTCTTGCAGCAGGTGATAAACAGGTGAAGGAGAAAGGAGGAGAAGAAATGCAGATTACTTTTAACCTAGCAGTTCAAGCTCAGGAGCTGCACTCACAACTCAAGAATCCCCAGCAGTGCCCTGCAGCAAACACACTCTGCCAGCATCACTGTCAAATCCAGCCCTGAAAAGTGCCAAGAGATGGGAAACTCCAGGGTAACACCCAAGCAAACTCTGGGTGCCAGGGAGGTTTTATAGGCACAGCCATCCTCATCCATTTGTACTCCTTAAATCCACAGCCAGCTGGAACCAGCTCCACCAGGCCCCACAGCAAGTCTTGGTTGTTGTACATCACATTCCATAAATCCCACAGGCCACCAGGACTGCCTGACAGTCTCTGCCATAGGCACCATAAGTTATAGAAAAGGTAATAAAGTTTAATTTAAGTATACATCAGTTCCCTCCCCTAAGAAATGAGTCACCTTGGACTTAACATTAATCTTGTTCTAGGCCACTATGGTAGAAAACATTGGTGTCATTGCAGAAATCATTTGTAATTCCTCTTTGTAATTTAAACTGGCATTTGGAGGAAACCAGGTTATCAAGCCACACTTAATCCAGTTTCTGCTAGGATTTTAATACATTTTAACCACATGAATCAGTTTAAAATCTCATCCTTTTGAGAGAGAATCACTCAACAGATACATTTACCCTGAAAAAAGCAAGTCAATAAAAAGCAACATTCAAGTACATTTGCTGGCAGAGTTTGAATGGGGGAATACCACTAATCCTTCTGATTTGGAAGGAATACCCTCCATCAAGGAAACTATTCATGCTGAAAGGCAAGAGTTGCACTCATCACATTTCATCCAGCCTGGATTTGCAAGGAATAGAAGCCTTGATGACATGTTTACTTACTTGAGGTGGGAAAAACATTAATGGATGCCTCCAACACAACAACAACAACAAAAAATACAAACACACAAAAATACAAACACACACCTTCTTAAATCTACTTTATACACATCTCACTTTATGTTTCAGCTAAAAAGAACAGATGTGGAAAAGAGTAGTCTGATGCATGTTTTTTAATTAAACTTGACATTAAGTTTAAAATCTAGTAAAAAGAATTTTGTACTGGAGTTGAGATGTGAAGAGCAAGTTCAACCAAACAGCTATCCTAAAGCATAAACCATTTTCCTTGGTACCTTCTGACAGATAATATCTTTTAAGAGAAAAAATAACCACTCTGCCGCCAAGAATTCCTCCTACTCCTTTAATCTTTATTTTTAACTTCAGGGTTAGATTTAAAAGTTAACTTCTAAACATCTCTCCTACAAAAGACTGATTCAAAGCAAATGGACTCTGCACAACTGACTGAGCTTAAACTTGGAGGTTTCAGTCTGGAGCTCCCAAATCCTAACAAGGCACCATCTGTCAGATGGAGCAGGGTAACAAACTCTTGGTCCATCAATGTTCACAAATTTACTTGGCATTTAACATGAACTTGTCCTATTTTATAATTTTGCTCAGCTAAGGACTGACAAGTGTTCAGCTCAGCTAAAACTTCCCAAGAGCTCCAACTGGCAAACAAACAGAACTCACTAAGTCACAGTGACGCAATTTATTTCAATGGTAAAAACAGCTGCTTTGGGCAAAATTATTCAATTGACAGTTAAACTGGTTTAAGTATGTCACACTAAGAACACCAGGAGAAATTAGTTTATTGCTATAATGATACTGGCTAAACTGGTGCACTTTTCCAGCACAGATACACTACACAACAACCAGAGACAAGCACAGGAGAATCCATGCAACCTCCATCAATCTTCCTAAGGTTAATCCTATTACAAGGAGTATTGGGGGAAAAAAATTAAATCTGTACTATGCAAAATGAAATTTTGATATGAAGGACAGAGAATTAACAGCTTTGTTTGCTGGTTCCTGTCCCCCCATCATCCCTCTCTCCCAGGAATATAGCAGATGTTCAAGTTAGAGAAAAGCTTTCAGCAGGCAGCAGTAACAATCAGCACACAACTCCAACTGCACTCTGCTCTTCTTACCAAAATCCCTTCAGACCAAATCATTATTGAATCACAAAACTTCTATGAACATGGTTCAGGGTTTTATGTACAACTATATAGTCACAAGCAATATTAAATACTTGCAAACCCACGTTCTTAAATATAAATACAACCCTTCCCACACAGGTTAAATCAGAAAGTGTGAAATATTTCACGCAACATTAAAATAGTCAAAAAATCACTTTCGAAAAACCAGAGAGAAAAAATACCCTAATATTTAATACAATTGCTATCAGAATGCAATTGATGCAAAGATGCATATTTTTGTAAGGCATAGGAACAACCTCCAACAACTGACCCTTGGTATTTGATAACTTAAAAAATACCACACAGAATTTTCAGCTGCTTCATTTCAGAAGGAAAGAAACTCATAAGGAACTGAAGGTATCAAGAAATACTGAGGCATCTCTTTCCAAAAGGAAGTGTGCATGTCTAACTATTCACACAACACAAAAATAAACTAGAATATTTATTAGCTCGGAGAAACCAAACACAGCATACCCACAAAAACATTTACACCTGATCAAATATGTTAAACAAGGCAGCTCCACTAATTAGCTTTTTGATTACAACAACCATGAAGTGACTTTGTGAGACATTAAGGAACAGCATGAGACATACTAGTAGAGCCAGAGTTTCAAATGAAGTGTTTTACTCTAAAAATAGTTGCATATTTCAAGTGTTGAACCTGCTCGTATGCTGGGGCACACGATATCTGCTTCTGGGAAGCTACAGCACAGAAGTTAACTCACAAGGTCAATAACTGAAGAAAACCCTGCTCTCACATGGCTGTGTTCTTTAACAGCACCGCAAGAATTATCCAGCATTTCCTTAGGAAAGCACTAAAATACAAAACAAAATTGGTATTTGAACATTTTTTGAAGCAGCTGACTACAAAAATACTTTCAGAAAGCCTGTAAACATTTACAGCACAGTATGTGTATTAATGCAACATTATTACTTTCAAGGTCAGTATTACACATGCAGTTTCTTGGAGCTACATATTTTGGTGTTATTTTTAACATCTGACAGAGCATCTTGTACTGTTGCAAGCTCTACACTGTTTACAAATACTCCCAAGCTGCAGCTGCTGACTCTACAGAGCATGTCTTGCCATAGCAAAAAGAAGAGTAATTTTAATTATTCAGTAATGGCATTTTTTACAGTACTATATGCACTCGTGTTCCGTAGATTGGCTTTGTAATTTTTTCACCTTTTGACAATTACATGCAACAGCAGGATTTGATTACAAGAATATCCATTTCTACAAAAGGTCAAAAAAGTCCAAGTACACTTGAGAGACACGTCTAACCTTGTTCAGATCATGGATGAACTTCACAGCCTCTCTTAGCAGGGGCTATTTCAGGAACCTCTACATTTGGCTTACTTTTTTAAATGGAAATGCAGAGATAAAAAAAGCTGGTTTGAAATCAAATGCCAAGTTTCTGTTTTAATTCTCCATTCTCCCAAAATACTTAGCCACCAGCACAAGAGCAGAAGGTAGCAGTAAACAACTTACCCACACAAGCATTTAGGAACAGCCAGTCAGTCTTTTTCATTC
The DNA here is from genome assembly GCA_013397075.1 of Rhabdornis inornatus. NCBI lineage: Eukaryota > Metazoa > Chordata > Aves > Passeriformes > Rhabdornithidae > Rhabdornis > Rhabdornis inornatus. Next base: position 163,055 of record VWZS01006727.1, read on the forward strand.
TATTTTTTATTTGCTTTAGTTTTTTGAAGTCAACTTCAAGCTCTTCCTTGCTGCCAACAGCTCCAGCCAATTCAATTCTTTGGAAGTCCATTTTCACATCAGATTCACGTTTGGTTGTTGGTGGAGATCTTCTTTGGCTATTACCACTACTACAGCTGCCTCTCCACCGAGCCCTGTCCTGCTCATTTATGATGGAAGAAGCCTCTTCTGTGTCTGCCAGTTCTATTGCTTCAATGTTGTTGGGTCTGGGGTGGTCACATACAACACATTTCCTGGCCTTGGCCCAGTTTTCATATGTACAAACAGAACAAGTCCAGTGCTGAGCCCTTGTGTTTAGTTTATTTCTGTCATTGTATTCCTCACACGGATCCACGGAAAAAGGGATCGGTCTGGACCCAGAGCCTGAAGACTGAGGAGACTCCGTGGGACTCCTGGTCCTGCGCTGAGACAAGCACTGGGTACACCTTATAGCTCTTGGCCAGTTCAAGTACGTGCACATGTGGCACGACCATTTATTTGCACTTTCCATACTGTAGGATGATTTAACCCTCGGTCTTGCACTGGAATCCGGGCAGATCAAAGGACTGCTCCCTCCTTCAGTGCTCGTAGGATCCCAGTCCCTCCCGATATCACTGGAACCACTTTTGAAAGGATCTTCTGTGATAATTGTTCCACTGGGTCTCTGGGCACGACACATGGTGCACTTGATTGCAGAAGGCCAATTCTCATATGTACAATACTCACAGGCCCATTTAATTCCACGCTCTGTCATCGTGCACCCCTTGAAATGAACGGCGGCGGGCAGAAAGCTGAGGAGTCAGAACACACCATCAGTACACAGTGCCAGCAAAGGAGCTGTTCAAAACAACAAATGAATGAGATTCAACCCAGTGTATATAAAAATCAGGCTGGGCAAATAGGCAGTGATTTTTATTTGATATTATTACAACATCTAAGGGGAGTAAAATCATTATGAAAAGGCTAAGACTTGACTTACTGGCATTTTACATGCAGAATTCGGGATTTACTAGTGCAAAAATGAGAAAAAAACCTCAGTCCTGCATTTCTGAAACTCTTCAAATTTGCACAGAGACTTCCAAACAAATTCAGAATACACTGAGAATACTGGAAAAGAGACCAGTACAGCTACAGAAACAAGTTATAAATATTAAATTATTAAAATAAAACTCAATATGAATACAGCAGTGCAAGAAAAGAAACATGAAGTCTAGGTCCTGTAATAGACCTTACAGGATTTGGAAGGAAGGAGTGTATCAGGTGGGCAGTTACACAGTGAGTAAGCAGTTCTTTCACAAAAGGAGGGTGTTGGAATCTACATAAAATACTTACAACTTTAAAATTTTAGACATGTGCTTAACCAAGACTAGGTCTTGACTGGACATCACCCATATCAGTAGTGTTACCAAGTGAAAATGCCACTTCAAAGCAAGCACAAGCTGTGTGTGTTGGCAGGCTAAAACGGTATTTTCATGCCACAAATTCAGATTTCAACCCAATTCCAACTCACTTTTTCTCTAATGAAGAAGGGATTCTGTCTTCATGCTGGCTCAGACCTTTTCTTCAGATTGCCAAATGTGAAGGATGAGACTAAGCAGATAACTATTCCTGTAAACAAAATGAAAACAGACTCATTATAGGTTTCCTACTGGACCTGAGTAACCAGAAAGTTAATTATTAAATGCCACACCTATTCTAATCCCAACTTACTTGGTTAAACCCAGTCATGACCAGGTGAGGCCGTGAGAGACTGGTTAAAATAAACCAGTATTTTTTAAAAAATACGGTGGCCACACAAGTGGTCAATCTGCTGAAGTAAAAGAAGTAAAGCCAAGCAACAAGTTCACACCAAAACATCCACGAACACTCTTACTGCAATCTGAAACTCTGGATGGGGAAGGCAGAAAAAGCTTTGTGTGGAGAGCATAATAGAGGGAAAGGGTGAGGCAGGTAGATAAAGGACAAACAGAAAAACGTACACAGCATTTTCTCCCTTACCCCAGAATAGTTACCCAGCCTGTAAAACTCAACTAAGTGCTGGTTTTAAGAATGCAAAACTGATTAAATACAAACATGTCACATCACTTGACTGACACTTCTTATTTACCATATTGCAACTCTCTAAGCTAGCAAAACCACCCAGAGTCTAGGAACTACAAGTCACAAGCTGCACAACAGGATTAAATTCAAAACTAGACACATCAAACCAAAAATTAGTTAATACCTGTTCCCCAAACAGCCAATGTTTTACGAGTTGGTACATTCTTCACTGAAATACCTTCACACACACCTTGCTCTATCAAGGCATAGCAAAAACTTCTACTTCAATTTGTCAGCCTTATTGCTACTATCTCCTCCTCAGGACTCCAGCACAGAACACAGTTTTTTTCCAAGAGCTCAAGTGATCTATTCAGCAGATCAGGTGGCTGCATGAATGAGGGGCTATCGCATGGCCAGGACAGAGGAGAGGGCAGCACTATCCTCTTCCATAGCAATCCATATTTATGCTGCATGAAAGCAGAGGAGCAATCAGGAACACAGAAAGCTCTCTCATACAGCTCAGGTTCCATAGTACTGGTTTTAACAGCCTGCAGAGAACTTCACTCCCACCTCTATGTTATAAAACTGTGTCAGACTAAGGAATGTGCTGAAAAGGCAATCAGATTTCCTGCTGCTTCCCCTCCACCATTCCTGACAGATGTCCATGCCCATTTATAATGGGGAAAGAAAGGAGCTGGACCATACCAGGTGCCCCATATCTGTGACAAAGTAAATGAAAAATGCATACATATATACAGGAGAATATAATTTGAATTTACTAAAGGTGTCTTTGCAAAGAAGATTTTTCACGAATTTTAAGGAAAAAAGATTTCTCTATTTTGCCAAAACATCTCCTTTATGAGTACACTAGACACTAGGTTTATCTATTCCATTTGGTCAAAGTTTTTCCCTCATTCCCAAAATAAGGTTTTTAATCACTTTCTTAATAAGCTGCTTCTCTCTAGAAACAGAGATTTTTTTAGGAATTAATGTTTCGTAGTTAGAAAAACAGGAGAGTTGAACAGGGTTTTCAGAACAGAGAAGGCAGGAGCACACTGCCCGTGCACCTGCCCACTGCCACCAACAGATTGTGCCACCAAGGACCAACAAAGGTGGCTGTCCCAATACTCCAGTGCTTGAGAATAATTCCTGCTGGAGCAGAAGTTGGCGTGGTAGGCGTAGGTGATGCTTCCCATCAAATCCACAAACAGTGTGTGATGGGTATCTGTAACTGTACATGGTTTCTTCCCTGCCCTAGTTTGTAAGGCCTTAAACAAAGCAGTTCCCACTGCAGACAATTCCCAATCCACATTTGGGATGGGGCATGAAAACAACACATCATCTGTTTTAGTGATATCAGGACTGGGAAAGGAGATTGCAGCTCAAGTTGGAAAGCAGCTGGCTGCAAAAACAATCTAAACAAGTACTGAGATACTACTTAGGAAACAAAATATCTCAGGACATCCCACATCACAGGAAAGCTTTCATAGGTACCACAAGATCAGCTTTTTAGCTGCAATTATCTTCTGTGCCTCTTAAAAAGCAGATGCTCTCAGACATAATTCTTAGAGAGGCTGAGTATCTGCAGCTTTGAAAGCCTCTGAGATATGAGCTCACCACATCCAAACACAAGGCCTCAGGTTATTATGAAGTAAAGAATATAAAAAGGCTCAATAGAGCAACGCAATTTCTCTTCCTTGACAGCTCTGCCAACACCAAGTACAGTGAGGAAATTCAAAATTGGAGGTGTTTTTACTGTTTTACTGTTTTTCACTTGATCTGACCTCCAGTTCTACCCACCACAGCAGCTACCCATGGATGGGTCCAGTGGGAGCAGAGTTGGAGATCAGAGACACCAGACCCATCTGATTTTGTTTACATCAGGAACTGCAGTGACAGGACAAGGGGAAATGGCTTCACATTGAAAGGGACTAGGTTTAGATTAGGTATTAGGAAGAAATTGTTCCCTGTGAGGGTGGGGAGGCCCTGGCACAGGGTGCCCAGAGAAGCTGTGGCTGCCCCTGGATCCCTGAAAGTGGCCAAGGGGCTTGGAGCAACTGGGATAGTGGAAGGTGTCCCTGATCATGGCAGGGGATTGGAACAAGATGAGTTTTAAGGTCCCTTCCAACCCAGGCCATTCTATGATTCTATGATTTACTGGTGATACAGCATCACCATCCAGCCACAGCAGTTTGAAGCTTATTGAAGCTTATTTTTTCCCAATTACTTATTTGACTCTGTTTTCAAGTCAACTTTTTATTTTAGATTCCTCACAGAGGAGAAGCTGAATCATGGAGTGCCTCCTCTGACAGAGAAATAGCAACACAGTGACTGTGAATTGCAGGTGCATGTCTTTATGTCCAAAAAGCATGAGCAGACAAGAAATTAAAACCCACAAAACTTCAAACAAATTCCAGTTGATCAGTTTACACAGTGTGCTAAGTATCTTCTAGACACACTTGCAGAATAATTCAATACACTGAAGAGAAAAATATATTAAGTTCTGATAAATAAGGAACAAAAAAAAAAAATCAAAACCTTATCACATCAGCCTTTTACTACATAAACTCAGTTATAAAAGGTGACCTAGAATAGCCAGAAATTTGTTTTTTGCTTTGCTTCAATTTTTAAGAACATTCTTCTTTTCAGGTGCACACAAAACATAGAACAGCTCACAGAAATTGGGAAGAAACAATGAAGTTCTCAAATATCACTTTCATGACAGGATATATTACACTCCCCTCCTCAATTTAATTATTTCCTCTGTCCAGAAGTTGTTTTTCCTTTGGCTCAAACAAGGAACAATATGGAGCTCCACTTCATTAAACAATCAAGCCCCCCCTGCAAACAGGCCAGATGCTGATTTAGACCAGTCTACAGTAAGGATTTTTTTGCTGGGATGGTGCCGGCATCTGTGCTGGCTGAAACCTTACATAATTACACTGACCAAATCAGTGTTCCCACCTCGAATTCATTTTGTTCATGTCTACGGATTTTCAAATAAAATTGCTTCTGTGTTTACAGGGCAAAAGGGAACTCAGCTTCAGCCTTCAACAAGGCTTGCAAGGCAAATCAAGAACCACCCTCCTTCCCCTCCTTGCAGCTGCCTCTCATAGGTTGCTCCAAAAAGAAAGGCAGGCTGGTTTCTTTATTTTAAAAACAATAAAGCAACTTTTCAGATGAACACAATAAGCAGAAGTACCTTTTTCTGAAAGAAAGGGATCTCTTAACCAAATGCAGAATCTATTCATTCAGCACTTCAGGGGTACAGAAGTAAAACCTTTCATAAATCCTAGCCTAATTTTCCAAGGTGGACATTTACTGACTTTCTTCTCTTACCTTACCAAACTTGCTCTACCTTCAGCTATTTGCTCTTCTTTCTCGGTAATTCAGTATAAGCCTCCATAGATCAGTATATTAAAAGCAGAAAGCTTGAACTTGGGCTTCTGTAGTTTGATGGGAACTAACAATAAGCTCCTTTGTCATCTCCTCAAATTAATTTTAATAAAATTAAGAACCCTGACCTAGTCAATGGAACAAACAGATCAGATCAGCACTGAATCTGGAAGCTTTGCAGTAGTATCTATGTATTATAACAAAGAATGGAAAGATTATTGTGAAGCCACAAACACAGAAGCATTTTCTGCATTAGCCCAAACACACTGAAGCAAGGAATTTAATAAGCAAGCATAGTTTGCTTTGGTTGTTAGGACAGTTCTTTAAAAAAGCAACAATTCAGTCCCAAACAGAGCAGCAAAAAGGAGAAAACACTCTGTCATCTCCGCAAAAGAGCACTGAAATCATTTTCTGCAAGCTGCTCTGTGAGGTGGGGGTTTTACTTAGGAAATGTTGATTTCCTTAAAGAACACCAGCTGGCTGTTTGCAGTGCCAGCAGCAGGAACTGGACCCAGACTGCAGCAGCCACGGAATGCAGAAACCCTTGTCACCAAACAGACACAAGCAGGATTGGGAGGCTTCTGTCAAACTGCACCATCCTCCCATCCTCATGGCAGCAAGAGCACTGCCCCAAAACACACACACATCACCTCTGGCTCTCCTGAGGAGTGGAGCTCTTCAGTTAAGACTGGCACAAATCTGAATTCCAATAAAGACCCAATCACTCCCATGCACATCACAACACAATCTATAAACTACAGCATCAATGGTGCATGAGAAGAAAACTGAAAATATTTTAGCTGGAACTGACTATTTACAATCTAGCATGTTAAGTGACTTCTATCATTTTACTATTTAGTCCAGATCACTAAATAGTAAAAATACTCCTTACTTCAGATTTTTAGGTATGACCTGCCTCACTACCTAAAACTTTTCATCTTATAAGTGAGGAATGAGTAAAAATCCAGGAGAGCTCATTTCCCACAAAGAAACACAGTGCAAGAAACACAGTTCTCTTAACCAAAAAAAGCAAGAAAGTAAGAATTCACTTTGAACACATTCAGAAGTCTGTTCATTGGATGAATTCAGAAGGGTTTCATTTACATAAAATTAATAAAAAATTGTTTTCATTCTGCTTTATGGATTCGTATCTCATTTCAAAGCATCTTAAATCTACTTTATTAGGTATTTATGGTATTCAGAGAAATTATGCTGATTTTGCTTCAGCCTTCTTTTCAATAGTCTATTCACACTTCCAACCCAACTGCTGACTTTTCATAAGCAAAAGAATTTGTATGCATCTTTAATACAAGAGGATGTCCAATTTTCCTAATGCTCCATGTACCAAGAAGGAAAACATCTGGAAGGTTTCTTATCTTTGGAGACATCTAAAATACAAGATGGGCAATGAACTTTATGATTAGGTCTACAACTTAATGTAAATGGATGCTTCTGCAAAAGCTGGAAACTCATTACAGAATTAACAGATATTTCAGAATAGCAAACATTTTCTCTTTTTGCCATCTTTTTTTTTGTTTTAATATTTATCTCTTGAAGCATTCCTGTGCTCCTAGCCACTAGAGTTAAACCCTGTTGTGTAACTTGCAAGGTGCAAGTCTCCGTTTTATTCATTACTCATCTCAAGTCAAACTCCATCTAGCTCTATTAAATTTGTGACTAAAAGCTAGGAAAACCTTAACTACTGAAAACAATCTATAAAAACTCAGGAGCAGCAGCCTGCAGTTCAGTTCTCTTTCTTTGTCAGGGTTGCTTTTTTATTTAGTTTTAAGCTCAATTAAAAGTGAACCACTGTCCAGATGAGATGTTACTACACATTAGGATGGACTAAATACAACCAACTGCTTAGAAACCAACACCATTTGGGCAAACAAGAGTAAGCAGTTTAACAGTTACATAATGCACAACATCTCCCACACAACACTAATCAAAACCCAAGCAAAATGACTTAAAATAATGAGCTATGATAGAACATTTGCATAAATACAGCCAGCAGCGATAAATGAATTTGACCATAAATAGCAACAGATGAATAACTGACTGAAGATCCACAGAAACAAACATACACAATAAAACAACAGAACTGTTAAAACTTCACTTTAAAAAGACATTAGCCTTGGACAAAGTACAAGAAGTTGAACAAGATGTTTCTTTATAAAAAGTGAGGTCAAATACAAAAACAGTTTATCTGTGTTTAGACTGTGCCTCAAACACCAGACCCATTTTTGTTTAGCTCTCAGCCAACCTCACATACAAGGAGGAAAACCAGATCTCATGCTCTGACTGAAAACACACTGTGGAGTCAGACATCAAAACTCTGAAACACTTAAACCTGTCCAACAGCAGGAACATTACACCAAGACTTGTACATTTTCTAGTAATTACCCCCGGACCTCCTCAATACTGGATGACCATAAATTAGAGCAGGGCTGCACACGCAGTCACCATTTGGAGGAAGAAAACCACCTGCCTCCAAATGAAACATGGAAACACAGGCTCAGCATCCACTATTGGGCAGTCTGCTCCTAATTAATGCCAAGGCACATTCAGATACAGCCAAGGACTGTCTTTGGTACAAGCATTTGCAATTGGAATACACTTCAGGCAAGTCCCAGTTCAAGTGAGCCAAACAAACTGCACCCATTTTATGCAGTTCTTCCTAAGATGCTGGCAAGGCAGCAATGTGTCAAAAAGAGGGAAAAAGAAAAAATAGTAGCAAAAATGCTATTATCACAGCACACAGAGTCCACTAGTGTGGATGCTGCTGCTTAACACAGTTCAAAAAACTAGCGTCAAATATCACAGGAAAAACAAATCCAAACTCCTCCTAGAGACAGAGTGATACCAGTTTTTGTGGGTTTTTAATCACTTTTTTTTTCTTACCGTATGATTAGTAATCTGCATTTTAGTCATAATCCATCTCTCTGAGTTAATCACTGCAGGGTACTCTGCACTCCTGGAAAGTTTCAGAGTAACAGCTCTAAAACGGTAATAACAGGTTCTGTGGTGGGAGTAAGTTTCTACTAAAGGCAACACTGAACAACCTTCTTTAAATAAACCTTTTAAAAGCCATGAGGTGACAATTTTTTTTTATCCCTGCCAAGCTAAACGGTAATGGGGACGTCAAAACTAAGAAAGTAACTAGTCCAGCAGCCCATCTCAGCCCTTCAGCAAGATAAAAATTATCTTCTCAGCAGGCACCCAGTAAGGGGAAGCCTCTGCAGGTAAAACCTAAACCCACTGGCACACCTGTCAGAGGGTGTCAGTGACAACCAGGAGTTGTTCAGGACAAAACACCCCTGACTTACCAGGGCAGTGAAAACCAGTAAAAAACCAAAAGCATATCACTTCTTGAAGCCAAGACCTGTAGATTGAGGCTGTTCCAGGGGAGTACTGGAATAACAGCAAGGAATAAATATGCCAGCTGTCTCTAGAGAACCCTGCTTAGATACTGCGAAGATGACTGGAGACTCAAGGAATACTTTCCAGCCCATTAGCCTGAGAGAAGCACAAGTCAAGCTCTCACAGTGCACTTATGGTCCCAGCAACCACAAAAAACAAGATTCTCTCTTAAACCAACAATCATAAAGCAAACTTCCTATTTTTTCTGGAATTATACACATTTATGAGATTTATGGCAAATGTTTTTCTTCCCAGATAATCAACTGACTGCACCAAGAACCATGGAGTTTTTAAATAAGTGGACCTATAGAAGTGTGTGGGAATTCAAAGTCACTAAAAGATTACTGATCAAAATAGTTCTAATATACCGGGGAAAAAAGAAACACCAGATCACTCGTTTTTCCATACAGAGTCATATAAATCATCGTTCTGACAATTTTCTTTAGCTCAGGAACCCCAACTCCTGAATATCTAGAAGTTACAAAGAAAACCAATGCACCTTACAAAGTCTCTTAATGCCCACAAACACCTCAGTAACCCCAACTTTCTCTGTTTTATCAGAAACAGCTTCTCAGGACCAGATGCTAAACCAAATTGAAGTCAAAGAACCACATGGAGGGTTTTTAAACCTTAACATTTGATCACAGAAGTAATGGCAAACATAACCCAAATAAAACAGCACCGTGTCTTGGCTTCTGGCACAGTGGGAGGGAGGAGAACAGAAGACTGCAGCCTCTTTCTCACAGTTCCAGACCCAAGTCCTATTTCCACAGCCCTATTTACATGTGCCAAAGCAGACACAAGCCCATCCTTCCAGCCTCCCCATTCCCTGGACAGCAGGTTACACATCTGCTTTTCACTTTGTACCTAGTTCTCTATACTTCAGGTATTTACAGCTCAATTCTGAACTTAGACAATCATAAATCCTGTGTCTACTCCATCATTTTTCTTAGAAGTAATAACTGTCCTTAATTTAAAATTTGCAAGCCATTCTCAGCAAAAAAAATTCCAACTTAGTAGACCATAATAATAAATAAACAAGCAAGCAAACAAAAACAACAACAATAAATCATGCAGTAGTATCCTTGTCTTAAGAACAAGCAGAACAGATTACATCAGGACAAACCCAAATAACCAAAGGGAAAAATGCCAACTTAATCATATCTCCTGTACAGTAGAAAATACACAAGGACTGCAAATTTGCCTGCTTCCTAGGCAAGATGCTCTGCACATACCAGTCATTACCAATCTTTCCACTGTATTACCTCCCCATGTTACTTATAAAAAATCTACTATTCCTTCTGCTTTCTTGAACCAGGGACTCCATATCAGCCCCCTCTTGAATGCAGTTCCCTCTTCAAACATCACTGCCTTCATTCCCTGCTCCATCCCCTGCACACCTCTCCTCTCCCTGGTCTCCACCAACCTGAGTTTCTGCATAAATGGGACATCAGCACAGAAAAAAAGTTGTTTTGAAAAATGCCAGGCGGACATAACTCCAGTTTGAGTACAGAGTCCCTGAACACCTGCCTAGGCCACGAAAGAAGGAAACACAAAATCATAAATATTATTATAATTAACACACTCTCAGAATTATTGTTGAAGTGTGACAGTTCTTTTAAAGCATGTTAACTGGTAGACCCCAAAGAGGTAATTATTAATCCTGCACGTCAAGAAAGATTCCAAAAGAATTAACTACATAGAACAGCTGTGCTCCAGCCACTGACGATACAAAAATGAGCACAGTCACAATCCTGTGCAAGATGAAGCAATGACAGCTACACAAGAAATGCTATGAAAAGTACCAGGAAAGTGCCTGGATCCCAAATGTTCGAAATCTTAATTTGAAGACAAACGTTTTAAGGTGTAACAAATTCCATTGAATTGACATTACAAAGTTACAATTATCTGCGTTACTAAACCGATTTTATGAAGCTACACCATCTGACAAGGGAAATAGAAAACTGTTCATCAGCTGTGTTGAAGAAGACTATCTTTTCAACTTAGCCTTGTTTCCCTCCTCATACATAGTACTATTTTTAAAAAAATAAAAAATTAAGAACTCTGTAACAGCTAAGCCAGCCATTTTCAGCTGCCAAACTAAAGTTTAGCTCCATTTTAGTACCAGGAGACTGTGGATCATAATTCAGGCAGTTAAACTGAGGATTACTTGTTGACATCAATTTTGAACAGCCCAAAATAACCCAGTCTTCAGATTTTGGGGGGAGGAAAGGGCATGAGATTACTAAGAGAACTGGCAGTAGCAGTTTAAATGCTTTGCTGTGATTAGCAGATCACGACAAGTAATGTATTGATCTGAAGTTGTGCTAGAACTGGTATGGCAAAGAGAAGCTGAAAAGAGAAACATTAACACCCAAGTTAATACCACATGAAGGAGCCAGTAAATCTCACTTTAAAGTGCCTGAGAGAACATTTGATTATTTGATTTACTGCATTAAAAATAACTTACCATTCAATCAGTAAAATATTTCCTACTTACACTTCTGACTTATTTACAGATCCTTCTTGCAAAGGGCACCAGAGATGGGTGGGAATTCCTGTCCCTGAGGAATTTACAGGTCAAACAACATACACCGAGAGCAGCCACACACAAAGCTTAAAACGTCCCCTTGACCCATTCTGAGCTGGAATTAGTCTCCAATTAAAGTCACGCTTCTGTGATGAACCCCGTTGATGCTTTCGTGCCACTCAGCATTCCAATTACATTAATATTTATAATTATACTTCTGAAAAAACGCTAATGGACACAACTCCACAAGAACAGATCACAGCCTCGCCGGTGTCACCCCTACCTGCCTGCACTGGCTTAAGCAGCAGAAAGAAAGTAAAGGTAACAACTTCTTTTTCCTTCAAGAGAACTACACCACATAATTAGAGTTTCACAAATCCAACGAAATGCAATGCATTCAAAGGCATTATTCTCTTTGAATGCTGTGACGGACTTAAACCAGAGGTGATCTTTCACATATGACATTCCAGACTCCACATGCTGAGACACCAACTCAGCTTGGCCTTTGGAAGGAGATGAGCAAAAGAGTTCCAGAACATCTCCCTGCTCACCTGTTTCCCCCTCTCTGAGTAACTACTGAAAAAAGGGGAAAAAAAACAAATACACCTCATAAACCTCTTCCGCGAGACTGATAAGCAGATAGAAAAACAAAACTACTTACAACAGATCCCTCCTGAACTACTGTTAAAAGGTTCTGCTTACAACGGAGCAAACTCTAAGACGAGAACGAGGGACTTACTACACAGAAGACATCTCACCTTTCAATTTTTGCACTAACAAACACATCAAAGCACTAAACTCACACGCCAGCTCCACCACTTGTGACACCGGAGGCAGCTGGTGAGCAGAGACTGTTCAAGCACAGCACAAAGCCCGTCAAACAACGTTTGTTTACTACATCAACCCCCAAGAATTCCAGAAAAAGTTGTTATTATTGCCATCGCTGAAAGTCACCGTGGCAGCAGAAAGTTCTCAGCAGCCGGGCTGTGCCAGCCGTGTAGGACACCCAGATCCATCTTCTCCATCATTTCTCCCACCCGCTACTCCCAAAGGAGCGGTGAATGCTGTGGGGACAGGCTGATTCTGTCACCCCCAAGGAAGGACGCACAGACACATCCAAAGGACTCACAGACACATCCATGACCTCCGCAGACGAGTTTATCTTATCCTGCCAGGAAGCTGCTGCAGTCTGGGACCGTGAAGGCAGACAGGGAGGCGCTGGCAGCGTGGATTACCAAGGTCTGCCTCGCTCCTTAATCCAACTTTCCTAATTTTTGCTTAGACTTCGGTTCCCAAAGACGAGCTCGATTTTGAAATACTTCTCACACTGTACTTTACTTCTGATAAAGCATTTACTATAGGTGATCACAGAATCACAGAATGAATCACAGAGTGGTTTGGGCTGGAAGGGACCTTAAAGATCATCTTGTTCCAACCCCCTGCCATGGGCAGGGACACCTTCCACTATCCCAGGTGGCTCCAAGCCCCGTCCAACCTGGCCTCGGACACTTCCAAGGATGGGATAGGCAATAACATGGAAGTTCTGCTACCCAAAATACAGACACAACCCATCACTCCCAACACCTACTCCACCACCGCGTGCAGATCCACACAGGCACATCCGAACACGAACAAAATCAAACCAGGAGGGTGGGAAGAATTGGGAGGGCGGCAGCACAGGCATGATCTCACCCAGGCACACCAAGGCACCACAGCCCGGGGTCCGGAGCAGCAGCCACGGGAGAAAAAAATCCGAGTTTCCTGCCTTTGTACCGAGGCTGTGCCAGCCTGCCTCCCCTCAGCAAACCGTTCCACGCGGGACACCGATCGCAGCGGGATCCGGGGCCGCGCCGGAGGCGCCTCCTCACAGCCCCCCCGACCCCGCAGCGGGTCGGGTCGGCTCAGCTCAGCTCGCCCCCGTTCCCCCCGCACCCCCTCGTCCTGCAGCGCTGCCCGAGGAGGGCAGTGGGAGCACAGGGGCTTTACCTCTCCGCCGGGATCCGTCCCTCAGTCCCTCAGGAACACGCTCGGA
>VWZS01006727.1:176650-218862 GCA_013397075.1 Rhabdornis inornatus
CTCTAATGGCGGCGGCCGGAGCGGCCCAAAGCAAAATAACCCCCCGCACGGCCGAGCCGCACGTCAGCGCGGCCTGCCGCCCTGCGCGCCGCCCATTGGCTGGTCCTGCTCCCGCATTCCACCAATGGGCGAGCGGCTCTTTGCGCAGAGCGGTGATGTCATCGCTGCCGCGGGGTGCGGCGCGCAGGGTGGGCGCCAGGGGGCGCCGCCCGTGGCGGCCCCTCAGGGCGGGTCCGGGGGAACTGTCGGGGGGGTTTGCGCTGTGCCCATTCCCGACCCTTCCCGCTCCCCTCCCCGCTGGTCCCTCCGGGCCCCTCGGCACCCTGCGACCTTCCCGGAGCCAAACATGCGCCTGGGTCGCCGGCGGTAACGGCCGGAGCGTTGTGGAGTGGAGACGAGAGCATCCTCCCCGTGGCTCCGCATCCACCGTGGTGCGGGGTACATGGACATCGGAGTTTCCTGTGGAAATAATCCCTCAAAAAACCTCCTTGTGATGGCAGGTGGCCAGGCAGCAGCAGTGGAGAACACGGCTTTGTGGCAGCTGATCACAGAATCACTGAGGTTGGAAAAGCCCTCTCAGACCATCGAGTCCAAGCTGTGCCTTGTCCCCAGCCCAGAGCACTGAGTGCCGTGTCCAGGATTTCCTTGGACACCTCAGGGATGGGGAAGGGACCACCACCACTCTGGGCAGCCCCTTCCAATGTCTAATCACCTTTCTGTGAAGAAATTCTTCCTTATGTCTGACCTGAACCTGCACTGGCTGCAATTTAAGACTCCATCCTTTATTCCTTATTGGCGCTCTGGAAATAATTTGCTATGGAACAACTGAAGGAATTAATGGGTAGGAATCCTGAATCCACCAGGTGCCGTGGTCAGGTTGACATGATGGTATTGGGTCATAAGTCGGACTCAGTCTCAGGGATCTTTTTCCATCTAAACTGGTTCTGTGAAATAAAATTTCAGCATCTCCTCCACATGTTGATCCCAGCCGTCCCTGACTCGAGACAAAGAATGTGTGGGATTGGAGTTCAGGATGTCACCCTGCCCAAAAGGACTCATCCAAGCAGCAGCCCCGCAGTGCAAAGCCCATTTCTCGTCTGGGAAGGAAAGACCAGTAACAACAGTTCTGTCAGCCCTTGGGTTCAGTCCATGTGCTGGATACACAATATTTTTTTGCTTTCTACTCAAAAATTGCGAGTCTGCATCTTCCTTAAGCTGCCCTTGTAGGCTCACTGGTAGAAAATGTGTATTTCTCTACATCCTTGCTTTTCCCTCATGGGTTTTACATCATTTGAATACCTGATTTTTTTTTATTTTTTTTTACCCTCACTGCAGTTACTACTTTTTATTTCAGGCTTTCTCAGATGTTTTAGCACTTTCTTATTTCCATGGTTTCATCCCCCATTCCCAGACTCTGTTAGATAATGCCTTGGGCTTGGTATTGCATTGGGAAACTCATCCAGAACCATCTGGATCCATCCCTTCTCCCTCAGTCAGCATAAAAGGAAAGCACCTGAGATGTTCCGGCAGAGCAGTGCTAGAGAAAATCCCTTTGTCCAGCAGACAACCAGTACTGGAGTCAGGACAAGTAAAATGTAATTACTTATGGAGACTGAAATAGAAATTTGTCTTCATTTGCAATTAAATTACTTTGCTGTAAACATCGAGAACTGTTGCAGGGGGAGGGTAATGTGATTTCTCTCTTCCAGACTAATTATTTACTAAATTCTCTTTCTGACTCCACTAAACAAGTTGGTGCATTTCTCAAAACACAGCTGTAGAAAAAAAGGGGGACAACTATTTTTTTCTTTTTTTTTTTAAATAAGACTTGGATAAGTAATGTAAAATAAATATTCCTTATCTTAAGAAATTTTGCCATCTCTGCACTTAGAAATCATCCAGAAAATGTATCACTTGCTCTTGGCATCTAGGTAAGATGATGGAAGAGCTGTTGGGGTAAATTCCAGATGTTGCCCCAACTGTGCAACAATGGAAATTTCCAGAAATAATTGTCGTAGATTAGAGTGTATAAAAAGATATGAAAATACAAGGAATATCTTAGAACCATAGACTCATAAAGGGGCTTGGGTTGGAAAAAAGTTATGACCAACTGAAAAAAAAATAATTCCAAAGAATTCTGAATGTTTTTAATCTCTGCACAGTTGATCTGCAGAACAGAAGCATTCTGAGTAGTGAAAGAGGTCCCTGGATAGTATTCAAAGGAGAATATGTGGTCAAACTGAATCTAAAAATATTTATCAGAGCAAAAGCAAATCCTGGGCTGCATCTCCCAATTACCTGACATTTTTGATGTTGGTGACTTTATTGGTAAGGCCATGTCTTTGGCTTTAGCTCAAAAAGCTGCTGGTGTCTCCTGCCAGGTTTGCCTTGCAGGACTTTGCCATTTGTTCTAGACTTAAACAATAAAATACAAGAGGAATGACCTTTCAGCAGTTTAGAACATTTATATTTACACATATAATTTATCCAAGAAGAGCTTTCAGACTTCTAATTTGGAGACAAATCAAAATCTACATGACTTGATAGTCCAGTCCTCAACAGATTCGGTATTTGATCATCTTTTCTTTTTTTAAATGTCAGAAAGATAATTCTATTTTTTGTTAGAGGTAGCAGAAGTTGTAAGCAAGTACTAATTTCCTATATCTCACCAAGAATTTTCATTTCCTTTCACCAGTTTAAGGAGAAATTTCAACTCCCTAGGAAGGAATTTGGAGCAGTCATACTCATTTGACAGCTGAAGCTGTTATTTTGGGAACCTTCCTTTGCAGAGCTGGATTTGCTCAGGCCTTGCAGCTTGGGAGCCTTCACACACGAGTTGTACAACTGCCCCTTGTGTCTCACAATAAACCCACAGCAGAACCATGAGATAAAAATATCATTTGCACATGTAAGTGCTCCAGCTTTCTTTTTCCCCCGCTTCTCAAGCATCATAAATCCCTGTTCTTGTAACTTCCCATCTTCCTCAGCCGTCCTAACTCCAATCTCCTTTCTTCCTGTTCCTCCAGAACAAGAACTGATGGTAAATCTCCTTATCAGAGCTCACAGATTTGATAAAACCCAAGCAACATGCACAAATGCTGTGATTTTGCAGGAATATCCAGCTCAGAACCCCCCTTGGTTCCCATCCTTGCCAGCCTGGAGCTGCCCCAGCAGCCTGGAACCCTTTGTGCTGCGAGGTGTGAGCCTTGCAGCCAGCCAGCAAGGCAGATGGCTGGGAAGTTCCCTTCCTTTTCCACAAAGAATTTATAAATTTAGGATTTTTTCGGCACAACACTGAGTTGCAATTTTCTTCTCTCTCCTATTAAACACGAGCACTCTGCCTTACAAGATGCCCTGATTTTTTTCTGTCCTGATGCTCGCTGTTAGTAAAAGGCCTCTCCTTCAACCCTCCGTGACGTTTCTGTTCTGATTCACCCTGTTTATACCCGAGCAAATGATACCCAAAGCTATAATTAGAAAGCAAGCCTTGAAACATTCCACAGGAGCACATTTGTTGCATGTAGTAGCTGGGGGGACTCAGCGACACAAAATTGTGCTTCAGGTAAGCAAAAAAAAAGACAAAAACCTAATTACTTTCTGCTGGCATGGAGTGTTTTTGTGCTGCAGCAGAATTACCTCAGCTTGAATGCAAAGATTACATCTAGTTAGTGATGTCTAAGTGCAGATCTTGCTCTTATGTAATTCTCTTTACCCTGGTAACTCCTCGCTCTCAGGCAGAGCACTGGCTCCCATTAGGAGATTCATCCTCACTTATCCAGGAGCAGGGATGTACGTGCTCACCAGATGGTTATTTCTCACTAGCTGAACTTTGGATATGCAGAGCTCCCTACTCAATCAGCTCCTCAGATCCTGCTCTTTCTGTTGCTTTATCCTGTGTTTTCAGGAGCAAGGAAGGCTTGTAAAACTTAGATAAAGGGCGAGGAATAGAAACGCACAAAAATCCAAAGGAAGCACAGGTTTTGGATTGAGAACAGGGTGTTTTAAATGGTTCACTGATTTGTTACCAGTTTTCCATCCTCTGAGTCAGCCTGAGCCTTCACACCCAGTAAATCCCATCCTTGTGGCTCCTTTTCTCATTTTCATTTGAATCATAGAAGTGTTCAGCTATAGCTAGATCACTCTCCCCCCTATCCAGACAAGGATGAAGTCAGAGGAGGCTAAATCACAGAACCACAGAGTGCCTTGGGTTGGAAGAGACATGAAAGAACATTCTTGGAACAGCAAGAGACCCCTCACAGCTCTCCAAGTAGTCGTAGTATATGGGGGTGATTGCTTCAGGGACAAAACAGCCAGGAAGAATAGAGAATAAACAAATCTAGTTTGAAAGAACGGGGCAAAAATGTCTCTAAAGTCTGCACTCTGAAATGTATTTCAATAGCAAAAAGGAAAACATTCAAAGTGGTGAGCACTTGCATTGAAAGCTTCCACATTCTCATATTTTTCTTGCTTCCTCTCTGGTTCCACATAGAGCAGAGGAAGGGAATGAAAGAGTAAATCCATCAGGATGGGATTTTCCAGCTGAAGGGTTTGAGCCTTGTGATCAGGGAACCTTAGAAGCTTTCCTCAGCTGGGCAGACCTTGTGTGGGTGAAGAAGTCTGTGGCCAACAGAAAGGCAGCACACGTGGAGAGAACCGGGAAGCTGGGAGGAGATGGGGTGGCTGTGATCCAGCACTCAGCCTGGAGCTGGAGACTCCACGAGACTGCAGGAGCTGCCCGGCCCAGATGGTGAGCACAGCGTGGCTGCTGCTCTGAGCATGCAGCAGCAGGTCTGTCACAGCACAGGAATGCAGGGGGGAGGACAGAGAGGAGGAAAAGAGAGAGGGAGCCGAGGAAAATGTGAAACACGGTGTTCAAGAGGAAAAAAAAATAGAACGGGAAAATGCAAAGAACTCTTTGGATGCACTCTGAACGTCATCAGGGATGACAGTGACAAGTCACAATGCAACTCTAAAAGGAATCTGCAGCCTGAGTCCCTTCAGGGGCATGTAAGACATTTGTGAGGACTCAAGACAAAAATCCATTTTAAAAATAGACTGAAATCCATAAACCTACTGCTGTACAAAAATGTCAGGCGTAAAGAGCCTGGATGGCTCTGCACAATGGCCACTGTCTCTCTTGCCATCACCACTGACACATTTAACTACCCCCAGACCCCTCCAAACTGCTTCTGGCAGCAGAAAATGAAGTGTGGGGTCAGCATAACACTGACTCCTCCAACACTGCCAGCTGGGGCTGGAGGAGATGAAAATACCACATTATGCTGCCACTGGTTTTGGTGCTGGGTTAGGCAACCCCCTCCTCTGACTCCTGGCTTTTGTGAGCTCCCTGATGGTATCACCCCTCCCCAAATATTGTATAAAAGCCAGAGATGATAAACCCAGTGGCTGTGGAGCTGAGAGGCAAAAACTCCAACATTTTTCTGCTTTAGGAGAGCCTAGCCCTTCTCCTGTGCAGCAAGGCAGCATTATCAGGTGGCTTTAATATGCCCCAAAGTCGAGTCAAATCTGTTAGTGGACGGCGAAAGTGAAAATAGGATTTATTATAAATAAGGCTGTCCAGGAGCACATGAGGCAGCAGAGAGGGGACATTCTGTGTCTGGTTTGCAGAGCACAGTGCATCATGCCCAGCATAATCAGCACCAGCTAATCAGATTATTTGATGAGCCAGAGGGAGCAAAATCTATCTTTGAGTTGACGTAATCCAGCAATAGACTGCTTAAGGATTCTGGATATTTTCATTCTGTGTCTCAGATGCGTTTCTCTTACCTATTTATCGAGACTTATCCTTTTTATGAGCAAATCTAGGATTAAACACAGACGGCTCAAATTAAAACCAGAACACAAACCTGTGTTTGTGATGAAGTAAGAGTGAGATTCCAACAGAGCAGTGCCAATTACCACACTACTGGCTCAGCAGGATGGTGAAAGAATATCAGGGATACTTTAAAGCCATTAGTGGAGACCTTGGATGGTAACTGAGGAAGATAAGGAATACACAAGTCTGGAATTAAAATGGCAAAAAGACATTTTTTCTGGAACATGGTGAAATTTTGGATGAAATTTTTGTTTTAATTCAGACCTAGCCTGATCCATAAATTCTTATCACTTTAATATATTTTAAAGGCGTGTTCTGTTAGAAATCTGTACCTTCTCTTAGCCTTCTTCATCACAAAAGGCAGTTTCAACAATTGCATAAAAAGTAGTTTTCCATATTTTTCCTAATTTAATCTTGCAGAAAGCTGTCTAGCAGGGCACCTCATAGTGCTTTGCCTTATTTACAGATACAATGAGGAAACAGAAAAATAAATCATTTTCAAATCAGATTACTTTTCTGGAAGGATAGTTCTTTGATTGCTTTTATTCCCGACTTTAAAAGAAAATAATTTAGTAATTATAGCTTGAGCAATATTGTTTACTTGTATCAGGCCTCACAAAAGCTGCTGTGCCTGCCTTTCTTGTATGTTGTGTTAAAAAGATGGGTAGAAACAGAATAAAATAATTGCAACAGAACATTGCCTGGGATCACTGTCTCCCTCCCACCGCACAAAGAGATGCTGGAGCAAAGCTGAGACATTTATTGAGCAGCAGGAGGTCATTAGCTTGTTGTCAGTCCTCTTTCCATTGTCAGCTTGACATGGCTGTCTGGTAGGTAAGCTGCATTATAAACAGGCTTTTTGTAACACACATTTCTGCTTTCATATGAAAAGTATGTTTGCTGTCTCCCAAATAATCCTTGCCACCCTGAGAAATTACAGATTTTGTCTTTCAGGAACGTGTTGCTTCAGTTTTCCAACCACATGTCTCAGCTGCATCTGAGTTTCTCTTGCCTAAGCCCTTTGAAAAAAGTTTAAGCTTCAAAAGTTCCACTTCTATGAGACAGCCAGCTCTGGAGCTGCCCATGTCCAGGCACAGCTGTAAATTTACAGGGCTCTAACACCAAAGGATGATTTAGAGCATCTCTTGGGATGTGTGCAGCTAAAATTGCTTAAATATTACAACGACTTAGATCTTCTGTAGAGGTCAGAGTGAGGACTGAGGATCAGGGAATTCAGGAGGATATTTAGCTGAGGAGTAAATGACTGCTGCCCTAAGCCAGACAGATTCATGTGTAATCATTTGTCTGTACATCTCCTTGCTGCCCAAGCACCACGGCAGCAGAGAGGCCGAGCCACTGACTTAGCTCTGCCCAATGCAATTCAGCTTAATCAATAAAACCAATTTTACAAAATTATGCAAAATGTTGAGCTGCTGCTGGAATAATTGGAAATTGGTGAAGCTGCTTGGTCTCAGGAAGGTCACACTCCTTCACTGGATATAGAACCTTTGAAATCCTTGGTTAGGAGGGATTCATGTCCTTTTCTTCCTGGACATGGCTTTCACATAGCCCAGTTTCCTATGGTTCCTCCCTCTGCCAAGTAAACTTTTACAGTCAAGAGGCCTGGGCAAACACCCAAGGCCTAGGGGGAAAGTCCAGATTTGGGCCATTGCCCACAAGGCACATTTCATTGGTATAGAAAAATCACATTACGCTGGTTATATTAGGAATATTAATTACACAGCTGATCATAGAATCACAGAATGGTTTGGGTTGGAAGGGACTTTAAAGATCATTTGTTCCAACCCCCTGGCATGGGCAAAGACACTTCCACTGTACCAGGTTGCTCCAAGCCCCCTCCAACCTGATGTAGGTGAGAATCCAGGTTACCCATGCCAGAAGCAGAGGCTATTCAGATGAATGGGGCTGATCACTTGCATCAGATTGGGGAGCTCATTTCTCAAATGGAGCCCAAACCTGTTTGGATTAGAGCTTTCCAACCACTCTGCTGAAGAAACAGAAGTTCTGCCATTTAATTTTGTTGCTGTTTCTCTTATCTTGCCATCCTGGCTTTGAATTTTCATTCTCTTATTCCAAGTGCACATCTTGCCCGACTTGCTTAATCTTCAAGAGTTTTCACAGTGTCCTCAGGCACTCAGGGAAGAGCCAAATGAGCTGGGCTTCCCTCAGAGCACACAGCTCCAAAGCTGAACTGTGTTCATTTCTTGGCTGTCTTCCTCTCACATCAGAGAATATTCCAAATAAGGCCTCACTGGTGTTGCTCAGAATCAAAATAGCTCCATCTTGTTTAGGTTTGATAACCCCTGGAGAAAAGTCCCTTGGACTTTGGCTTCCCCTCAGAGCTGTTGACTGCCTCGGCATATGGTCCTGTTAGATGTTCTCAGTTAAACACTGTTACACCACACTTCTGTCAGCTGTCAGTATTTTAATGTTTTTCTTGGAATGTTTGCTTCCTGTCCTAGACCTTCTGCCTCTAGAGTCGAGTGATTAAGTTAGAATCCAAGGTTTTATTTTCAAAGTAGATTTCTAATCCTCAATGCAGCACAGAAAAGTGTAAAATATCGACTAAGTATAAATAAAGGGTTCAGAAACTAAAAGCAAAGACCAAAAAAACCCCACAAATATCAGTTCCTAAAACTCATTAGTTAAAAATATAATTCTAATGTTTTGGAACAAAACAAACCAGCTGGTTAAGTTTTTTCCTGAAGTTTTTGATTGCCAGTTCCAGAGTGCAGAAGGCATTTCTATTTGTGCCAATGCTGGATCGATATCCCAGCTCAGTTCAGATTTGCTCTCACCAACAGCTCACTCAAGCTGAGTCCTTACATCTAATACTGATCATGGGCTTCCTGAAACACTCCAGGAAAAATAAGAAATATTAGCATCTGTGTTCTGGGTGACATTTTGGGTTGATATGCCCTGTTTAGCTGATTTTCGTCATCTAACAGAACACCCATAATCCTTTTTTTTCCATACCCTCAGGCATTGCAGTGGATTCATGGCTGCTGCAGCCCATTCCAGAGGTGCCTGTGCCACAGCTCTGGCTACAATATTTTTTTGTACTTGTAGGTGTTGCCTGCAGATTTCCAGGGGTTTGGAGTTAGATGTGTATCAGATAATGCCACAGAATCACCAGAGGAGCAGGCTCAAGAATCCTCTGGTCCAGCTTTCCTTGGCCAAAGCACAGTCTAGACAAAATCTGGTCAGATCAAGGCCTTGTACCATTGAGTCAGAATCCTCCAAGGATGGAGATCCCACTGATGGCTTCTCTAAGCCCTGTTCCAGGGTCTGGCTGACTCTGATTATTCTTTTCCTGATAAGCAGTCTAAGCTTGCACTAATTGTCTCCAAAACATGCAAACTCTGCCTCTTTTCAAACCCAAATGAAGTTTAATTGAGTTG
Source organism: Rhabdornis inornatus (assembly GCA_013397075.1). Classification (NCBI taxonomy): domain Eukaryota; kingdom Metazoa; phylum Chordata; class Aves; order Passeriformes; family Rhabdornithidae; genus Rhabdornis; species Rhabdornis inornatus. The sequence goes on from VWZS01006727.1 coordinate 185,909, forward strand.
GTTTTCCTTGAGAGGTAATGTGACTAGAGAGCATGAAGTCCCAAATGTAGTGAGACTGCTTGAAATAAGAGATTATGGATTAGAAACACAAACCATTAACCTAGAACACCAAGAACAGTTTTGGCTTCTTTTTCTGCCAGCCTAATACTGGAAGGGTCATGAAAAAAATAATTTAATTGATATTTCTAATCCAAGTTTATACCTAGAGCCAATTAAAAACCTCTATTTCTTTTCTGCTTCAATTTTCAAAGTTCTAAAACACTTAATTCTACAAAAGAGGTAATGACAGTAATGTAAACTACGTAATGAAAACTTGCCAGAAAAAGAAAAATGTTATTTAACACAAAAATTATCACAGAATTCGGAGCTTTTGTAATTTATCTGGAAACTTTGAAACTTGCTCTCCAAAGCTCTGTGGGATCTCCTGAAGCCTCTGGTGTCCAAGCCAGGGAGCGAAGCTGGTTTAGAGGTGGACCCTGAAGTGATAGGGATGCCTCCAGAAATGGGAGTGTCCCCAGGGACACACTCTACCAGCTCCAGGTCATCTCCTGGTCATCCTGGCAGGCTGGCAGCACTTTCAGTGTAGCTCAGAAACCTGCTGGAACTCCTGAGCTTGTGCAAACCAGCTTGGTTTCAACACACCAGCATTTACCATAACATCTCTATTTTTGGAAGCTGTCCAGCCAGCAACATTTCCCATCTAAAAGAAAGTTTCACTTCTCATCCACCATCCACCTCTCCAGCAGCCACTTGCCTGTGAACTGCTCTGAGCTGTTCTGTTTTCTGAAGGCAGGGAGAAAGCAACAGCTGCAGCTCACCAGACTTGAACACATCTCAGAGCATTTCCTTGCATCTGAACTAGGCTAAACAAGTTACCTCCCAGGCACACTGACCCCTCTGGGGAATACAAACACCCTAATTCAGACTACACTCGCATTATGAAGACCTAATTTAGTCCTGATGTTTTGAGATGCACATGCAAGCTGCTTTTTACAAGGTCACCCCCAGCAGAGACCAGGAATTTTTCATTATTAGCGTGAAGATCTTGAGTTTTGAAAAATGCTCTTGACTTTCATCTTCATCTGCATACTGGTTTTTTCCGTCTCCCTTGCATTAAATGGTCGAAGTAGAAGAGGCTGTAATTTATGCAGCAGTCCTGGCAGTTGTCTCAGGGGTTCTGTGCAGTGAACCACCTTCATTTTAAAAGCTCTTTTAAAATAAATGGTCGCAGAAACATTGTACAGTTTTAAAACTGAAAACACAAGGGAGTTTACATGGTACAGAGGGAAACCTGTATTTGGTGACAAATTAAAACATTTAGCCACAAAAATGATGGCTAAGAGAAGATTAAGAAAGAAAAGGTAAAACAGTGTTAAAAAGGAAGATGTTTTGCTATTTAGACACATTCTGTCTCTCTCTCCTTGTATAGAAAATATTTTAAAGGTAAGTCCTGACCCTGTTTGTCCTCAATTGTTAATACCAAGTGCTTAGACAGGAAAATGATGTCAATCTGCCAGTCACTAATTGCCCTTCCTTGTGGTCCCCATTTTCTTGGGTGCTCTGTTTTCTCCATGGCCCTGATGACTCTTCCCATGCCAGAGGAAATATTCAGCTTCCATCTCCCTGTGGAGTAGCAATTTCCCTATTTCCATAACTTAAGCCTTCCCCATCGAGCAGCTGCAATGTCTGCTTGAACTGTGGAGTATTTATTTTGTGAAGGTTTTTGTAAGTCCTGGTCAAATTAGTTTGAGGGGAAAGATACCTACAACATCCTAAAGAACAGCTGTTCCTGACAAATCAACCCCAGGAAACATTTTGTCTGTTTATCCTATGAATTGGCAGAACATGGGCTGCTGTATCCTGAAATATTCTATCATCTGCCATTAAATAAATAGGGAACTGAACAGTTCCTAGCTACGGATCACAAAGGGAAGTGGGAGGAAAGTAAACATCCAGTTTAGCTTTCACCTCAGTGCATTGCTGCTTCCAGCTCACCTGAATTTTCTCAATAATATCCGTAGGAAAATAGGCAAGTACCTAGTGGGGCTTTTCTTTTACTGGACATCAATTTCTCTGAAGTGCTCACATCCTTCTTGTCTAAACTTATAGATTCTAGATGGATAAAGATGTCTGTAAAAAAGGGAATTATTTTCCAACCTCTGCCTGGCCAGGGGCCGAAGCAAGCTGTGTGATGTTCAATCTTACTTTCATACGGTGTTGCATGAGAAAGAAATGTACAGGGGAACTCTGAGGGGCTCAATCAGCCACTCCTCAGGCTGTTTTTGAATATTGTAACATGTAAATATTTCCCTTCAGTTTAAAAAAAATACAAATATATGTATTTATGTTTTATTTTAACGTGGTGACCTTGGGGGATTGTGAGTTTGGGGTTCAGAGGCTTTTTTCCTATAGGATTTCTAATGATTTCTAATGGCAGCAGGGATTCCTGGCTTCTGCATCCACGATTTCAGCTGCAGGCAGGGCAGCAAGGACAGGCCCTGCTCTGTCAGTCTGGTAATGAACAGTAATGACAGACTCTAAGCTGTCATAAGAGGATATGACCAAGCCTTGTTTGGGAATGGAGAACTCAGCCACGTCTGGTGACAACCAGCATGACCTGAGGGAAGGGACCTGCCCACAACAAAGAACTTTTTACCCTCTCACAAATAAAACTGACCCCTCCACACGATGTTCCCAGCTTGTCCCCCCTCTCCAGCATTCTTTCTCTCTCCTGTTCCAGAACAGGTGGTCAAATCTGGATTAATTTTATTTTGTCCTAAACACGATGTTAATTCTGTGTTCTCGCTAGACCACAGCTTGTGGGGAGGAGGGAGAATTTTAATCCTGGTGAGATTTCCCACCCTTACAGATTCCCACATGGAGATTGCAGCAGCCTTTGTGCAAGTGCTGGAGCTGCTACAAGCTGAGGCATTTTGGGGAAGCAGTGGTGATGTACAAGCCCTGAAGTAGGAGCTTTCCTGCCCTGGGACCAGGCTGAGCCCTTTCCCTGAGCAGCAGGGCAAGCAGCATCCCCATTTTTGTTCAGGAAGTCACACTAATTACAGAGCTATTGCCTTGCTTAAGCAGGCAGTTAATCCCAATGCTATTAAAATCCCAACATTTCCAGCTTCCCTCAGGAACACTGAGTGGCTATTCATGGAGCAGGCTCACACCATGCTGCGTCTTCTGTGGTGACACTGGGCAAGTGACAAATGCTGCACGGTCACTATAAATTCATATTTTGCTGCCCTCCTTCCCCATGAGACAGGCCAGAGAAGCCTGGGACAGGATCTGTGCTCCTGCTTCCTCCTGTGACAAAGAAGGTGCCACAGGAGGGCACAAGGAAAGTGAGTCATTCCTGTGATCATTAATTAATTAGTGTCCTGCTGCTCCTCCAGGCAAAGCAACCAGATTACACAGGGCAAAATTGACATAAACAAGTAGAAAACTCTGCTTATAAAGGAACTTGGGAAGACATTCAGTCCCAAACCTGCCAGAGCTCCAGTGATCCAGTCTGCTCTCTTTCCAGGATGCTCTTGGGTGCTTGGATCCATTCTCCCTGATGAAGGTGGGGTTCCCAGATAAAAGGATGCACAGAAATTGCTCTCCGTGATGAGATAAATGTTTCTGTCTCCAGTCAGGATGGGTGAAGCTTCAGGGTCTGACTGAACCACGGCCAAGGTCACCACTTCCCAGCAGGTGCCCCATGACATTGCTATGCCCAGGTTTCCAAGGAGCCTACCTCCACATCCAGAGAACTGGGGGGATCAGGACAGCATCATTCCCATGAGGAGCCTTCAAGTTTGCAGAGACCACCTGGAACAGGGCACACAGGAGCCCCTGCTCTGTCCCACCTCCCTGTGCTCAAGAACTGTGTCTTTTAAAACTGTTCCAGACACACACAGGTGCACTTTGCAAGAAAGCCTCTAAGAAAAGCCAAATCTCATCTGGATTTGTGCACTTCCTTGTCTCTCAGCATTCCCTGCCTCGGACAGCAAAAGCAGCCTGTCAGAATGTGGCCTTTCCTGGTGTTCCCTATGCACCCCACAGGAAAAAACTCGCCAGAAAAGGCAATATTATTTAAAAAAAAACAAACAACAAAAAAAAACCTCCCAGTCCCTAGAAAGAGAAAAGAGAAATCTTCCAGTGCCTCTGCTCAGACAAAAGCCATCTGGGGGTGGGCTCAGCCAGAGGGTCCCTGCTCCTGCCCTCCCAGTCTCCCCCAGCTTTCTGTGTCTCTCCCCAAGGCTGCTGTGGGGGATGCAGAACAGAGCCAGCAAATGATGCTCCCCAGAGCATGGGCTGCCTGCCAAGGAGCACTGCCAGGTGCTGGCTGTTTAAATTGCTTAATATACTGTATTAAACAAAGATCGATATCAGGATCGTGGGCTCCAGCCCTGCCTCGGAGCATGAGCTTGTCCAGAGCACTCAGCATCCCCCCAGAGCTGTGCCGAGGCACCACAGGGCTTCAGGGACCTGTCCCCTGAGACAGATCCTGCTGGGCATCCTCCACCTTACCCCAGCCAAGGACAGAGAGTTTCTGCTCCTAAACTGACCCTCTGCTTTTTCCTGACCTCAGCAGGGAAACAGGGAGGGCAACCCTGGGGTGTCCATGTGCCTGCTGATGGAAAAGACCTCAAACTCAGAGAAGGGTGCAGAGCCCCAGACCCATCAGTGAGGCTGTGGGAGGTTGAGTCGCTTTGGGGCTGATGGATAAAGCCACAAACTGTGCTCTTAGCCCCCATAAAGGTGAGGTCTGTCACATTTCCAAGTGCTTCGGGCTCTGGTCCAAGCTCTAATGGCTTCATTGTTGTCGGGTTACAATGGGCTGTGATAAAATCTGCAGCTCTACAGAGCATTTCCTGGCAGGGATTCAACACACCGCGATTCCCCCTGGCCATCCACTGCCTCAGCATCCAGAACAGCCACCAAATTCCCGTGGCTTTTCCAGGCTGGCAGCAGCCACACAGCACCAAGGATGGTAAAATCTGTTCATTAATAACTTGTCCTGAGCCTCTGAGTGAACGATGATGTGCTGTGCTTGGTAAGTAAAGTGTATGAGGTCTCACAGCTATGCTGGTTTATTAATTTGCCTCGTTAATCTAATTTCCTACACTCTTTTGGGAAAGATTAAATGAATCATATGTAGGCATGAAAAATCGGCGCAAGGGGAAGAAACGAGGAGGTCTGGCACAAAAAAAAAAAAAAAAGAAAGTCAAAATTCATTAAAAAACATTGAATAAGTGTTTATGGTAACCAGAAGCTAAAATGACAGATATTTGTTACGAGGAGGAAAATTCCCCTCTCCTCTATAGATAGGTGGGAAACCCTATGGAAACCCCCTTGTAGGACTGAAAAGGAGCAGAATTTAAAGAGCTGTATATGAAGCTGAGAACCACGGATTGCTGAGGAGCTTCTGTGGTACGCTCACGTTTGTTCATCTGTCCTTTTGTTTTCTCAAGTATAGATACGGCTTTGCAAGAAAAAAACAAAATTACAACATGTGAAAAACAAAATGCTCAAACAAACCTTGTGGTAGGTCAGCACAACCCCTGGTAAGTCAGATGTGAGATAAACTTCCCTTGTTTACCCCATCAGTTATGTGTGTGTGGCCAAGGCCACACCATACTTTGATATTTGCTGTGAGCCAAACGGGGGAGGAATCATACTCAAAGATTTTCGGTAATAACAAATTTCCAAAATCACATATTTTAGCAGAAGTTCTGTGCAATAAGATGGAAGCTGTTCTCTGATGAAGAGCTTAAAGACAGGTTCCAAGTCCAATTTACCTGATTTAGAGGTGGTTGAGACACTTGACAGAGAGAAGGGTTTCAGGATTTAACCCTTTACCACACAGAGGCATTGGGAGGACCTGGAGCAGGGCAGGGTTTTAGGGATTCTCCCAACCAGGGGTTAACCTTTGCTTTGTTTAAACGGGAATTTCCAAAAACCTCATGCAGGACATGAGAGCATAAATTTATAGGCTGAGCCTCCCTATTTTCTTCCACAAAACAGGCTCTCTTTTAGCAGTTGTTATGTTTAGCTGTTTTGCATGACTGAATTTCCATTCCCTAATGGCACATGATGTCCCAGCTTGGAACTGCCACCAGTTTGAGACTTTAAAAGGACTGCTCTCTCCTGGACTTCAGAGATTTCAAATTATAGCTTGTCAGATAACTCCCACCCCTGGTCCAAGTGGCAGATCAGTAGTTTTTCTCCCTTTGCTCCAATGAAAACCCTTGGAACAACCCTCTGAAAAGCACCAGGTCCTGGACTGTCCCCACAGAAAACAATTAACACAGAGAAGGGTCAAGACCTGGTCCCACCTTTGGGATTTAATAATCCTTCCATCATTAGGACACTTAAAAAGTTGTACACTGTTTAGTTCACCTCATTTTCAGAAAGTTTCCAGCCAGGCTGAGTATCTGCCTCATCTAAATGGAGCATCACCATCATTTCTCACTCAGATGTCTCAGAGGTCTTGGACCATCTCAGCTTCTGCTGCAGAATATCAAATACCTGAAAATAATTGAAGGGAACCTTTCTGAGACAGGTCCTTTTTCATCTGGGAACATGTGGATGGGATGAAGTATTCCTCAGGTCCCATATTGCAAAGCAGATTGTAGAGGATTAAAGAACTCAGGTGACCAACACTGTCCTGCTGGAGCAGAGTGGGGACATGGGGGCAATGAACACTCCACAAACCCGTGAATGCTGCAGCTCCACATTCCCCTGGCTGGCAGCTGCAATGATTGCCAGCCTCAGCACAGCCCATGTGCCTTCCAGACCAGTGTCCAGCCCTGCCACTGCTCCAGGTGGTGTCCTTGTCACCTGCCATCAAACCCCAAAGCCTTCCTGCCACACTGGCACCCTTTTGCTTCACTCTCCCTTAGCTGCCCCATTTTGTCCCCCTAGGAATAAACCACATTTTTTTCCTGGAACATTTTTAAGGCTTTTGCTTTGCAGAGATCAGTGTTTTCCCTGCATGAAGCCCAAAGCCTGTTAAGGGTTGGCTGTGCCAGGCAGGAATGTGTTTATTCCCAGGTGGAACCCATGGGATCCACCATCCCCTGCCTCATGCTCGGTGTTTCTCTGCAGCTGCACCAAGCTGCAGCTTAAACATGGGATCTGCTTGGCTCTCCCACCCTTCTGTGAGGGATTTTAGTGTTTTCTTCTGGTTCCCTGCTAAAGCAGCAGTGGGCTGAATTTCTGATCTGCCCAATGAAGGGCAGGCACGGTGCAAGGGTAGTTCAGGCTGCCTATGGAATTTGGGGACAGTGGGGATTGAAGAAGGGTCTCAGGGAGATGCCTGGGAGCTAACACTTCTGAGATCCCCAAAAAGGAGGTGAGCACCAGATGCCAAATTCCAATCCCTGTCCTGTGGCAATGACTCAGTGATGAGTTTTAGGGTAATTTGTTTTTCTCTCTGCAGCCACATAAATTGATAAATGGTTCACAGAGATCCTAAACAGGACAGATTTAACAGCTTCAGCAGAAGGTTCAGCCCTGTTTGCCTCCCCCAAATACACAGCAGTGGTCAGAAGGCTCATTTCACTGCACATCCATCGTGCTCGGGCAGCCGTGCATCCCTCTGCATCCACAGCTCCCTCTCCCTGTCCCTGCTCTCCCACTGCAATAATCAGACCTTTTCCAAAGACATTTACCAGCTCTTTCCCTGTTCAAAATCCTAAAATAATTGTCAGGAGCTATTTAAAGCCCTTCACAGCCCGGCGCACCGCGGGTACAAACAAAACCCTTCTGGGTGAGCCCAGCCTGGCTGTTTATAAACAGGACACAAAAAGCTCAGTCACATTGCCCAGGAAGCACAGGGACTCCTGAACATGCCTGGAGCTTTGTGTGGCCAAGCCCATGGATCATGAACCTGCACTTTAATAATAATCTGGTCAGAGCCAGAGCAGGTTTGGGTAATGCTGGGTCACCCTGGCCACATTTCCAGCTTAACCGGTGAAAATGGTTCAGCACGAGGGGAGTGTGCATCCCACAGCAGCCTGCAGGAAAACATAGCAATGCTGTTCCATGCAGCTGGTCAGGATCTGGAGAGGGAAGCAGGCTTTGGATCTGAGAGGAAGCAGGAAAACACAGGTGTGGAAAGCAAGCAAGGTGTCTGAGTGACCACGGAGAATCCAGCTGTGATATCCAGTGGTTTACTCAACAGTAAAACGGGCTGCAAAAACTTTTTCAGATTGGATGGGGAACTGGAAACACAGGGAGTTTCTTGCCACAAGTACTCTGCAGTGCACAAATGTCAGCAGACAGTCTTCCAAGTAGCTGTAAGGTCATTCCTATAAATAAATCATGCTGGCCCTGAGGAGCCCTACAAATCTTCCCAGGAAATACTCATCCTGAAAACTCGATCTGAAAGAGGAGACAGGTAATGACTGCTCCTTTCAATGCTGCAGGAATGGAGAGTTTAAACAGGACCAACAATAGCTCCTCCAGTTTTTCATCTCTCTGATGAATAATGCAGCACATCCCATGAGGGGATGGGCAGTGTGTTCCAACAAACTGACACCAAATACCAGCAGGGCCAGGGCTGCCTGTTCATCACAGGATAAAAGCAGGGATGGATCCACTCCACAGGAGTTGTGTTTGCACACTCAGGTGTGCTGGGGTGGGTGATGCCTGGCTCTTTAACCAGCTATCATCCAGTGCACACCTGCAGCTTGACCTGGACCCTTATCTGGATCCTGACCTGGATCCTTAGACAATGGTGAGGACAGAAAAAGGGCACTAAATTACTGCCACCCAGCCCTGGGGCACACCCTGCACATGGGCCATCAGCCTGCCAGGCTGAAGGACCAGCAAAGAGCCAGCTGCTTCTTTTCTCCATGTCTGGGAATTTATCTGCAAGCCAAACTCTGGTACCCACGCAGGAGGTGATGTCCCAGCCACAGAAATGTGTGACAAGTTACATAGGACAAATCCCCCAGGGCTGCGTGGGCTGGGGTTGGCTGCATGGCACATTGTGCCACAGCTGAGAGCAAAATCCATCCCTGTGAAGGAAAATATAATATGCAGGCAATCATCTGATTATATGTTTTAATATTTATGCAACACAGAGCTTACTATAAACTCCTCTGCAAGCAGAACTCTGTGTGCTGGGGAGGGAAGGCATCAGGGCTGGGGCAGGCATTGTGAGCCCTGCACGGTTTGCATGCCTTGTAATCGACTTCCATGGCCATTACACTGAAACTACCTGCTGTTCTTCCAGGAAATAATTGGATTTCAAAAGAATAAACCATAATTATTTTTAAAGTACTATTACGCCATCCTTATCCTAAAGCTTCTGCTGACCTCCAACAGCACAGATCAGATCCATGTAACCCTTTAACCTCAACCCACTTTAAAATATTAATCCTCATGCATGGCACAGCATTATTATCTCCTTTCCTGGGCTAGGGAATGCTTGGCAGGGAGATGGGATGAGCTGTTGGAGAGGGAAAGCAGGAGGAGAGAAAGGATGTGCTGGGCAGAGCAAGGGGCTGGGGCAGTGCTGAACTCACTGCTCAACTCCCAGGGCAAATCCAGAGGGATGGCACCACCCCAGTGAATGGGAAGCTCAGCAAACCCATTGCAAGACAGAAATAATACCGACCTTGTTTGGGGAAAAACAGGGTGTGTATTAAAATATTCCCGTGGTAGAATTATCTCTGCCATTTTTTTGAGTTAACATTAAAAAATAGCTACGTAGGAATGCAAAACAACCTCTGATTTTAATTGTTTTGCTTCAGAAAATAGAAGAAAGTTTCCAAGTGAGAGAGAACTGCACTAAGAGAGAAGACAAGTGCTTTATGATTTTTCATAAAGGATGAAAACTGTTGATTAATCTGAAAATATGGCAGGAAAGGATCACTGTGGACTGAAAGTGCTTTTCTCTCAAAAATGGTTTGAATAGAGAATTTATGATCAATACCAGTTCAGACTCTATAATGAGCTGAGCTGAAGATGGGTGGCAGACACGTTCCCATCCTACAGGAGCAGGAGATGGATGAGCCAACCTCCTCCCACCTTCCCACGACTCATCAAACACAACCCTGAGATGTTGCCAGTAGCAACAATGAGCCTTTCACCTGTTTGGAGCTCTGTCCCCTTTGCTGGAGCTGTTTCCTGGGCCCTGCTCCTGCTGCACGTGGTGTGTCACCAAAGGCTCTGGGTCTCACACTGTCCTTGCTTTTTCACCAGGTGAAGGCTGAAGCTCCCTGGAACCCACAGGGCTGGCATGGACCTGGACAAGGTGTCAGGGCACTGCATTTCATAGAATTACTGCATTTCATGGTCTCACAGAAGGTTTAAGCTGGAAGGGATCTTCAAAACCATCTCATTCCATCCCCCTTTCATTGCAGGGACATCTTCCACTGTCCCAGGGTGCTCCAAGCCCCAATGTACAACCTGGCCTTGGGCACTGCCAGGGATCCAGGGGCCTTCCCACCCTTACAGGAAGGATTCCTTCCCAAAATCCCATCTAACCCTCAGTGTGAAGCCATTCCTCCTTGCCCTGTCCCTCTATCCCTTGTCCAAAATCCCTCTCCAGCCCTCCTGGAGCCCTTTCAGGTGCTGAAAGGGGCTCCAGGGTCTCTCCAAAGCCTTTTGTTCTCCAGGCTGAACACCCCCACTGTGCTCAGCATGTCTTACTAGGAGAGGTGCTGTGCTATTGGGCATCCCAGTAAAGCCAAGTCCCTGGTGTCAGGATACAGGGAACCTACATGAACATCTCCTCCACCTGCACTGGGACAGCATGGATCAGCCCATTAAAAATCAGGAGCTCCAAGAAGTGACTGAGTGAAGCTGCCCAAGGACTCAGTAGCTCATCCATCCTTCTAGTCATGAAATCAGGAAGTACCAGGCCACACTCTGAGAACAAAGATCCATTTATCTTTCATCAGACACAAACCAAGTGACGTGGGGACCTTACCTTGTCCCAGCAGCTGACCTTCAGTCTTTGTGTCTTCAAACAGACCCAATTCCCTGGGCTTCAAATACTTGTTGCTGGCACTGAGTGCTCTCTGAAGATTTTATTAAAAATGTAGAAAACAACATGAAACCTGCAGCTGGGATTTTTTAGCAAATAAAGGACGCTAACAGTTTAAAACATATTTTTAAAACCCCTCGTTCTTTTTTATGAGTGGGTTTTCAAGAATATGCTTTGCAGTGCTGCAGCCTCCCCCCGAGGGCAGGCAGCCAAAGCCTTGCTGCAGACAGCAGTTGTCAAGGCAGTCTCTGATGGAAGTGGGGGGTAGGTCACGCACTGCTTTACAGATGGCAGCCAGCACATCACATTTCCCTGGCAGATCAGCTGGCAGATGCTGTGATGGGCTGGCAGCCACAGCCACAGTGTCCCATGGTGTGTCACAGTGTCCCACCATGTCCCACGGGTAGGTCTGTGCACCCTCCAGAGACAGCACCCAGCCAGCTCCCACTGCTTCTCCTCCAGGACCTCCCTGACATCCCAGCTCCCCTGTAATTCCATTATTGATGGAATTATGTGCCTTTCCTCTGCCCCGAGTGCAGCACATGCTGCCGACACCAGCTCTTCCCAAACACTGCTTGGTTTTCCTCAAGGTGTTATCCTTGCCTAAAACATCCTGAAATATGGATTCTGAAGGGATGATAAAAGTGCAGATCTTCTCTTCCAGCACCTGTAAGAAGTTGTGCTTAACTTCAGTACTTTTGCATTCTCTCACCTTCCCCTGAAAAAAACCCTCTATTTTTTGTTGTTATTCTGAATCGATTTTTGGATGACAACTCTGAAAGACTTGAGTCAGTGCCTTTTGTAACTGCATCTGCAAAAAAAAAAAAAGAGTAGATAAAATATCTGCAGAGAAGTTTGGTGAAGCAAAAAGAGCCTCAGCACAATAGCAGGTGTCAGTCTGCATGAGTATTTCTGGAAAAAGGAAAAGCACAGGGTGTTCGAATCAGAGACGTTTTGATTATCATTCCCCCCCACAATGACTGTGCAGTTACAGCTAAGAATTATCCGAAGGTATTAAAAATTATCATTGCCAAAACCAGTAGAAATAAAGGAAATGTAAGGCAGAGCAGTGGAGGGTCTGGCTGTGCTTGCTGCAGGTCCCCAGGAGGGAAAGTCCCAGGTAGGGAGGCCCTGGTTGCTCAGAAAAGCTGATTTTATACTGCCCTCAAACCAAACCTAACCATGAAATGGAAAAATAAAATCAAAACAGTGCTTAATGACAAAGACATGAACAATGAAACACAGAAAATTAAATTCCAGCCAAGTAGAGAAGCCACGTGCTGTGAACTCGTGGTTACCAGGGCCTCGACACCAACCCAATTCCCTGCTGAGAAGGGAGTTCTCAGATGTGATTCCCAAGGGCCAGGATGGAATAAGCTGCAGTGGAGTTTCTAGGACAGCCAGCTAAAGGGAATCACTCAGCTTTCCCTGCGATGCTGGGTATTACAAAGGTGGATTTCTGGGATACAGGCTGTAACCTGTGCCAGTTTAAGCTGAAGATCAAAGCAATCCCACAGCTCTGCCTCATCTGCCTTGGTCACTCACTCCAGCTACAAAGGGACTCACTGCAGGTCTGGGTCTGCACTGGGGCCTCCTGGGCTCTGGCAACCACTGTTGAAGGGAGGCAAGCCCATCCAAAGCCTGGGGTGTAATTCCACACCATCAACAAACATTTGGGTTTGAAATTACCTTTCCCACAACACTGATGGCCAAGGCTGTTTTTTAAGCTTGGCAAAATCAATCTCCTTCCTTAGGAACATCAGCACAGAAGAAATACCCAGGATAAGCCCCAGCCCCTGTCCCCATTGATTGCACACAGAGCATCCACACAAGCTGGAGAAATGATCTCTCACTGCTCGATATTTTTTTAGTGCTTCACCTGCTTTGAATTGCAAGTGCTTTGATAAATGAACTGAGAAGTTCCCCAGCTTCTCTGTTCCATGGGTGAACAGCTCAGTGGGAACTGCCAGAATTAACAGGGTGATTTTTCACAGCAGTGCTCACTGACTCCCTGCTAAAGCCTCCATGCCTTTTCCTTCTCCTTTATCCTTGCAAACTCCTCCAGCAGCAAGGCAAAGATACATTACACATTTTTGGAGATGGGCTCAACAGGCAATGTTTGAATTTGGATATAAAACCTTGATTTAAGGATTTCTGTGCAAAATCAACAGCTCAGAAAGCAAACATTCCTTGGTAACAACCTGTAGGAGAGCAGTTAAAAACGGGAATAGCAGCACTGGGCTTCATGCATCCATGATAGGGAAAGGCACTGTGGTTGGTCTTGCTGGGCTAAGATCCATTAAATGTGCCAAAGCCAACAATTCACCTGGGTGTGGACAACTCACAACCACATAAAAATGGCAGAGCAAGAGCAAACCTCCCTCAGCCACCACCACCAAGCAGCCAAGAGACTGACCAGGAATAGGTGAGAAACCTACTGCTAAAATAACAGCCTTAATCCCTAAAATTAATAACCTTAATCCCACCAAAATGCCTGGATCAGGCATTTATAGGGAGAACTGGCACATCCCTACCAGCACTTCTCCAGCAGTATGAGGAGTGTGAAGGCTGTGGAGCCCCAGGAGTGGAGCTCAGTCCCTTGGTCCCTCTGCTCAGACTTTCTCTTCATTCTCTGCTCAGGGATTTATTGTAGGGCACTTTGAAATTCAAGGCAGGATCCAGGATTAGAAGAGCCCGAGGTGAAGGGAGTAGGAGTGTTCTCCATCCTCTCTCTAATCCTGTTTGCACAGAGGGGGCAGATCCCGTTGTGCAGCTGTGACATTGTTGGTGCAGCTGTCTGCAATTCCATCCTGTGCTCCCTGGTAAAATAACTGCCCGTGGTTTCCCTGGGCTCCTGCAGTACCCACCTGCCCTGAGGAGCAGGGATATCACATTCCTCAGCTTTTCTGGGACTCCACAAGGTCCATCAGGGATGCATCTTCCAATGTCAGAGGAAAAGGAGGGACCTGCCCAACAGCACCTGCTGAAACCAAGGTTCCATTTCTGTGGGAATCAAAACTCACACTTTACATGGCTGATGCACTCATGGGAAGTTCAGCTTTCTGTTCTTCCAAGTGTCCAGGCTGTATTAAATTTAACATCCCTGCATTAAGGGTTATTATTAACAAGTGACAGCTACTTTAATATGCCAGTCAGCAGAGCATTTGCCTTCCTGCGTGCCAAAACCTTGGATTATTGAAGGCAGTGAGCTTTAAGGTCCCCTCCAAGCCAAATTTCCAAAACATTCCATATTCTGTGGTTCAAACTTCTCTACAGGTTTAAGATACAAACTTTGCTGAACACCAAGCAGTGCTTTCTGTGCTGCCTCTCAGCTGGGAATTGCTCAAGCTAAAAAGTTACAGCCACAGCACTTGAGTAGTATCATCCCATTTTAAGGACTTTTTCCTTAAGTGCTGAGTATGAACATTTTATTTAAGATTACTCCATTTATGGCTAAAATTGGATATTCCTTATTAATATTGCACACCACCAATGATCCCTGCTTACAGCTACAGCAACCTCTCGCTCTTGAAAATGTGTTAAAAATCACAAACTGGCACAAAAAAACTGTTGGAACAATCCCCATGGTAGAAATGGGCCTTCTGAAGGGAAAACTTTTAGCAGTACTATTTTTCCTCCTTTGGAAAAAAGGCCACATTTGCCCAAAGCAAAATGTTAAACATGAAAATTAATTGGTGAAAGTTTTTTTTTTAAATATTGCTTATAATGGAAGAATTTCAAAACACCTGTGTGTTTATTCTATTACTGACTTGTCTCTTGTGGATTTTTAGGTTTCCCTTCCTAACACCTTCTCCAATAAAGCCAGAGGAAATAAAAACATGGCACATTAATCCACATGAGGGGAACAACCAACTCTTTAATACCAGGTGGGTACTGAGAGCCCTGGTGCTGGGAGAGGCTGGAGCAGGAACAGGATCTTGGGAGAGCTGGACATAATTAATACAAAACCCTGCAGTGACCTGGAGTGCTGCAGAGCAGCAGCTTTCCCAGCCCTGGAGGCCTTGAGCTCCTTCTGCAGAACTCAGCAGGCCCTTCTCCCTAACAAGCCTGGAAAAGGAAATAAGGTGTTTTGTTTTCTCTGGATGATGCCTCGGGAAAATACAAGGATGTGCAAGTTACCATCTTATTTAAAGGTCAGAAAGAGGAAAAACTACTTTCCTAGGTGGAAAAGCCTCCTAGATTTCCATTGGCACACAGCGTGCTGCTGGATTTACTCCTGAGCCACCCACACCACGAGCTGATGCGATTGTGATGATCCCTTCTTTCCTGGAGGTAACTCTTACTGGATCTGGCTGACCTGCTTTGACATCCATCTTCATTTGCAGGGCTTGCCCTGGGAAGCTGAGCCTGAAATTCTCTCAGAATAAGGAGAACAATCTCCCAGGCTGGAGCTCTGGTAAAGGTCTCCTGAACTTCTGCTCTCCCTGCCTTTGAAGCCTCTCTGCTTCCACTAGTGGGAATAACACTGGCCATTCCCAAAGGGGGATCCAGGTATTTTTGTTCACAGCAAAGGAATCTCCTTTATTTCTTTCTTTAGGAACTTCAGCCAAGTGCTGTTACACAATATAAGGTTATTTATAGGTAAGTGTGACAAGTAAGAAAACACAGGAGTCAATAATTTGAACATTCTTGCTCTTGGTTCCATAAGGTGTGACAGGCGCAGTTCTGAGAGCTCTGCAGGAGGCCCCCCTAGGAGGCCAAATGGGAATTTGAGCCACAGGATATTCTTGTCACTGTCCTGACCACAGGCTGGGACAGCTCAGAGAATCCCAGAATGGTTTGGGTTGGAAGGAACCTTAAAGATCACCCAGTCTCATCCCCTGCCATGGGACACCTTCCACTATCCCAGGTTACTCCAAGCCCCATCCAGCTCAGCCTTGGACACTTCCAGGGATCCAGGGGCAGCCACAGCTTCTCTGGGCACCCTGTGCCTCTCCACCCTCACAGGGAACAATTTCATCCCAATATCCCATCTAAATCTCCCCTCCTTCAATTTAAAGGCATTCCCTGTATCCTGTCCCTCCAGGCCCTTGCCCAAAGCCCCTCTCCAGCTCTCTTGGAGACCCTTCAGGCACTGGAAGGTGTCCAGTACTTACAAGGTTACTAATGAAACTCTAATTAAATTCTGTTTTCTTCCCCAATGCATAAGCTACAGAAGAGAGGACTAAAAAGACACATGCAAATACCCCCACAAATCTAATGTGACAGAGAAATGTGTGTGTGAGACCATAGACATTGGGGAGAAAATAGAAAGCCAAAGGAAGATTCACCTCAAAGGAAGCCAGAAATCACCACCTTTTTAGCTGATCTGCAGACTCCTCAGAGGCAGAACCATGGAAGAACCAAGCAAAGCAAGTCTGTTATAAAAAAAAACCCTTAAAATAAACCTTGCAGCATCAAAAAAGCAAAGTTTCAGACTGATTCTAGTTACATTCAGTGTACTCAGAAGCATCTTCCCACTTAACAGGAGTTTTATCAGTTTGCTTATCTTATCTTGATGCTACCCCAACAGTAACAGCTTCTCTTTACATTTTAACTCAGGACATGTCAGAGGCAGTGAAACGTCCCCAGAAATGAGACATGAACTCCAAACCTGCACAGTCATGAATATGCCAAGATCAACAATGCTCACAAGTCTTTCTGCCAACATGTTCCATCCCATAAGCAAAGACAGGACTTGGAGACTCCCAGAGTGTCAATCCAAGCTAATTTCAGAAATATTTGATGATGCTTCCTTTTGTAAGCATATGTGAGAGTTCTAATTCATTGAGGCTTCCCATATGGTGCATCCCTGTTCTTCTTACTATCAACAGTCACAGGGAGAATAAGAGGAAATTTGGAAATAAAGGAAACAGCAGTTCCAGGTTTCTCACAATCAACCAGAAAGTATTTCGTTGTACCAGGAAAACCCCAGGATTTGGAACAGGACACAGAAACTAATTTTCAGTAGCTTTTCCTCAGTGCTGCCTCCCTGTTAGAGCGAGGGCACAGCTACAGGCTCTTCTTCTGGTAATCACAAACAGGGACTGTCCAGGAGCCAGACTGGAAACCTGGTGTTTCACAGGTGTGAAACTCCACAATTCAGGATTAAAGCTGTTCCCCGTGGCCTTCTGACAGATCACAGCCCACCACTGTTATTTTTAACAGGACTGTCATGAAAACTGCAAAGTCTAAGCAGGTGTATTTTTGCCAGAATATTACCAACACATAAAAAAAAAAAAATTAAGCCACACCCTTTGTTTTCATGAGTCAGCAGTTAATGAAAATACCTGCAGGTAGGCACTGGCTGGAGGGCACGAGGACACACAGACCTGTCCCACCTACATGGTACATGGAAAACCAAGCAGAGCTTTCAACATTTTTTGTTAAATAACCCCAGGATGCAAGGATCTTGTATAAACATAAGCACATGTGTCAGGCCTGGAATACTCCCTCTGCCACATCCCCTCAGTCCCCCAAGCAGACCAGCCTGAACAAACCATTTCTGAGCTGCACCTGTGCTTCCCAGTGAGCTCCTCCACCAACGTGGAACCTGACAAGCATTAAAATCTATGTTAGGATTAAATAAGATTTTATTGTCACATTGAACTGCTTTGTCAGAGATGTACATTTTGCAGGTTTCTGTGCAGAATAAAAATGAAGACAGTGGCTGCCAATCTGTCAAGTCTGATTCCAGCATTGACACGTTCCCACCTGAGCACAGGTGCTCACAGGTGGTGACTCCACAGCAAGGTCTCTGTTCCAGGGATTGCAACACTCCAAAATAAAAACCCATCCAGTTAAGGCTAATGAGAACAATGTAAAATAGTTAAAACCAGAGCACTAGATGTTTAAAGGTGGAAACATTCAGTAGAAGAGTGGCAAGTTTAACACCTCATTTTTTCCCAAAGTTATTTTGCTTAATTTAGTACTGGTAAGGACAGGGTAATGAACAGACTTTTGCCTATGGTCCAGAAGACTAAAATTTCAGTGTGTAAATTTGAGATATTTAAAATTTTTAAGCAACTGCTTTGCTGTTCTGGGTGTAAACAGAAGAAGTGGCTATTGATATAGTGATAAATGCTGCAGATAACCTCATCTTAGAATGTGTATTTTCTCATTTACACATCAGGGATAAAGTCCAATAATACAAACTTCTTAGTGGCACAATTTCACATATTTTGGGCAACGTTAGCATACAAGCAGTATTTAAATAAAAGTAAGTGCATCCAAACATGAAATTCTCTAAATATACCACACTTCATTTATCCCAAACGGCAGTTTTCTGACAAGAGCTGTAATTCAAATTAAAATAATCATTTACATGTTTCACCCAGAGGAAAAGAGGTAATAAACCCAGGGGACTCTCCAAACAATCTTCTCCTACCCTATCCCCTATTTATCACATAAAATAACTCATTTAGAAGTGTAAATCCAATACTCAGATGCAAATAAAATGCAAGTAGCAGTCTCTGATGTTTGTAATTTGCAGACTCCAAAGTCCAATCATGATGGAATTTACTACTTCTGTCAGTCATTTACTCCTGTATGTGCACTTCATATTTATGCTAAAAGAACACATGAGACAATAAATGAGGCTAGTGTGGCGTAAAGTCATTGTAAACCCAGTGAAACCAGAATAATTCTATTTATGACATTCATCTGGATGATTTACCAGGCATCCCACCCCCCCCAATACCCTTTACAGAGAAAAAGGCAACCATCAGCTGAAGTGAGACACATTCTGTTTGTAAAAAAGGTTGAACCAAATCCCTCCTCTGATGAGGGCAGGCCCACAGAATGAGGTTGACCACATCTTTTCCAACTAGGCTTCTCAGAATTATCAAGATTTCTTTGCTTGCAAAGGCCAATTTGGCTTACCATAGAAAGCTATTCTGAAGGCGGCTGATACATTTATTATTCCCTTTCAAAAATTAAAATTCAAGGCATGATAGTGCAAGAGGTAAGTTTTGATTTGAGAACATTATCTGTAGACTAACTGTGCTTAGTTACTACATCCCAATTTATTGTCTTAAACAAAATATGGCAACAAAAGCTACAAGATCTCTATAAATTTCATTTTGCCTAAATTTACCAGTACATCCATGAACCTCATCAGTATTAGTACAACTTGATTATCCTAATGATTCCATTATAAAACTTGCAAAATGTATCACAAGGTGAATAAACCATCTAGTGCAAGTCTTCTACATTTTGTGTGCACAGTAATCCTGTGTAGTTCATTTCCTCCGGGTTAAATCCCCAAAATCTCTCGGTAACAATTAAGAAAAAACAGTGTCATGTGGATTTTTTTTTTGTTGTTTTCCCCCTTATCAAATCGGAGAAGTTTGAGTGTTCCTGGAATCACCATCGGGATGTGCTGAAGGTCGTGACTCCCTTGTCTGTGAGTATTCACTGTCAGAGGACTCTGTGGGTTCAAGCAAATTCTCATAATCACTGTCTTCTGATTCGTCAACATTGTCAGCGAGCGCTCTTTGGGAAGATGGCATGGATGCTCCATTGCCAGAATATTTCAATCCTGCAGTTGTGGAAACATAACTGGAAGAACCAACTGCCTGAGGCCGAGGCATGAAGATGCTGGTGGTCTCCAGGAGCCCGGGGCTGCCAGAACTGTCTTGAGTGGTCGTGCTGAAATCCGAGTACGGCGGGGGAGGATCGGAGACGTCCGAGTCTTCAAGTGTGCAGCCTTCCACAGCAAAGCCAGTGTAGGACATTCGGGGAACAAACATGGGTTCCACGTTATCTGTTGGCATTTGCCTGCTTAAAATTGCCTGCTGCATTCCTACAAAGCAAAGAACAGGGGGTACTTAATGCTTTCTTGGCAACGTGCTCCACATACCTGAGCTGTGACCACCTCGTCTGTCCTCTCTTCTTTCTTTCTGTTTGTTGTCAAATACTCATCCCTGGAACTGCTTTCCAACTCCAGCACTGGATTATGTCCTCTCTGTCTGCTCTACTCATCTTCCACACTTCTGATTTTAGGCTTATAGAGTTATCAATACACTACCCCTGACCATCAAATCAAATCTTGGTAACACTGCATCCTACTCTTTGAGCGCTACAAACTTCCCTCAATTTAGCAGTGCAGCCACGAACCTCATCAGGATCAGCACAGCTCAGTTATCCCAGTGATCCCATTTCAAACCCAAAATGAGTCAGAAAGCAAATAAACTATGCAAGTGCAAACATGCTACACTTTCATGTGCACAGTCATCCTGTACAGATCATTTCCTCCAGTTTAAGCTCCCAGAAAATACAGCTACAGGATGTTTCCACAGCCTGTTGCAGTTTCCACCTCATCTTTTCTCTGTATTTTTCAGCTCCTTCTCACATCAAAAAGCACCTGTGTTAGGGTTCAACCTGCCTGTCCCTCTCCACCTGTGTCTTACTCAGTAAAACTCAACTCACTTTTCATCCATGATAATTGATATTTGATATTGTATCTTAAAAATATCACTTTGTATTTTCTCTTTCAATACCCCTTGTGCAAGGAGACAATCTCATAACACTTGTAAAGAAATCACCATGTCTTCTTCCCTCAAACTATTATTTTAAAAACTGCACTGGCATTAAAAATCTAAATGATGGGATTACAGCTGGGAGTGTAGCAGGGTATCAGAACAGGAATGTGAAAGTCATCTTAAATGAGCTGATTTGGAAAATAATTTGAGGAAGACGTGCACAGGAATAATGAACTGCAAAAGCTACAAAATGAGGAACACTTGCATCCTTCTGCAGAAAAGAAACTTGATTTATGTAAACTATAAATATCAATATGCATGAAGGGTGCTCAGCTGTGGAGATACAGGTATGTATCATTTCACTGTAGTTGTCAAAAATACAGCCAGAATATATGTAACTATGAACACTACAGTTTAAAAAATAGGGAAAACTGGAGAAATGCTGCAAAACACAAGGACTTGTCAGAGATCTAATAATCATGACCTAAGAGGAAAGGCTGGAAAAACTGGGATTAGCAGGGAAGGCTGAGGAAACCATTTTATTCTTAAATGTGCCTAAGAGGCTGCTGCAGAAAGGTAAATTTAAGTACTGTACACTACATACAAGGAAAGACTTCCTGGCAGGAAGTTTTGTTAAGCACTGGGAGAGACTGAAGTTTTTGACTGGTTCCTAAGGGGTTATTAACCAACAAACCTGCCAGAATTGGCACTGGAATGTATAAGGTGATGGACACAATGGGATCAGCTCTACTGTAACACCATATTTCTGGAGAAACCCCAAATGGAGGGTGAGAGTTCCTTTAACCAAGTCAATGAGATGTCTCTTGGGAATCAAAAGAGCACATTCCCTCAAGTGGCTACATAACAGCTCTCCATTTCTGGGCCACAACAGGAGAACTGCAGTGGGAGATTTCCTGGCGTCTGGGAAGTGCACAGCACTCACCAAAACCTGGAACATCCTGCTATCACAGAACTATTTCAGTGATCTGGCAGCTAAAGTCTCAACTGCCTTTTATAATGGAGTGTTTCAGCCATAACCTGTTAACCCAAAGTTTGTAAGAACACCAAGCTCTCACACAACAATCCCTCAGGAATTGGAATCAAACTCTCCCTTTTCCTCACTAAAACTGAGGAAATTCTCCCAGCATTGAGCAAGTGAGGGAACAGAAGGCCAGATTCAGTAATTAACTACTCACATCTAAAAATACTGCAGAGCTCCAAGCTGCATGTTTTCCTGTTTCAGCCCTCTCACATGATTCCCTGCTCTGGCATGAATTCTCAGTCCAGCATTTGCATCTCCGTGGTAGTACCAGAGTTGAGCACTGACTGCTCTTCCTCCTCCTCCCCCAGCTTTTTCCATCTGTGCTGGGATCAGCTCCAGTCACACTAAATACCCACCTCTGCTTCCCCATAGTAGCAGTTCCCTGCCTACTTCATCTCCAGCCAAGCAGGAAACAGCAGTGACTCATTTACTTCCACCTTTTAAATGGTCCTGGGCTAATCCTGGCTCTGTTACTTTATCTTACAGGTAAGAAGAACTTGGGCTGACAGATCAAAATGTGTATTAAAATGTTCATGTGATAACAGTGCCTTGCTGCCTGGAGAAAACTAAAATACCAGTCACAGCGTTGCAGAGTTTAGGGTGTTCACCCATCTAAACCATCTTTTTGTCACACACTGCTTTAGGTAACAGGATACAGAAATAATAAAAAACACCTCACAGCTAAAATGACAAAATTTCACTATTTGCTTATCATTCCAAAACATGGGTAAAAAAAGGCAGTGTTTGCTGAAATGTTTAATTTGCTTATGAATTATTTAGGTTTTTATCTTACTTCCCATTTGCCTATTCTCTGCCCCTATCCTTTACCTTCAGTCTTTCCCTGCACTCACAAATTCAATTAGATCAGCAGTGCCTCTTTGGAAAGAACCAAGTACTTCACAAAACCTATCTCCTGCTAACCAAAGTCTCCTGAGGCCACACTCAGTTTTTAGGAAGGAGAGACAGTGTGGCCATCAGCCACATCTGCTCACAGAGCAAGGCTCACTGACTCAGGAGATTATGGAACAGCAAAATAAGATGAACAACACCTAAAAGATTTACTTCAACACTGAAAAATGGTATTTCAGTGCTAAACATCTTTACCACTAAGTCAGCAAATGGGAGCAGCATAAAGACTTTATAAAAACATGGATAGCTCCTGGCCTGTGAGCACAGCACCCTGTTTCTTTCCTTCAAAAAGAATCTCTCCTGTTTTCAGCTTTTTTTCCCCACACTTTTCTTTTCCTAGAACTGATCTCTTCCTGTGTTATTTCCAGAATTGATTTGCTCATTCTTCTTTACAGTGTTGTCCTCCTATATTTTAAGTTTGCTAACACTGGATGATTCCAGCAGAAATACCTGCAACACACACTTTCACAGCCCAGGTGTCATTCAACATAAATCCATCATATTGCCCTTCCCAATGGGATGTTTTTCCCATGAGTTTTCAGCAATACAACAATTATTTAAACTCCACAAAACCTTCTCTCCTCACAGCATCTGCTTCTGAAAAAAAAATTAAAAGGCAACTTACTTATTTCTTCTTCTTTTTCATTCTTCTTCTGTGCGATTTGCCTTTTTAACTTGTTTACATCAGCTTGAAAAGATTCAACAACACGTTCACTTTTTTCTACATCTATACAAACTGCCTGGGAGAAAAATGTAAGATATGCTAAGATTGGGCAAAAATATAGGAAATAGTTTCAGGACTACATTAACAACTACCAGATAAGAAGCCACTGAAGCACAAAATTAAAAGCAGGATTGAACTGTAGCAGAAATACTCAACCTCAAGATTGTTTTCTTTACCGGCTGTTGCAGCATTATAGAAAAAGTGTTTCCAAATAATTCATCATGACAGAAGATTTGTAATAAGATCCAAAGTTGGTTAGTGTCCCATCCCTGGAAGTGTTCAGGTTGGAGGGGGCTTGGAGCAGCCTGGGACAGTGGAAGGTGTCCCTGCCATGGCAGGGGGTAGAATGAGATGAGCTTTAAGGTCCCTTCCCACCCAAAGCATTCTGTGATCCTATGAAATTAAGTACTGGTGATGATCACTTCTAGGGATGGTGATTTCACCGCTGTCCTGAACAACCTGTTACAATGCCTGACAGCTCTAAGGAAAAAATTGTTCCTCATCTCCAATCTAAACCTCCCCTAGTGCAACTTGAGGTGGTTTCCTCTCCTCCAGTGGCTTGTTATCTGGGAGAAGAGAGCAACAATGTCTCCCCTCAGCCTCCTTTTCTCCAGGCTAAAGAAGCCCATTTCCATTTCTCCAGACAGTAACTGAAACAACAGCAGGAGCACAGAGGACAGCATGCTCCTGGCAAGAACAGCAGTACAGAACACAACCATTAGCTAATGGATACATCCCTGAGAGAAACTGTGCTATTCCCTGAAGCTGCCTTGCAAGTGTGTGCCCTACCCACATCCAAAGGAGGATGGAAGGTGCAACTTCCCAGTGAGAAAGAGCAGCTCCCCCTGTGCAGGCAGGTGCGGGGGATGGTTGGAGGGATGACTCCTTGTTCCCTGCTCCAGGAGCCAGCCAGCAGAGCTGAGCTGGAGCAGAGACACCAATCCCCCCAGGGCAGATGTAAAGGGAAAGCCTGGCAACAAGCTGTGACTCCAGCACAATTAGCAGATGTGTGAGCTCCCGGGGCAGCACAGCTCCACTGCTCTTCACACAGGACAAGCTGTGAACTGACAAGCTCACAATGAGCAGAGCTGACACTCGAGGCATTTTCAGATGCTTTGGCACATTTAGAGCAGGATTCACTCATGCGCCACACAAAATGTTCACAAGTTTTAACTAACAGATGGTGCTCTGCTCATGCTCCCTACCCAGAGCCAGGAGTCATTTTTAAACCTCTGCAAATCCCTACAGCCTTCAGCAGGGCTTCTCTTCACTGCTAACCCTTAAAAATGACTAACACCTCCCATAAATCACTAAGTATTAAATCATTTACTTGCAAAAGAGAAAAAATTGGTGCTATTTGTACCAACCACTTTCACAGAAGCCACTCCAAATGCTCACATTAAATAGAAACTGAAACATTTAATTTTAAAGTCAGTCTTATTTTCCTACAGCTGATGATCATTTATGAACTCTACAAATCTCCATCTCCTCCACTCCTGCTTTAACCAAAGGATGAATAAAAGATGCCGCATATATACAGACCAATATGGAGTAAAGGATGTTACCTGTACTTTTTCCTGAAGTGCATTATAAACCTGATAGATAGCCCTGATGTCCTTCATCACTCCATCTTTGTCAAAAAAATCAGTACTAAGAACGAAAATAAAGCAGAAATCATTAGTGAGAAAAAACAATACAGGTTTCTAGCTCATGCTGTCTTTGAATTCCTATTAAGCAGTCTATCACTGTATTTTTAAAATGTATCTTATTTCTAAATATGCTATTTTGGCAATAGTATATTGCTATAAATGTACCATACTGTCATAAACAAAAATTTGGACAGCAGCATATTCAATACCAAAATTCTTTCTGGAACAATAAAGTCTTATTTAAATGAGGTAAAACTTGTGCCAAAATCTTTAAGTTTGTATAATTTCATTGTTGACAGTCAGAAAAGTTACTTTGAATTTATAGCATTAAATTGAAAATACTTAAGAAAAACATCAAGAATTCAAAACTGGTTCTTTGCTGCTCAACATGTATATTTGTACTATTCTCTGTGAGGTACAGAGTGCAGAGCTTGATGACTACTTTATTTAAAAAGCAAAAGTCCTTACCCGTGTTCCTTAATAACTTTGGCATAATTCTGAGAAGTATTTGGCACTGAAGAAACTTTGTATTCCTGTTGACTAGTGTTGCCTAGATTAGGAATAGTAAGTGACACCCTTTGATTATACCTGCAGAGGAAGTTCAGAAAGATTTCTTAAAATTCATTTGAAAAAGGTTCATTACAAAAGCCTTGATATTATCCCATCCCTCTGATTATCATAACTCATCTAATTTTAAAGCTTCTGCATTAGGTTTTTTATAAAAGTAGCTGAATATTACAAGTTGTGCTCAAAATAAATGCAGGACACAGAGCTACCTCTACACCTCCAAGAACCTTTATAATGTGCAAACTACCAGAACAAAGAATGAGGACTGGCTCATTGGCAGGGCTTGCTTACCTTCGGTTTGGTCTAAAAAGCACATATTCTAAAGCATGTGTTGAGTTATTTGCAGTGGAAATGAAGCTGAAGAGAAGGAAGACGAGATCAGGCACTCCAAGGATGTGTGTCAGCTGTTTATGAATGATGTGCTCTCTGTATGACATCTGCTGCTGAGTGTTTCTCCTAAATCTGTACCATCCAATAACGTTCTGAAATCAAAGTACAGCAGGAAAAACCCACAGCGTTACCTGAGAGACACAGATTTACCTTCTGAGAATAAAGGGGCTGAAATTGTGGTATCACTATTACCCAAAAGCTTTAGGACAACAAAACAAACTGAATTCCTTGAGATCTGAGATGGTCAATACAGGCCTACACTTTGGGAGACCTACTTAAATCCTTTGCATTTCTTCAGGGAAATTAGACGTTGCCCTCAGTTTAATCTAAGCACCACAAATCCAACAACTTCTGTACAGGATAAGCCCTGGATCAAAACAACCCATCAGATTTGTGAAGGGAAGTATTTACTCTAGCTAACTACTTTTTTTTTTTAATTTGTTTTCCAAACCCACTCTTTCTAATGCCTACAACAGAAGGAAAAGATAGAAAACTTACTTTTCTTCGGTCTTTGAGAATCCTGTCCAAACTCTCCTCATTAACTTTGCCTGCATAGTCATAAAAGCTTGAACAAAAAGGAAGAGAGAAAGGTAGGTACACAGTTTATACACACATATTATACATAAAGTAAATAATTTATACTTTGAGTGTTCTACGAGTAGATGGCATTCTAGACAACACAAAGCAATTTCCAGAGCCTTACTTTTACCAACAGAAATGCACTGTGCAATTTTGACCTGCATTCTATAAAACCCTGCTTTGATAATCAGAAGCCTACCAGCCCAGAAGAAATGAAAGCAGGACCATTTTAGATGCAACTCCCAATCAATTTCTTGAGCTCCAATCCTGCCACTGCACTCACATGGCTGGATCCTTGAAGCCAAAAGTCAGCAATAATTCAACGTATCATGGTCTTTCCATATGGTTCTGCTTCCACAGCTGAACCCAAACCCTGACATGTTGTTATTCTGTGGAAATGACAGATTTGGGAATTTATAAATCTACCTATGCAGACAGGTTTAGAAATTCAGGTAGATCAGAGTGCATGATAAAAGGAAAAACATTTGAAAATGGATTCCTCCTTGGTCTCTTTCAGGAGCTGACACTAACACCTAAAGCAGTGCAGGAAAACACTCTGGTTTAGGGGTCTATGACTTCAGCTTTTGGGGAGTGGGGTAAAAAACCCACCAAATCAGTGCTTGGCTGGTAAATAAGGGTAGAAATATAATTTCCTCCAAGGTGTAAGCTGTTGGGAAAACTCAGACTACAACTAATGACAAATTTGAGACACTATGTTATATCTGCACAATTTTTTCAATTCATGTTTGCAGTATTTCTTTATAATCCTGGTACAAAATGGATACTGAACTCTTTCTCTGTCTGTTCTTTACAGGAATAACCAACAGCATGCTCTGGTCCTGATAAAAAGTGTACAAGCTGTGAGAGTTTCTGGTGCTGTGCAGCAAATGAATTCATCAGCTTTCCTAAGCAGTGAGACCCTGCCTGCTCCCCTTCCTCCATCAGCTCTGGCACTAACAACCAATTCCTTGCCTGGGGGAAGCAGGGAACGTGACCAGTGTGGATATGTGCTGCACAAAGCATCCCTGGGATCCAGGAGGAGCTGACCAGACACTGGATATTATCTCCACGTGTGGAGTGTGCAGCATTTACATCACCAGGTTAAGAGTACCCTCTCTGTAATTATCAGCCAGCAAGTGACTGACTGCAGCTTTTCTCTTTAATGCAACCAGTGCCAATCATAATGTCTAAGTTACTCTCTCTTCTTAATTGGCTGGAAATCTCTCAAGACAAGAGGAGATTAATTGGGAATTCCTTCTCAGAAGGAATTCTAGACAGCGCTTTAGAAGCCACCACTGTGTAACAAGTGAGGACTATAGAGAAAATCTACATGTAAAAGATGGAAGCTGTTAAATAGAATATATTAGCCCCATATTTAATTTAAATTCTGGAGTTCAGGAGATCAGAAGGCAAAAATAACTAGAAAGCTGAAAATTTTACAATAATTAGTTGGTGCAGGTTGGTAGCACTAAGCACAAACCAGCTTGTTAACCCAGCAAGTTACCTGGGTTAGGGCACACAGGGAATGCTGTGACCCACAGGCCCAGGCACAGCCAGCCTAAGACTACAATAATTTAAATTGATTTTGACATTTATCCTCATCATCAGAGTGATATGAGCTGACCTGACTGCTGTCCTACCTCCATCAGCTAAGATGGAAATCCAAAGAGATAGAGAAATAAACCCCTTCCAAGCTACACTAAAACTGTAAACTCCTACTTTGATTGTCATGGTTGGTGCCATTTCTGTGTGTTTCTATAAAATCATCAGATGAGCAAACACTGGTAGGGACATTTGAAATGCTAATATATTGCAGGGAGCGCTGTATTTTTGTATTCTGCAGCCACCACAGCAAGACAACAAAAGAAGCTTACCTAAAGAGTTTTGAACAAGGCTCATGGTTATGGATTTCTGCAACAACAAACAAACAAACAAAATTGACATATGTCCAACTGCTCCAGACAAAGAGAAATTAGAGTGGCAGGTCTTGCATGAACTTTCCACATCAGAACTACTGAGCAAGAAACATTTGTGTCAGACCACACACTGCCCTTAATGTCTCAACACTTGATGACACAGCACCATACACAGAAAACTGCCTTCACTTTATAATTTGCACTTTTACATAGAGCAATATTTTAATAAGCAAGTCATACACTTGCTCAGATACACAGAGATTTATCTGAGCCTCAAATACACACTTTTGATACTATTTGATAGTTACAAACTCCTCATTTCTGATGTTTGGGTTTTTTTCTACATGTTTCCACAACAGCTTACTTGCACTCATACACATTGTTTATTACAGCAGCAAGGAATAAAAAAGGGATGAGGAAGGGAACCACTGAAATATTGCAGTGTTTAAACATTGTAGTGTTCAAAGAGGCAAGGCAAACAGAATCTCTAGTGAGAAAAAGGGTTAAAAGCAATTTAGAAACATTTAGCTGCACTATATAATTCTGTTATATGAAATATTAAAAAATCAGGGCAGTGTTTTTTCATTGAAAAGATTGTGATAAATGCTAAGATGCTTATTTAATCAGCAAAGGTTGTAACATGTCAGCAATCTCAGAGGAGAGTGAGACAAGTAAAAATCCAATCTTACATTGTCTTTCCAACACCAAGCATGACTTATTTTTTCAGGGGCTTGGAGCAACCTATTCTAGTGGAAGGTGTCCCTGACCATGGCAGGAGGTGGAAAAAGGTGGGGTTTAAGGTTCCTTCCCACCCAAACCATCCTGGGATTCTGTGATGACACAGCACAAATATTTCCAGCTCCTCCAGCAGAACCCCAGTGGAGTTCAGCAGTAACTTTGTTCTGGCTCTGCCTCCCTGCAGTGATTCACCACCTGCTGCTCGGGGCTGCCATCTCAGCAGAGGCACCAGAGGATGGATCACAGCTCCCAACAACAGCAGCCAGCACACATCCACATCTCAGCACGTTTGGTGTCTATCAAAACAAGGCCCTGAGCATCCATTCCAGGCACACAGCCTGGGAAACTGCACATTCTCACTGGCAAGAACTCCTCAGGATGCTGCTGTTAGAGTTACTGACTCCCTTTATTTGATATAAAATTGTATCAACGCTAATATTTTCCCACCACCATGCAGGCTTCTGTGGAAACAATCTGCTAACAAAGCCTGTAAGTACAATTATTCCAGTTTAGAACAACTCCTTCCAGCAAATACATTGACTGCAACAACATTCTTGTTTCTTAGGTGATGATGTTGCTACACAGACCTTGTGTCTTGAGAAACAGGAAGCAAGAAGCCTCCTGCTCAGACCCCACGAAGCAACCAACATTTTAAATTTAAGGTTTACACATTGTCTTATTTATATATATATGTATCTAGTACACATACTATGTACACACACTTATATATTTAAACACCACCACTAAGGAAACACAAAAGAAAGTTAAAAGTCATCTGTGATAACAGTGCCACAAAACTGTCAATCTCATGAGCTGAACTGGGAGTCCAAGAGTTAATTTTGATGAATAAATATTGAAGTAAAAATGGCAAATTAAAAAAATATCCAGAAGGTCTTCAGGAGTGGGTAATTCCCATTTTCATGAAGTCACTGTAACCAATAATGTGACAAAGGGGTAATTAAGAAGGCAGCAATTTTTAACACGACAAACACTCGGTTTAGGAAACCAGGCCAAGGCTGCAGGTGGTGACATCACTGCCCACAATAACCAAGATCAGTGACCACTGAAGAGCAAGGTCTAATTTAAAAACCGAAAAATTACTGGCTCTGTCAGTTTTGTCTGAACACACAGAGCCATCAGCAACACTCTGATAGTGATTATATACAAACATAAAAAATGCTATGCCCTTATCTTCTGTAATTTAGCTCATAAGCGACACTTCAAAGTCAATTTACCACCCATGTTCTCTTAGGAATAACCAGAACAGGAAACTACTCAACCTTCTGGAGTCCAGAGCACAAAACCATCACCACTGCAAGGTGGGAAATCTCTTGGGATGTAACGTGGTACCACTGCACATGTTCACAGATCACCTGTTTTGTGTCAGAATAACATCTGAGAGTCAATCCAGAGCTGTCTGTGTTTTCACTGAGCTTTATGCACACCCTGCTTTGTTATCTGGGATCACATTCATAAAGTCAGGTATTTAAGGGGGTTTAAATATATTTTAACAGCTGGTTATACATCCAGAAACAAAAAGGCGGTTTCTTTCAGGGCTTTCCTATTTGCTATAAACCAAACATGCAACAGCTTCTCACTCATGTCTAAAAAAATCTCCTTCAACCAACACCTAACAGCAAGATCTTTGTTCAGTTTTCACAACACATCAGCTGTACAGAACTTGTGCTTATCAACGAATTGTCTGACAAATATTCCTTGTCCAGTCCTGCTGTGACAGTTTATGATGTCACCAACTCCCAGCCATCCATCCAAACCTGCTACTGAAAATCTGCCCCTTTCAGAATCAGTAAATCAAGCAATGAATTGATTTTGAGCACATGCTGTATTTAGGCAACTGTATCAAGCAGGAAATTCCCCACAGTAATTTCTCCATCACGGAATGCAGACAAATATGTTCAATGAACAATCTTTCCTCCATAAAAGGAGGTGCATAAAACCCCTGTAACCCCTGTAACTTGCAAAGATTTGTCTGCTTTCCTCACATCTCAACCACAAACACACAGACACTGTGGCAAACGTGATCCTGAAAGTCTGACACTCCCTGCGATGGTCTCACACGAGAACAATTCTTAATGAAACTTCCTGAAAATGAGCACCTATTTCAGAACGACTCAAAGTTACATCACTTACCTATCACTTGTAGAAACTCAGTGTTGCTGATCTGTGAATCACTAATGCTGAATGTCTCTTCTTGTCTCACCTCTCCCAGCAGAAATCCTTCCTGCAATTTTAAAAGAAAAAGATTAAAAATAGAAAAAAAAAATTCCACTATATGCAGTCGTTTACTGAAACTTTCTTAGCTTCAAACTGAAACAAAGATGAATTTTGAAAGATGCATCTGAGCTGCAGTGGGTATAAACTGCCCTGAGGTTTTATCAACGGTGATTTTCTGCTTTGCCAGCATCGTTTTACAACACTACAGGGATGGGTTGTCCAAAAGGAACATTCTACACACAACCTACTCAAGGTAAACACATCACAAAAGGGAGGGCTCTGCCCCAGCCCCAGGGGAAAAAGGAGGCCTGAGCATGATGCTGCTGTGCTCCAGCAAAGCCAAGGGAAGTGGAGTTTAAACCTGCAGGGACTTACACAAATTTTAGTGTGGAGACTGGGCTGGGCCCTGAACAACACCAGGGATTGCAAAACCCAGAAGGCAATTTAAAAGTAAGGCAATTTTAAGGTTAATTAATTTATTCTCCATCCCTACCCAAAATGAAGAAGGAGACTGAGCTGGAATCAGGAGCTTGGCACAAGGTACAGAGGAAAAGAGCAAGCTCAGGCTAAAAACGTGCCAACAAAACCGAGGGATTCGGGAACTGCACTGCGCCCATAGTCAGTCGCAGCTGCTGGAAAGCCGCTCATGGGGCTTTTACAGGAGCGTTTTCCTCCCACAATCCGTGTCCTGCGGGAGCCCCACCCCGCGGGGAGCACCCCGGGCACCCCACATCCCGGGGAACAGACCGGACATCCCACACGGAGCACCCCTGGTACCCCACATCCCGACGGCAGCATCCCGCGGACCCCACACCCCGCCCAGACGCCCCACATCCCCGGAGGAGCATACTGGGGACCCCACATTCCGGGAGAAGCACTCTGGGCACCCCACATCCCAGGGAGCAGCCGGGACACGCCACATCCTACCCGAGAAGAAACAAACCGGGCACCCCATATCCCGGAGACCCCGCGGAGCATCCGGGACACTCCACATGCCGGACACCCCACATCCCGCGGAGAGCCGCCCGGACGCCTCACATCCCGCCCGGACTCCCCACATCCCTCCCCGCTGTGTCCGTCTGGGGCCGCCCCCGCCCGCTGTGACCCGCGGCCGGGCCCCACCGGCGGCGGCGCGACCTGGAAGGTCCGCAGCGCAGCCGCCGGCCGGGCTGCAGCGTGAGGGAACCCCGCGGGCTCGGGGTGGCAGTGGAAGTCACGTACGTGGTCGGCGCTGCTGTTGGCGCTGCAGTAGCACACGGAGCTGAAGGTGTAGCCGGAGATGGAGGCCGCCATGACGGACACACCGCCGCCGCCGCCGCCACGGCGCACGCGCGCCGGACGCACGCCCGCTTCCGGCGGTGCCGCGGGGCGTCATGGGAAGTGTAGTCCCGGGGGACAGTGGGGTACCCGCATGAGAAGGGTTGGAAACTGTGGGAGCGAGACATCGGACCATTGAGTTTGGAACAGACCCCCGAGCCCATCGAGTCCAACCTGTGACCGATCACCACCTTGTCACCCAGCCCAGAGCACTGAGTGACACATCCCGGGTTTCATTGGATACCTCCAGGGATGGGGACTCCCCACCTCCGTGGGCATCACTTTCCACGCTTTAACAATCTCTTCTACGAAGAAATTCCTTCTGATAACCAACCTGACGTCCCCATGCCCAGCCTGAGGCCGTTCCCCCTCCTCCTGTCCCTGTTCCCTGGAGCAGAGCCCGACCCTCCCCCCCC
>VWZS01006727.1:219038-394283 GCA_013397075.1 Rhabdornis inornatus
CGCTGCTTGCTCTGTCTATATCCAATAAAGAAATCTAAATTTTGCTAAATACCGAGACTTCTGTCTCTCATTTATAACAGTTCCTTTCCCTGGACACGCTCCAGCTCCTCAATGTCTGTCTCGTCGTGAGGAACATTGATGTGCTGGAGCAGAGGAGGCCACAAAGGTGATGAGGGAGATGCGGCCCTCTGTTCTGGGACAGGCTGGGAGAGCTGGGGATGCTCACCTGGAGAGGAAAAGGCTCCAGGGAGAGCTCAGAGCCCCTTCCAGTGCCTAAAGGGGCTCCAGGAGAGCTGGAGAGGGACTGGGGACAAGGGATGGAGGGACAGGACACAGGGAATGGCTTCCACTGCCAGAGATCAGGGATGGATGGGATACTGGGAAGAAATGCCGTGGTTCACACACACGGAGATGTACAGGAGGCAAATGTGCAGCAGTGCTGTTTATCACTCTTATTATTAAAACACCTTGTAACAGCATCTGCGACATTTGCAACAAATAAATATAGAAAAAAATAAATATTCTTTTAATATTGCAGCTCTTTTAAATATTGCACTGATTTTCATCGAACCACACAATAGTTTTAATTGGAAGGGACCTTACAGACCACTTACTTACAACCCCTGCCATGGGCAGCGACACCTTGCACAGGCCGGGTCGCTCCACGCCCCATCCAACCCGGCCTTGGACACTCTCAGGACGGGATTTTAGGTGATCCCAGCGATCAGAAGCGCAGGGATTAGAAAAGATCACAAAACACGGCAGGTCTCGGAGCTGCCCAGGCTCCCTTCACGGCGATCAGAACCGCAGAGGTTAGAAAAGATCAAACACGGCAGGTCAGAACCGAAAGGATTAGAAAAGATCACAAAACACGGCAGGTCTCGGAGCTGCCCAGGCTCCCCTCACGGCGATCAGAACCGCAGGGATTAGAAAAGATCACAAAACACGGCAGGTGTCGGAGCGGGCCCGGCTCCCCTCACGGCGATCAGAACCGCAGGGATTAGAAAAGATCACAAAACACGGCAGGTGTCGGAGCGGGCCCGGCTCCCCTCACGGCCGCACCACCGAGCCCGGGTCCTCCCGGCCGGGAGCGGCCGCGGCCGCTCCGCCCGCAGCGCTCGCTGGTTCCGGGGCGTGCCGGGCATGGCGCTGGCCGGGGACGAGCCCTTCAGCCCCTCGGTGCTGGGCACCAGGGAGCAGTGAGTGCCGGGGCACGGGGCGGGCACCGGGTGTGCCCCAGCGGGGGCGGGCACGGGCGGGACGCGGCTCGGAGCCACCCGCGCTGTGGAAAGTGGCCCTGCCCGCGGCGCCCGGGGTGGAAATAAAAGGGCTTTAAAGTCCTCTCTCAACACAAGCCGGTCTCTGGTTTGTGTGTTACTAATTTGGTTGGAGAATCTGTGATTCTGTAAAGTGGCACTGCTACGCAGAGGATAGAGCCTTCTCATCCTTTCATTGAATCATGGAGTGGTTTGGTTTGGGAGGGACCTTAAATCCCATCCAGTCCCATCCCCTGCCGTGGCAGGGACACCTTCCACTGTCCCAGGCTGCTCCACCCCCAATGTCCAACCTGGCCTTGGGCACTGCCAGGGATCCAGGGGCAGCCACAGCTGCTCTGGGCACCCTGTGCCAGGGCCCCACCACCCTCCCAGGGAACAATTCCTGCCCGAAATCCCATCCAGCGCTGCCCTTTGTGAATTTGAAGCCATTCCCTGTGTCCTGTCTCTCCACCCCTGTCCCAAGTCCCTCTCCAGCTCTCTTGGAGCCCCTTAAAGTACTGGAAGAGGTTCTGGAGCCTTTTCTTCAGGTGAATCCCTCGACTCTCTTCCACAAGTTCATGTTGTTCTTATGCTGAGGACCAGTGCCTCACCACCCTCACAGTCAATTTCTTCCAAATATCTAGCCAAAATATTTCAGTTTTTCTTCCCATCCCTCTTTGATCTAAATATTTCCCAGTATTAATGATGATATCCTTTCCTTTGTTTGCCCCCCACCGACCCAGCTGGGATGCTGCGTACGAAAGAGAACTGCAAACTTTTCAAGACATTGGAGATACCGGGGAAATCTGGTAAACAAAATAACTCCTGCAGAGTGTTTCTGTTGTTTCTTTACCGTAAAAGACATTGCAAAATCACAGCCAGCAATTCAACAAGTT
The DNA here is from genome assembly GCA_013397075.1 of Rhabdornis inornatus. NCBI lineage: Eukaryota > Metazoa > Chordata > Aves > Passeriformes > Rhabdornithidae > Rhabdornis > Rhabdornis inornatus. The sequence continues at coordinate 221,191 of VWZS01006727.1, forward strand.
GCTGACAAAATGGTGGGGAGTTTTACCATTGAAACCAGCACTTCCTCTCTTGCCCAACTTCACAGTGAAGATTGCTCAGCTGCACTTGAACAAGTGTCATTACACAAAAATTGAGCTGGTAATTGAGGTGTATGTTACTGACAGATGTGCTTTTTATGCCTGAGCTCAGGTTGAACTACACAAGTTCAACCTTGCTGCTTCCTTTTTAAATACATGGATGCTTTCACCTCCCAGAGTTGGTGTTTCAGTGAATTTTAAGGCTGCAGGATTAATTTTCATCAGAACAAAACAAACATGGAATATGAGCTATGGCATCTTTTACTTTAGTAACCATAAAAAGGGCTCTGAAAAAGCTGGAGAGAGTGAGTGGTGAAATAAACTTGCTGTACCTTTTGCACATTTTTTTCTGGTTTAATTACCTGAGCCCTTGTTTTTTCCAGGTTTGGAGAAGAAAGCATGGTGCGCATAATCAGGTGGTTGGAAAAGCACAAGGTCCCCCTTGACAGCTCTGTACTTGACATTGGGACTGGGAATGGTGTTTTACTGGTTGAATTGGTTGGTATTTTGCAAAGTTTGTCTATTTTTTATACAGAATCAGAGCAGTTTAAATACAGTTCTCACAAGTGGCTGTGGTAATCATGGGGAGCTGTAACCTGTGTGGAACACAAAAAGTGTCAATACTTCAGGCTTCAAAATTTGAAGTATTTCTGTAAATCAATCAGCCTAAGCATCCCTTGTTTTAATTTTACCATCCTGTTTCCCCGCATTTAAAACTGCATTTCTTCCCATTGTCATGTAAATTCCCCCAGATAAGGAAATGAAGTTGACTAATTCACAAAGTACCCTCATGTACAGAACCAGACCTTTTCTCTGCACTCAGTTCTGATAATAACATTCGATATAAAGAAGCAGGTAAATCCAAGGGCTTTTATGTAAGTAACTTTACAAGTTGTTAACACTTAAAGAAGTGTCCATTTCTGTCAGGGTGGGAAATCTGGTCAGGTGTGTTCTGAAGTGTTCTGATGTTTTTGTTATGGACAAGATGCTCAGGAATTGCAGTATTTTTTTTTTCATATTTTTGATTGATCTTTTTGGTGTAATACTGCAGCAGAGTTGGTAAAGAAAGGAGCTGTTATATTGTCACAGCTTCTCTTGTTTTGCATTCCCCATTGGCTCCATTAATTCCTGTAGGAATTGGAAGGACTGAAAGCCCAAGTCAGGTTTGAAGTGGAATTTTTTTTAACATGGACTTCGATATTAGAAGATTTTAAAGCCTTTGTGGAGACTGGCTGCTACACCACAGCACAGGAGAATTTATGTCAGCAAAAGCAGAAATTGCTCATCTCACTAGGAAAATTAGCCTGATAATGGTGATTGTTGAGTGCAGTGATAGCTCTATCATGGTTGAAGTATCCAATAGAAAAGTCTTATTTGTAAGACTTCAGTTTTACACTGACTCTACTTGCAAATGGGAAACTGATTTTTCATACTATAATGGGAAAATGACAGCCTGATAGCTTTTAAAAACTATTAACTCTTATGTGAGTACCCTTCTCCCTTACATTAAGCACCTCGCGGTACTGTGGTTTCTTTCATAGGAAATTTTCAGTCCAGTTCCCTCTTGAAAAGTGGCTTCAAAAATTACCTTGTTTATTTTTCCTGAATAATTCAGGGTCTCACTTGCTTAGTTAATGTAAAAGGAATTTTTTTGTGTGTTAGCTGCAAGGCTTGGAAATCAAGTCGGAATTCTTTTGGCTGCTACTGTAGGACTGTTCTGCCACTGGAGTTGGATTCCATCATGAGATAGAAATGGCAGTACTGGAAAATACTCAGTCATAGAGGACACTAGTACAGCTCTTTGGAAGGGAACTACTAGAGGGTACACAAATGTTACATAAGTGGCACCCCTTGCTGTTTTTATATGTTTAGTAGGCTGTGGTCCTACCCCTGTGAACTTTAGGGATCTGGTAGCTTGGATTTGTGACAAATTCTTTTGCCTTCCAAAAATTCCAGCTCTTCTGAGGAAACCTTGCTGCCACAGAAAGCTCTGGCCTCCTCTTATTTTTATAAGTAATGTGGAACTTCTCTGAAGTGGAGAGTGCTCACCTGAGTGGGGGTGTCAGCCGTAAACACAAGGCAGAGCTGATAATGTTCCAAGCTCCTTCTGCTCTTTAGTCTGCTTCTTCAAGAAGCAGCAGCAGAGTGCTATAAAATCACCTCCAGGGCAGCAGGCCAGCTGCAGGGTGCAGTGTGGTCACGTTTGGCACAAGTGGAGGATCCCTTCCTGTCACAGTCAGGCCCTACAGGTTCTGCAGCATTTAATGTTGTTTATCTCTAAACCTTCCTTCTCTGCCCTCAAGACTAGAGCAGTGAATGGGAACTCCCTGAAGTGACTCAAGCCTTTCCTTTGCAAACAGAAGAGCTGTTGTGGGAACTACTCCTCCACCCCCAAACCTTCAGCACAGGCATCTGAGGAAGCCTGCTTTGCTGTGGGGAGGAACGTGGGCAGGAGGCTGAGCAATAAATGTTCTCCATCCCATGCAAACAACGGTGTCTTTGTGTTCAGCTGCAATTAGCCCTCAGTTCAGAGCAGCTGGTGAGCACCGAGCTCAGGCCTGGGGGGCTGCTGCAAGGAGGAAGGACAGTTGTGGAAACTCCTCATCGTTTTCCTGGCAGTTGAGGTGTCAGCTTCTGGAACAAGCAGACAGGCAGCTGGTTGCTTAACACCACTCCATGTGTTTTTCCAAACCTCAGCCTCCTCCCTGTGTCTGCTGTGACAGCCTGCAGCTGGCCAGAGGATCAGAGCTCTTCCATCAGCCTTGGATCTTGCCAGACCCATTGACACATGGGATACCCTGAGCTTAAACCTTCTACCCCAAGCTGGTCCCTTCAGCCTCTCCCTCAGAGCAAGGATGTGTGTCCCTGCTCCCCTCCCACGTGCCCAGCTCCAGCTGATGCCAGGAGCCCACCTGCCTTGCTAAAGGGTTGCTGGGATCTCACTGAGTTCCCTAAACTGAATTATCCTTATCTCCAACAAACTTAGATTAACAAAGTCTCTGTGCGCTATTATATGTGGTGCATAACCTGCCTGAAAATTGCTGATATAGACACCTAGCAGCATGCAAATAGTTGTATTCAAATATACATTAGCATGAATAATTAGAAAAATGTATGATTTTGCAGTGGATTTCTGTCCTAGTGCAATCTATTACAGCTTTTGGCTCTTAAAATTTGGGTTATAAACTAAATTGCTCAATCTCCAATATTACATGTCAGAGATTTTTTTTTGCATATTTTGAAGCATCTGTCACATGTCATCACTGAAAATTCCTGGTTTCTATGTTACTTTTGGTGCAGATAAGAGAGCCTGTTCCCCTCCAGGGTGTTACTTTTCATCAGTTTTCCCCTTGACATAAACCAGCTTTCAGTCACCAGTTCTTTGGTGAGGTTTTTGGGCAGAATAAAGTTATTTCAGCTCATTCAGCTATTGACCTCTTGAAATGGTAACAGGTATAAAAATGAGCAAAAGGTGAGTTGTGGTTTTTTCCTGTTATTAAGAAGAGGAGAGATGAGGTGGGTTATAGGTAGGGAATGTACTGGCTGGATAGAAACAATGGCTAGCACGCTGATTAAGATTCTCTGCTTCTGTCTAGGCAAGGTCTGGCTACATGAATCTCACAGGGATTGATTATTCACCTTCTGCAATACAGCTTTCAGAAAAAGTAAGAGAGAAAGAAGGGATGTCTAACATTAAATTAAAGGTAAGTCTTGAGAGAAAGGTAATGGAGGAAATAGAAAGCAATTGAGCCCAAGATTAAACAAGCTAATTGATATTCAGATGTACTCAGTATACTAAATGAATGATGTCTTTTGAGATTCATTTGTGAGAGAACTCTACCCAAATAAATCTATTTACGGGAAGATTTTTGGTCTTTATTTGGTTTTTGTTTGTAACAGTCATTAGGGCTAACAAGAGTTCCCTGCTTGGAACAGGGAGCAGACTAGTGGTTTACCAAGTGGCAACTTCTGTATTTTAGCTGCTACATTCTGAATTTCAGACTTGAGGTAGAGGAAGAAACCCTTAAGTGATAGAATTCCTACTAGTAGCTGAACAGCAGGAAGGTTGAGAGGCCTTGCTGGAGCAGGGCTAGGAGCAGATTACCTCCAAAGGCCCTTTCCAGCCTCAGCCACACTGGGATTCTGTGGCTGCCTGTCATTCTGAGCTCTCTGCTGTGCTGTTCTCCCCTCCTATACCTGTGTGGTGTCTCTGCTCCTGTGTGTCAGCTGTAAAATCTCTCTGTGACAGGCTCTGTCTGTTCTTCTGCATTTATGCAGTGCCTGGCACATGGCAGGGATCAAAGTACAAATAATGATTTAAAGAATGAGCTTCAAGTTTGTTAGTTTGAGCTTTAGATTACAGCAAATAGATCATCGCACAATGTGTAGAGAAGAAAGGAGCTGCCATGGCACTGTGAGTTACCCTTCCCTGAGCACACCCACTGTCAGGATTGAAGCTTTGTATCCTAAAGTCTTGCTTTGCATTAAAGATTCAGGAGCTGCCGAGTAGAAGATTGTTCTCACAGCTGCAGACTTCTGGTTTAGGTAGAAGATTTCCTGGCACCCTCAGCTGAGCTGTCAGGCTTTGACATTTGCATTGACAAGGGGACTTTTGATGCCATAAGCCTCGACCCCAGTGACGCGGTGGGGAAGCGGAAGCTGTACGTGGGATCCCTGTGCAGGGTGCTGAAACCAGAGGGCTTCTTCCTCATCACCTCTTGCAACTGGACCAAGGAGGAGCTGCTGAACGAGTTCAGAGAAGGTAAGCTGCTGAACAGAGCCCTCTGCCAATGTGGGGTTGCTGAAGGAAGGCATGAGGGAATTGTAATGTGTGTTAGCATATTGACTTTCCCAGATCAGGATTAGAGGAGGTAAAGTGATTAGTAAATGCTCCAGCATGTCTTCCCTCTGTTTTCCTCGGGTATTACAACTCCTGTGTTTGCCAGTGCCAAGGGAGGACAGGTTTCCTGACACTTGGGAGGTTGGGAACTTCGGTCTAATTACCCTGGGAGAGTGGGTGTGGCCGGCTGATACTTTTTGGGTCTTTGATTACTAGACCCAGTTCACGCTTTGATTGCTCCGAAATTGGGGTAACATTGTTACCCATGTTTAGGGGAACTGGCAAGACTGTGACTTTTCTATCACTTCCCCAGCTGCCCTTGTGATCCATTTAGGAGGGTTTTTTTTGCATGCCAGCAGCTCCTCAATCTCATGCCTGAGGCTTGAAACTCAGTGTGGATCTGAAACAGCCATCCCTTCTGAGGAACCGAAATTACTGGCAAGTTCTCATCTTTTCTGCCATTAATTTGTGCAAGTCAGCCAGCTAGGATTTTTATTATCCATGGAAGAGTTTCAGCTGTATAAAGCAGTGGTGCAGTGTAACAATACAGTCCTATAAACTCACAGATTAACTGACTTGCAAGTTTTCCAGACAAATAAAGAATGGTTTGCAAAGGGTTATCCAAGAGGCGAATAAAACGACTTCCTTCTAATAAAAGCATTTCAATTTCTGTCTGGCAGGATTTGAAATTCTGGAGGAGCTGCCAACACCCAAGTTTTGCTTTGGAGGAAGAATTGGAAACAGTGTAACAGCATTGGTTTTCCAAAGGAAAAAAGTGAGGCCATCCATCTTGGACAAATTAGATTAGATGAGAAAAGTCTGAACTTTAAACCTGACAGAAAACCTCAGACACGTGTGTAAATAAATGCTTTTTGAGTGCACAGTAAAATACTATGTATGGAGCTCTAAGGGACTATAAAACATTGCCCTAGAAACATTTCAGCTTTGCATAATTTGCCCATAAATTGTGTCCTTGCTACAACCTCACTTGTTTTAGGGAAGCTGCAAGTTTGTAAGAAGTGTGCTAAAATACAGAGACCAATATACCTGAATGATATTTTTGTTTGAAACATAAAGATTATCTGATATTTAATTTCTGTGCTGGTAAGCAGTGACCTGTAGAGGTAAAGGTATCCTACAAAGCAAAAATCTGATTTCTCTGTTTGTGCAGTGGAATAGGGAATAAGCTTTTGGAATGTAAGTGCTGGATCTTTAATGAACGTGAGGGTAGCTGTTAAGGAGGGAAATGAATACAAAATCCACAGCACTTTCAAAAAAGGACCAGTTAGTACTTTAAATTCAGATTTTCCGAGGTTCTCAGCATAATTGTGTCTCCTCTGAAGTAGCTCAGCTCTTTTCCCACAGAGGGAGTGTTTTTAAGTCTCCCTTTCCTGAGTGTGTTCATGCCTGGTCAGTTCCTTTCCCTGGTCTCATGAATACATAAAGGTGTGATGTTGCAACCTCTGGTGTGTGACATATGCCTCCTTCATTATTAACCTCGTATAAGGAATGTCTTTAGAGCCACAATGGCAAGAAGTTTCTCAGTGAATTTCTCAGGATGTATTTTAACTGCATAAATCCGAAAGAATTCAATGCATAGCTACCCATTCCTTGTTCCTTTTTTCTATACGTATTTTTTAAACTTCAGTGTGCAACCCTTTTGCTCAATTTCATTGCTTTCATTTCTTCTGTTTTGTAATCTCAGAATATTGCTGTTGCTTGAAAGGCAGGAAAATGAGATTTCTTCATGCCTCGACAAACACATTTGCAGGTGACAATAAACTTGTTCTTTCAAACATCAAGGAGTCCCTCTTAGGCAATCAGGTTTTGTTTCCCAGGCAAGGTCATGTTTGCTTATCAGGGAATTGCTTCTCCTCATTCCCTGGGCTCAGGAGATCTTTGAGGGTCAATAAATATTTCCAGTCCTTCCCAGGATAGGCATCAAGGCATTATTTTGCACAGTGGTGAGTCCTCCCTCCAGTGATCCATCTGTTGATGTCTTCAAGGTAGGAATCCTACTGCTGCATGATTTTGCAAAATGAAACGTGTTCAATTGGGAGAATGGTTTATCAGCAGTGCTGAAAAAATTCAGTCCCAGAATAATTCTTTGCATATTTGGTCAGACTTGGGTTCTAACCTGAGTGCCAAAACCAAGGGCTTGTTACCGTTTGGGTAGCTGTTGTAGTCCTGTGTTCTGCCCCTGCCCAGCAGCCAGCTGGAATGCTAGGAAATGTAACTGGGAATCCAAACATAGGATTTTTTTAGCATAGGATTACAAAGGATTCTAAGTACACTACTGATAACAGCCTCAGTAAAAAGCCTGTAACATTTTTGGCATCAGGTAGAATTAATACAAGGAAATTTTAATTTTCGAGGACTCTGGCAGGATGTGTTTTGGGCATCTGTTTTATTCCCATCTGTATTTTTTGCTAATGAAGGCATGATGTGTATTTAATCATGGGATGAAAATAAAATCAGGATTGTCATGGATTTTCTTTTAATCAATTAGTTGGAATTTAACCATAGATTCCCACTCCACAAGATATGTAAGGGTCAGGGCAGGGATTGTTTTCTCCTCTTCACAGAGTTGATTATTATTAGTTTTTGTTCTCTGGGTAGCATTTTTATATAACTTGTAAAGCTAAAAAATAAGCGTCTTAAAATTGCCTAAAAATAAGGATTTCTGCATCTGATCTGTAGTTTACATATTCCTTCAGTCCCAAGCACTTCCAGGTGTCACTGGAGAGCAGAAAAATGCTTGTAAAACATGTTTTAGGAGCTTTATTTGAGGCAACAGTAACCAAAGGCTTACTATTTAAAGTCTGCTCTGTTGGAAACCTGGCATTTTCTGGATAATGGAGTCTAGGTAGCTGCTCAGATACTGACCTAGGCAGTGGGGTATTTTTGCCTGCAAGGATTTGGAAATGACTTGTCCAAGACTGTCCTTGATTTGGGGCAGTTCATGTTGGTGGGAAGTTCTTGATGATGTGATCTCTAAATGTTGATGTATTTCAATGAAAAAACTTAGGAAAAGAGGCGAAGGAATAAGCAGTGATTTAGGAAGAGCAAGTCCTTGCTGGAAGCTGGGGGAGTGCTCCATGATAGCTCCTGAAGGCTGGAATCTTCGTGGCTACACAGTTGTGTGACTCTTGGTTCCAGCTGCAGTGCCAGACTAAAGGCAGGAGAATAAATGCAGCATTTGAAACACATTTCACTCCTATTGTTTTGTTATCTGAAAGCTGTCTGTGATTTCACTGTCAAATATGAGGTTTGTGGGGAGTAAAACTAGCATCTTCCATGGATCCCAGAGGTGGCTGAGCCCACAGGCTGTTCCTGCAGGACCGAGTTTAGGCTGCATGATGCTGTGGAGCTGGCAAACCTTCCTGGAGTTGTTTTGCATAGAACGTGGGCAGAACAGAAAGAGTTTGTGTTCCCTGGTTCATTGACAGCATGCTGAAGGATGAAATTCTCTCAGGACTGACCTTTTATTCCTGGAAGACTGAGGATGGCTTTTAGTGCCTAAGCCCAAACAAAGCACCTCCACCAACATCTGTGCTTGGCACAGCTCAAACCTGGCTCCTGATGCCTCCCATTGCCAAGAAAACTCTGTTTAGGGATTCTCTTTTGAGGCATTTACTGGGAGAGGCCATTGAATTCATTGTAGGGTTTGTGCTACTGAAGGAGTTTGGAGCATTTTACACTGGAATTTTATGGGGCTTATCACAGAACTGAACTGTCAGGATGAAATATCTGAGAGAGGTGAACAAGCAATATTAATGAAATAGTTATTGATTCGAAATGTCTGTTCTAGGAGAGTTTCTACACATAGGACTCTGCTAGAGTGTGAGGTAAATGGGTTCTCAAGACAGAAAGCCTTTGCCCTTTCAGCATCACAGTACTTTCTTGAAATAAGTACTCCTATAATCATTTTTATAGGGATTAAAAAGTGAGAAATGCCAGATGTGAAAATCATGGCACAACTGAGTGAGCACAGAAGATTCAGAGGGAAGGATAATGTTTCCTTACTTCTTGACTTCTCTTTTGGTGACCAGCTTGTTATCTGAAAGAGAGGCATGCTCATTTGATGGTCCTTAAGGAGCAGGAATAATCATAGAATCCCAGAATGATTTGGGTTGGAATGGACTTTAAAAACCATCTCATTCCAACCCCCTACCATTGGCAGGGACACCTTCCACTAAACCAAGTTAATCCAAACCCTCCCCAACCTGGCCTGTAGTGCTGTCCATAGGCTGTTTTTCTAAAGGTTGATTTTTCTTTTTTGAAGGCTTAGAAGATATGAAATTAATATTCTGTTCTTGAAAATCAGTATAATTTAGGGGTATAACATGAAGAATTTCTGGGAGCTACAACTGGTTTTTTTTAAGAGCTGTTAGGTTACATCAGAAACACCAACAGGATTATGGCAGCTGTTTTTCCAGACAGGGCCAGCAGTGATGCAGCATGAGATTACAGGCTCTCTGTCCCATTGGGAGAATATTCCTGCAAATCATTATTGAGGGCATCATTGCAAAGCTCATTGTTGAGGCTGAAATAGCTGTTTGTATTATGGGCTCACCTTGAATTCAAACCCACTGTTGCAACACCATTTCTGAAATCTGGGAATACCCACCTGCCTTGATTGTATCATAGGATTTGAGGTATTTAACACCTATAACAGAGGAGATCCAGGGTTGTTTTTTTGTTTTTTTTTTTTGGTTGGTTGGGTTTTTTTGTTTTGGTTTGGTTTTGGTTTTGGTTTGGTTTGGGGTTTTTTTGTTTGTTTGTTTGTTTGTTTGTTTGTTTTTTACTTTGTACTTTTCCAGCCAGCATTAAAAAGGAACTTTCAGATATTTGGGTTTTTAAACCTGCACTTGCTGTTTACTGCAGAGCTCGTTATACCTGGGTGAAGAAGTGCATGTCCCACCACACAGATCTCAGGTGTGATTCTCTGGAGAGCAAAAAACGTTCTCTCATACAATTTGTATGGAAAATATTTCAGTTCTGCACTGGCTGTGAAATCTGTGAGCCCAAAGAGTCAAATGAATGGGCAAATGAGGGGATGAACAGAAATCCCTCACTTAGAACCACTGGGTTTGTACCCGGGAGTGGAGGGTGAGGCCAGGTGTGCAGGGCTTAGCAAACAGATGCCTGGGAAGTGACAAAGCTGAGCTGACACAGCCTCTTTGGAGTTATTTTTATGTAAGGATGAGTTCTTGAATAGCTTTTCTGGTGCATTAGGCACAGCATGCTTCTCTTCATCGCTGACAGTGGCTTCCATGTATTTGTACATTCCAGGAATGCACTGGCAGCACTGTAGCCATTGTGAGGAAAATCTGCCTGTGCATATACTCTGCTATGTCTGTTCTGCTGTGAGCCAGGGTGCCTGGTATAAGACTGCCAAATTTTATGTTATTTCATACCAGACAAAATCTTTAAATGTGGTATTTAGCAAGATACAGCAAAATTTTCAGTGTTTTGGCACTAGGATTGCTTCCCTGATCTTGGCATGCCTACATGTGGAGAACATGGCTTGCTGCAACAATAACTGCTTTATTTTATAGGCCCTCCAAGCCTTTTAACATATGGATTCATCTCCTGTAAAATACGTGGAGAGCACAAAGAAAATAATTGGGCCAGTGCTTTGCAAAGCTGTAAGGAGATCTGCCTTTGAATTCCTGTTGCTTGCTGCGTTTTCTGGGATAAGGGGAGGGGGAGGCTGCCCTGCACAGCATTACCTGCTCTGGCTGAATGGGTGGTGCATACCTCTATCCCATGCTTTGGCTGCAAGTAGATTGAGCATGACCTAACCCTTGTGGTAGCAGCTAAATTGAGGAGCAATTAATGGCTACCAAGGGCTTTCAGGGAAAGAGGATGAGGTGTTATAGCCTCCAGACAAAGGAGGAAAAGGAACACTGGCGTGTTTTGTTTAACACAAATAAGGGAAAAGCCAACCTGTGGCTTAATTTCCATTTGTTAGGTAACAGTATAGCTTGAAATGAGTCCATTTCTGCATTACTGGAAATTAAGCTGAGTGCTGTCAGGCAAACCAGCTGCTGCCAGGTAACACATAAATTCTGGGTAATCACAAGTGCATGAGCCCATGCTGGAGAACCAGAGCTAATAGAGCCCAGTGAGGGAACAGACACAAACCTCAGCACAGTCACTGCAGCAGCCAGGAATGCATGGACAGTGTCATGTGTCAAGTAGAGGTGAGGTGAGGTGAGGTGAGTGTGCATATATCAAGAAATTTTAGCTGTTGATAGGGCTGAGAGCTGAAATTCAAACAGAAGGATCTTTCACCCCAATTTTCAGTAGTAATTAGCCTTGCTGATTGCTGCCCTACCCCAGGGCTCCTCAACTCCGTGAGTGCTGCACTGCTGCTTGTCCAAGGTAGGGTGATGCTTTGGGGCATGTCTGCAGCTGCCTGGGGCTTTGTGGATGATGGACAAATAACTCTGGGCTTATTTTAAATCAATTCAGACCCAAATGTGGCTGACAAAGTGGTAAGCACATTCAGGTGAGGGAAAAGCTTATGTATGTATTCCATGGCCTATTTATTTTATTCATCAATGTTTCCATTGCTCCCAGTCTGGGGCACCCAGATCAGGTGGCACACCCTCTGCCAAGGAGGAGGGAGGCAGCAAACACAAAACTGTTGCATGTCTGTGGCAAATGGCCTGTAACATAAAAAAAGGATTTTTAAGTTTGGTGGAAATCCCATTGCATGCCAAATGTAGTCAGAACTACACTCCTCATCCCAACCCTCTGCACAGCAATGCTTCACCTGTTTAGGTGAAGTACCTGTCATTCAGGTACTTTCTGACACGGAGCACATTGATCATATTACACAGATGTGCTCATTCCCTGGGCATGAAATATATGTTAAAAATACTTCTGCTTGCTGTTGTTAGGATTTGTGAATTTGAGGATTTCCTCTGAAGCTGGTCTCCATTTTGTGTTCCTGGAGATCTTTGGTGGAGCCAACATGTCCCTGTGAGTACATGGTACCCAGCACAGCTGGGTGACTGGGACATCAGCCTGTGGCTGGGACACTCTGACTCTCTGGGTCTCTGGCTCTCTGGCCCTGGGCAAGCCTCTTACCTATGTTCTTTGCCTGGCGGGAGAAGCAGAAGGATAATAAATGACTGGGATGGCTCAGGTGCTCAGAAGGACAGTGCAGAGGGCTTGTGAAAGGGACAAACTTCTGAAATTATTGGTAACCTTGGTGCATATGACTTGAATAACAACAACTGGAGCAGACAGTGAAGCGTTGGAAAGGCTACATGGGAAGAAGGCTGTAACTGCAGCCAGATCCTGTGTACTGGAAGTGAGGGAAATGCTGTCTATCCACAGGGCTTAGCACTGCTACATTGACATGTCTTAATGACTTGGACCCCAGAATCACTTCTGAAGGACCGTGGGGATCATTAGATTTTTTTCCTATCCACAGTTTCCATCCCCATCAGGAAGGTTCCCAGTCAGTGGGTAGCAAAGGCACTGACATCTGAGACAAAAACACAAATTAAATCAGCTCACAAATGAACTGAATTAATTTTCTGTTCATGAAGACTAAACTCTTTTGGCCAGTTCTTTAAAGCTTGAAAGCTATTTCTTTTTTTCCCCTTCTTCTGACAAAGGGAAAAAGCACCGTCCAGAACAAGGGCCTATGGGCAGCCAGTTACTTGAACAACATTACTGAGAATACTGTCTGTGGAAAAGAGCTTTGTGCTTCAGCAACAGCCTTTCACACGTGCTGAGAATTCTCCACAGCCAGCTCATCTGTTGGGAAGCACAGAGGATGAGAGGCAGAAAATGCTGGGTTTGGAGTGAGCTGCAGAAGCAGACAGAAAACAACTTTCTGCTTGAGTCTTGGAGCCCAAGGCCGCCACGGGAATGGATTCAATTATGCTCTGAGCTTTATTGCTGAAATATTCCACTGGGAAACCATAAAAAAACATTTTCAGACTTGATTCCCAAAGTTCTGGAAAAGGAGTTAGCAAGTGTTTTATTGCTACCAGTCTCAACACGTGATAAGAAAAGCAAATACTGAGTGGGATGGAGGAACATGATGCAAAAGCCCCTTCACGTCGTCAAACCCTTCTCCCTGTTCATCACCCACTCAGATTGGCCACTGCTGCTTAATTTTATGTGTACTGAGCACGGAGCCACTTTTGTTGAGATCAGCCCTCACTGTGTTGGTGGGAGCTGCTCCCTTGTTAAGTATCCGCCTGCTACTTCTGCTTGATTCCCTCTTACTTCTTCACAGCATTAATACTAACTGATAAGTCTTCCTCGACAGTAATTTGTTGTCCTGGGCTGTGCAGCAGCAGGGCAGGACACCAGGAGCACTGCTGAGTTCACAGCTGCAGCTTTTCTTGCCATTCGTGCCCTTACTTGTCCCTACATGCCATCCCCAGCACAGTGCCCGCCATCCAGCCGGGTGGATGAAATTCAGCCCCAGATTCATTCCTGATGGCATCTGTGTTGTCTGCTCACATGTGTTTAAGATTAATGTTTGGGCTCTGTTTTGTAATGAGTCCTAAATCTTCCTTTTAGCTGTCATGTAGTTTCCTTGTTCGCTCGTTACGCTCGCTCTCGGAAGGAGCCCGCGTGCTGTGCGCCCTGCAGCCTGGTGGGTGGATGGAAAATGTCACTGAGAGCTCAGAGCTGGTAAAGGCCATTCCCACGTGAGGCCAAGCAGATGTACTCTCAGTACTGCAGAGGACTCACGGCCCCCTGCTAAACAGGCTTCGAGGGAACTGAAGAGGGACTTGGGACAAGGGACTGGATTGACAGGACAAGAGAGAACAGCTTCAAACTGACAGAAGGCAGGGTTAGATAGGATATTGGGAAGGAATTGTTCCCTGTGAGGGTGGGGAGGCCCTGGCACAGGGTGCCCAGAGAAGCTGTGGCTGCCCCTGGATCCCTGGAAGTGTCCAAGGCCAGGCTGGACGGGGCTTGGAGCAACCTAGGTAGTGGAAGGTGTCCCTGCCCATGGCAGGGGTGTGGAACTACATGATCTTTAAAGGTCCTTTCCAACCCAAACCAGTCAATGATTCTATGAAAAACTGAGAAAAATTAAGGAGTGGGATTTTTATCCACTGATGGGTGCAGGGGCGCATGGTGTCCAACTGTAATGTGCCAAAAATTCATCGCTACTTCTTGCGGGGTCCCTTCAATGAGCTGCAGGTTGAGTCCAGCTCTCCTGCTCCTCCCCGGGCCGGCCGTGCCACCAGGAGTCACTCTCGGCCTCCGAACGGGCGGCGGAGCCCCACGCGAGCCGCGCCCGCAGCATCCCGGGCTGCGGAGCCGTGTGCGGGCGGAGCAGCGCTGCCTGCGCCAGCCCTGGCTCCCCGTCGGGCAGAGCCTCACCGCTGCCCGAATCCCCCTTTTTTATTATTTTTGACTTCCCCCCCACCCCCTCCCACGCTCTTTCTGGCNTCGGAGCGGCGCCCACAGCCGGCCCGGCCGGGCCGCTCCGCCGCCACCGAGGGAAGCGCTCGGTAAGCGATGCCCGAAGCGCAGCGGGGCCGTGCAGCCCCGGGGGGTGCCGGAGGGGAGCGGACAAAGGACGGCAGCGGGGACGGGGCGGCTCGGAGGGGATGGGGTAGGAGGGTGGTACCCCCCGCCGCCACCGCATCCCCGCGCAGCGGGCTGGGGATGTCCGCCTTTGTGCCGTCGGGTCTCAGCCCGCCCCGGCATGAGCGGGGGGCACCGCGGAGGAGCCGCCCCGGNGGCGGAGCAGCGCTGCCTGCGCCAGCCCTGGCTCCCCGGCGGGCAGCGCCTCACCGCTGCCCGAATCCCCCTTTTTTATTATTTTTGACTTCCCCCCCACCCCCTCCCACGCTCTTTCTGGCGATGTTTAACCCCGGGGATGCCCATTCGGGGCGGCAGCCCATGCTCTCCCCCGCCTCCCCTCGCAGCGAGCGCTCCGGTGCGCGGGTCCCCGGGGCGGGCGCTCCGCAGGTGCGGGCCGGGCTCTGCCGGCGCTGGCTCCGCTCAGGAAGTGACAAGCACATTTCCTCCTCNCCGCCGCCACCGCATCCCCGCGCAGCGGGCTGGGGATGTCCGCCTTTGTGCCGTCGGGTCTCAGCCCGCCCCGGCATGAGCGGGGGGCACCGCGGAGGAGCCGCCCCGGCCGCCGGAGGGAGCGTGGAGCGGTGGGATGTGTGTCCGGAGCGGCGGGGGGGTGCGGGATGCTGAGCCCGACGTGCGGGGATGGGCGGCTCTCCGGAGTTTGGCGAGCGGTCCTCACCCGCTCCGCGTCCTCTGCCTTAGCCACTGGAATTATTTCCTGCGAAAGGATCAACACGTGCTTTCCTTTCTCCGGGCCGAGAGCGCTGCTCCAGGGGGGCTGAAACTCGGATGCCGTCGGGCTTGCTGCAGAGCTCCCCGGGTTCGGGGTCTCATAGCCCAGGGGAGCCGTGGCTGAGCATCCCCGCAGAGATGCTTTCCAGCTCACCCAGGGCCAGCGCACACTTCCCACGGTGCCGTGCCTCGGATTTCGCTCCTGGCACGTGTGAGGTAGCTCAGGGCAGCAGGACAGGGGCGACAGGGCAGTCCCCGAAGGGGTCTCCAGCACCCGAAGCTGCTACGATGGGACACGGCAGCGCCTTGCTGGGTGAAGTGCCCTGGCAGTGGGGTTGTCCTAGAAAGCCTGTAAGTCTTGTTTCTCCATTCAGTGACGTCAGGTTGATCAGGTTCGAAGGTACGTGAAGGTTTCATGTATAGCTGTACGCAGAGACTTCAGGGTAAGGGGCTTTTCCTCAATAATTTTGATTTCCTTGACACAGAGAGTTTGCACCAGAGCGGTGCCTGTCACTGAGTTGTGCCGCTGCCTCTCGGTGCCGTGCGGTCTCCACAGACGCTGGTGTACCTTGGCAGCTCATCTCCCCCTTAGGAAATCCTCTGGAGTGAAAAGTAAGCGTAATTTGTTATGAAATAGGCTGATAGACGAAACTTCAGTTGGCGATTGAAACCAGATGTGCATATTTTCCTTTTGAATCCTTAAGCAATACTAAAAGTCTATTTTGACAGATTAAAAACTACTTGCAAATTGCAGAGGTAGCAGTGTTTTGGGATAATCCAGTAAAAACACAGAGGGCTGTGAGCATCTCTGCCCAGTGTTGGGTATCTCCAAGCACAGGAGATGCTGCTGCCATCACAAAGCCCAGATTCCTTTGGCCTGCCTCTGCTGTGGGCAGAAATATTTACCAGGGCTTGGCTGAGGGCTGGAAAAAGAAATAAAGAAACCCCAAAACAGTGTAGATAATGTTTCTAGAGAAAATATTTGGGGTGGGTCATGAAACAGATTAATTAAAGTCATAGTAAAAAACCTGAATTTCAGAGCAGTTTGCTCTGTCCTTACCTCTTGTGGCTCAGTGCAGGTTTGAAGTGAGCTTCTGATTTATTTCTTCATTTTCAAGAGTCCCATGGAGCCTGAGGATGCTTGTGGTGGTGGGTGTGTCACACCCAGCTCTGGCACGGCTGAGCTCAGGGGTGCAGGATTAGGGTTGGAGGCACTTTACTGGGAGAAGCACTCAGCCTCCTTGCAAAAGTGGGGGGTGAAACCCAGCCAAAACAACCTGCCGTGGAATTTCTTCCTTCTCTCCACTTCAGAGCAGGGAAGGACACCCTGCCAAGCACAGCCACGTGGAGCACGGCCACGCGTGCCGGAGGTTTTGCTGCTGGATCCCTGGCTCCAGACTTTCTCACTTCCAGCTTCGACCCAGAGGAGGGAGGAGAGAAACTTCTGTGACTTCCAGCTCTGCGCAGGGCCGAGGTGTCCAGGAACCACAGTGGTTATAGAAAGCAGATGGCCTTTTGCTGTAAATGCAAAACTTTGCATACAAAATCTGTGCAAATCAGTTCAGTGGATAATTGATTTGTGCGAGTGAGATCCAGATTTTTTGTATATGGAGATCAGGCAGACTGTGGGACAGAACCAGCACCAGTGAAGGTTAATTTTCAGCTGTGGATACCTGCATAAATAAATACATGTGTATAAATATGCACACATGCAAATAGGCAAACATATACCAATAAAATCCCCAAATCTGCTTTGGTTAATTATATGCAATATTATTTTTTTTGTAGTAGCAAAGGCTTGCTTCACTTTCAGAAAAAGTATAGGCAGAACAAGATACACAACTTTTTGCCAAAACGCCTGTATTTGTGTGGAGAGCTGACACCATGGGCTGTGTCCTGATGGGTGGGGAGAGGAATGAGCTTTATCCCACTTGTCTATTTATTATTGCTGGTTGATTTCTGATTTCTCAAATGGCAGCTTCGTGGTTTGAGACTCTTCTTCCTTTTTTTCTTTCTTTCTTACAATGTTGCACAGAATTTCTCTTTTATTTGTCAGGACGGAGGTGCTTTGCACTTGCCTTGTAAAATCTCATATGGGAAAGAGGACACTCCAAGCTGAGACGGTGATTTTGGTTTTGTTTCCTTCCCCCTGCCCTGTCACGTGGTTTGTGATGATGTTGCTGGGAAATAGTCCTAATGAACATTAATCTGTGGCAGGGCAGACTTTGGACCGACGGGCTGGGATGGGGCGAGGTGCCAGAGATGCTCGTAGCTGTTTGGAGAGCTCAGCCTGGCAGGGTCGAGTCTCCTTCCCCCATCCCAGGGGAGGGAGAGGGCAAGCAGAGCCTTGTGTCAGGTTGGCACTCCCCAAAACTCTCTCCTAGAGTGAAATACCTTCAGAAAGACAAGTTTTATTCCCATGGCCATGGGGGACCAGGGCAGCAGAGGAGCTGGGGTGTTGCTCTTCTGCAGCTCCTCAAGCAATCTCTCTTCTTGGCTGTTTTCTGCTCCTTTCTCTCCCAAAACGGGAGGAGGAGGAAGAGGAAGCAAGCTTGCTGACTCGGGGAAACAGAACTGAAAAAAAAAAAATAAAAAAAAAAAAGAGCAGGTCTGCCGAGCAGCAAAGGGCTGTGAGTGCCGTGGGTCTCACTTGTGGTGGGAGCCACAGAGTTCCCATTGCAGGGGTCCCTGTGGGGCTGGGCAAAAATATCACCAAAACAACAGGCTGCTCCTCAGAGAGCTAAATATAAACTAATCAGGCAAAGAGGAGGGGATTTTCCACCATGCTACTGCTCTGTGCCTGCCAGCCTGCCTGGTCATGAAGCCTATGGGCTGCTCCCCCCTGGGGAAATTCCTGTCCCCAGTCCCCAGCATGGCATGGGATGAGTGCCACTGCTTTCTTTAGGGATGAAACCTTCTGTAAATTCCTTGGAAGCAGTCGGGACACTGGCAGAGCTGAGCCCTGGAGCTCTGGTTCTGCCCACAAGTCTCCCTACGAGCAGTGGCCATGTCGTAATTGTGAAAAAGGAATTCTCCAAGGTCACACTCTGCACCCACAGCTGCAGCCTGGCTGCCTCTGACCCAGCGATTTCTGTAGAGCAGCAATGCAGAACGTGGCTGTGCTACAGGGAACTGGAGGGAGCAGATCCATGGGCTGTTTTGTTTTTCCAAACTTTTCTGAGTTGGCTGCCTTTAGAGAGACAAAAATTCCCGAGCAAGAGCCTGTTTCTGAAACCTCTCTGGGATGGTGCATCTCAGTACAGGCTGTGGATGTGTAGGTTTTCAGTCATCAACAGGTGGGGTGGGCATTGAAAATTAAGAAGGGTGGTGGTGCAGTTAATTTCCAGGCAGAATTTCTCCTGGCTTCAGGTGGTTTTTCTGTGAGTTTTGTAGCCCGTGGTGTTGGGTATGTGTGATATTGCATCTTGTGGATCTGACGTATGCTATGTAAGATAAATAAGATTTGGTATGTTAGAAGTTTCTTTGAAATGCAGGGAGGAGTAAACTGCATTAGACTGACCTGGAGGAGCAGCACCAAACCCTGTGTGAAGCATGGCTGCTCCCAGCACTGCATGCTGTGGGTCCCTGCATGGATAGGTGGGAAGTACCAGGCGAATTTGGCTCAGTAATCACTTCATTTGGGTAATATTTAAAGAACTGGTTGAGTGAGTGCAAAAAAATCTGTTCTGGTGCATTGAGTTTCTGTACCTCCCCCTAAAAGTGTACCCAAGGGAGACTTGGTCATGGTTTTTGCTTTTAGAGGATTAAATATAGCAGCATCATTGGTGTCACTCCTCTGTAGTCCATTTGAAGCATCCCTTGGGCTACATCATTCCCTATATTTGTGGCTCCTGGCCACAGCTTTTGCTTTCAGCAGCCAGGGCTCAGGGCTGGCTGTGCGGTAGGTACGAGACCGTGGTGAAAGAGGAGTTTGACTTTTTGTGCTTACAAATCCTTATGTCTCCCAGGGTTTGTAAAAAATGGGATCTGGCAAGCTTTGATCCAGCAGCTGGAAAACCTGCTCTCCCTCTCTCTTCTCAGAACCAGCCCCTGAAAGGAAGGACCAGGAGTCCTTTGGATGGCTGAGGAGGAGCAGGGCTTGGGGAGGTGGTGGTGCTGCTGAGGTGCTTTGGTCTCAGTGACTAGTCTGGACCAGGGGGTCGAGAGACTCACCCCTCATCCTGCTCCTAAAGCCAAGGGGATGAGTTAAAGTGTGTTACTTATTTGCATTTAGGGTATTTTTTTTTGTCCTTTACCCTATGGTGACTCTTGCAGTGACCCCAGACAAGCCTTCGTGCTTGTCTGCCCCAGTTGTACAAGTGCCATCATCACTATTCTGCACCAAGGGGAAATGTTAATTACAAGAAAAAGGAATTAATGCAGACAATTGGTCTTCTCTGGTTAGGACAGCGTGGCAGCACAGTTAGGCCAGGTGGAGCTGGCCATTTCTTGTTTCAAGTGACGTGGGAAAGTCACAATAACTGTGATTTTTGTGTTTTTGTGCTTGCCGTAACCTCACTGAGAGCAGCCTTCTGGTGTGCTGGGCAATAGTTGTCAATGCTATGAAATTACTTCAAGTGTATATATTATTATCCCTGTTACCAAGTGCTTTGGGGTTTTTTTGTCCCAGCTGGTACAAATGAATATTGTATAATATTTTTGAAAGGACAAGTTTTAATATTATGAACTAGGTGCCAAAAGCTACAATTGTGTGCCAAAGCTGAAGAGCCATTACAATTATAAAGATACAGAAAGCATTCAAAATATCCATTTTTGGGTTTGTAGACTCTCTGTTAACTCAGAAAAACAGAAAAAAAGAAAAGCCTAGAAAAGGTGTGGCTGCCCCTGGATCTCTGGAAGTGTTCAAGGCCAGGCTGGACAGGGCTTGGAGGGACCTGGTATGGTGGCATGTGTCCCTGCCCATGGCAGGGAGTTAGAATGAGATGCTCTTTAAGGTCCCTTCCAGTCCAGACCATTCTGTGATTATTGGATTATCAGCTGTATTATAAATGAAATGAAGTGCAATGGATGGCACTTCTCAGAGTGAAATCATTGTGGTTAATGAAGATGTACATTGCCAAAATCTAAAGGTTTCATTTAGAAACTCTCACCCACATTTTCAGTTGCGCGTGGTTTGTGCTGTTTGTAGAATTTACTTTTCCTGTGGAGGTTTCAGATGCATTTGAAACTTAATTTAAAAGTTCCAGCTCTGCAGTGGGATGAGTTGTGCTGTCGATGCCCTCCCTGTGCCTGTCTTGTGAACCCCATGATACACCTTAAAGGTGGCAGCTTCAAGAGGGGCTGGACAAGAGCCAGGCCATCCTGTGGAGGAGCTGCTCTGCCAGTCCACCCTCCTGATCCCTGCACATCCCACCCTGGGACATGGGGGCTGCTGGGCATGGGGTACAACAGCTCACTTGGGGTGTAGGGCAGCGAGCCAGGAGAGCCCTGCTTCTGGCTCTGCTCTGTGTATCACCATTTTTAGTGATTTTCTGAGTTAATTCTTGCTAGAGCATGGACTCAGTGATCTTAAAGGTCTTTTCCAACTTAATGATTCTATGATTCAGTGTTGTTTAGAAAGGCCCCCAGTGCAGAGATAAAGCTGTAGCCCTGGCTGAGAGCCTCATGCAGTCATTTGTGGTGCTGTAGTTTATTGCAATGATTATTGTCTGTGTTGTCCAGGAAAAAATTGCACTTTGCCCTTGCTCTGGATCTGCATAGCTCCAGCTTCCTGCCATGCTGGGAGGTGTCCCACTGCTGGTCTGCTCCCTCTGAGGGACCTGCTCAGTTTCTCCTGCACTCTCTGAGGCAACCAGGTCATTCTCAGCAGTTACTACTCCACGTTCTTGTACTGTACCCGAGTCTTGAAGTCCCTTAGTTACTCCTGCAGTCCCCTCCAGACCTTGGTTAGAGCTGGGAGGAGGCTCCAGGTGCCCGCAGAGGGTGTGGAGTGCAGAGCACAGAGGCTGTCCCATTCCTTCTCCTCCTGGAGACCCCAAATTTATCCAGCCTGTGGATATATCCCTGCATGCCTGGGTAATCTACTGCACCATGCAGGAACCTGGCACATGCTCCTGCCTTTGAGGTGAGTGGCCTTTTAGCAATTTAATTTTTTAGCTTGTGTCTTGACATCTCTGTAACCAACTGTGCTGGTTGCTTCTCTCCGTTCTGCATTACCAGTTTGTTCTCTGTATTTAGCACTTTGATGGTCTCGAGTCACTTACACAGCACTGGTTTTCCTGTTTCCTCCCCAATTACTGCCAGAAATATTGCATGGCATAGGGTGGCAGTGTAGTTTCTGTTGCAGCCATTGTCACCAGTGACTTGCAGGTCTGTTTGAGGTGTGCCAGTAAAGTGTTATCAGTAGCTGTCATCCACTTCTGTGCGCTTTAATGAGGTGTGTTGTACCAGAGCTCCCTTTCACCTGCACAAGGGCTTCAGGTAAGGGGAGAGCTCTTTCCTTGGTGGTGTAATTGTGATTCCTGACTCCCTGACCTTGCACTGAAACCAGAGCCTTGCTGGGCTTGAGGTCTCACCCACCACATTTACCAGGCTGGCTTGTGCCTGTCCTCAGGGACCATCAGTGGTGATGGCTCACAAGACTTTTTGGCATGATCTTGTAAAACTGAAGGTGTAAATTTATTTGGAGCTGTTGTTTAAGAAGGATCTATGTTTAGTGCCTGCTGTTTAATATCATCCCAGGTTACTCCTGACAAATGTGACTGTGTCGTTTTCCTTTCTGCTCAGGACAGTGATGTTTACATTGTCTATTTCTTCCTTTTCTGCATCCTGACTAATATTTCCACCATTCTTTCTGTTGTTGTCAGTGTAACTTCTTATTGTCCTTAATATCTATAAAACCCCCTGTATTTTGTTTTCTAACAGAAGCTGCTATTTAACTTGCAGTCTCATTCATTTAAGGTGCTGGCATTATTTTAGGGACTTCATAATAGTTTACAAATTCCAGGATTCATTAATTCCTTCGCTCATTAGGGTTGCAAGTTGATACATGTTTTTTCCATGTGATGAAGGTGGACCTTTTTGCTGCCCTATTTGTCCTGGGCAATCATTCATGTTTGTGCACTGACAGAATACCTGGCATGGTTCCCTTCCTGGCAGCTTTGGAGCTGGGATGGGATGCAGCATTTAGGTCAGTTCTCCTCAGGATGCTGTTCCAGGAGTGGGCTTTGTGGTTCACACCACGCTGGTGCTGGGGCCAACCCATCTATCCTTTGGGCTTCCCCTTTCTGTGGCACAGGGGAATCTGTTTCTCCCCTTATTTTCACTTGTGGCATGAGAGAAAGAGGAATATATGGAGACTATCCACAGGTGGAGACTTATGGGGTGGAAAATGCAGATTTTAAATTTCTTTTTCCCCTTTATTGCTGCTTATTCACGTTGTCATAAATGAGCTCGAGGAGTGCAGGGTAGGACTGTGTTCCTGCCAGCCCAAATAAAACCAAGGGCTGTTTGCATTTCCACTTACTTTTTAAAAATTTTCCTCACCTCCGAGACAGGCTGCAAAATCTGGGATTTTATAGCTGCTAAGCTACAGTGGAGCTCATCCTGCCTTACTCCATGGGAATCAGGGGCATCTCCAGGGACAAAGCATCCCAATTCTGGGAAAATTGTCCTCTGTGGGTGTTACTTCTCCTTCTGGGCAATCCCCTGGTGGGGTACCTTGCTTTGGGGCAGTTGTACCTCGGGCTTGCTGGAGCTGTTCCAGCATGGGAAGCATCTCACTGCTGGCCCTCAGGGACCCCCTGATGGAGCCAAACCTGCAGAAGGTTTGGGCTCTACGTGCTGCTGACACCTCGCAGGAGCCGAGAGCGTGTTACAGCAACAGATTCCGTATTATTCCAGCCTCACAAGCGTCTCCCTGCGATATTAAAAACACCAGCTAACAGCCAAGTGCAAACTCTCCATGAATGACTCTGTGGAAATGCTGTTGGGCACGTTTCAGTGCTGCTTTGGCTTTGATTTAGGCGGGTAAACACGGTGAGTGGGTGTTTGCTTTGACTTTTCCCTCGTAGCGAAAGACTTCCTTTGAGGGAAAGCGAAGCCTCCTGTGCTGCTCCCCATCACAGCATCAGCCCAGCCTGTCTGTGGCTGGGTGCTAGCAGTGCCTTCTCTGCATGCCTGGGCCTCGTGCTGCCCAGCAGCAGTGGGAACCCTCCAGTTTGCTCTGGATCAGGGATGCCCCCTGCCCAGGGCTCTGCTCACGGGTGTGAATAACCCTGGCAGAGCCTGGTTTCTCCATCTGGATGCAGCACAGTTGGGATGATGCTGCAGGGTGACATCCTTGGCTGTCGTAAGGCATCTCCTCCTGCTTGTTCTGCTCTGTTCCCCTTGAAGCTTCCCAAAATCACCTCCAGGATGGCTCTGACATCAGAGATAACCTGTGCCACATGGTGGATGCTGGCTGGGGGAGGCAGGGTGGGTGCAGCCCATCCTCTCCTTGCCCTGCTGCACCAAGAAGAGCCCCCCCTCTGCTTGTCACATATTCCCCCATCTCCACCAGAGCCATCAAACCCAGCTCCTTGGCAGCCCCTGCACGTAGGAGCCGTCTTCTGGTAACAGATTGTTGTGTATTTAATGAACCCGAGGAAAACAAGGAACGCGAAGGCTGCGGGGCGATGCGAGTTTGCTGTTCCGTCTGCCAAACTCACACTAATTCAGACAACTCACAGATGTTTGGCTGCTCCTTCCTTAAAGAAATTTATGGAAGGTGCAGGGCTTGGAAATTCACGCAGACACGGAGGTGGCAGTGTGGGCAAAGGTTTCCTGGCCCCCGAGCTCCTTCCCTCCCTCCGTCCTGCCTTCCCCTTGCTGGTGTTGATGGCAACGGATGGACAAACAGCAGGAAAAGTGCCTTTTGGTCGCTAGGAGGATTAATAAAGGCTCCAGGTTCATCTTTCAGGAGTCCAGGAGCTCTTTGAAAGCCATTTCTCAGCTGAGGAATGAACCCCCAGAGCCTGCTCAAGAGCCAAAGTACTTTGGTCTAATGCAAACAGTGGAGGGTGTGCAGGTGACAGCAGGCATGTGTGTCACCCTGTGTGGGCAAGACACTAAAAGCATCTGAAATGCTTTTAATATTGCCTGCTGAGTTCAGGGAGATAATTTCAATTTTTGGAAGGTTCTAAGTGATCATTTTGCTGGGCTTCACGTGAGGGTTCTGCAGTCTTAAAGTATTTTTCCATAAAGGGGAGGTGGTAGGAGATAATGTGGAGTCTGGCAGTTGATCCATACACCCAGTATTTTCCTGCTTTAAATCCAGGCATGTCCATAAGGGCAGTCAGCCTCTACCTGTTCTCCATCTCAGCCTTGCAGAAGGGAGAAATCTGACTTACAAGCAGCATCCAAATTGGCTCTGACAGCGATGATGGTGTTGTGGGTCTTGGCAAGTGTTCCCCAATTACACAGTGAGATGTCCCAGATCCTGCTCCTGCTTCATCTGGGTGGATTTTTAGTGGTCACTGATGAGCAGCAGAGTTACAGTCGATGCTGCAGCATTGAACTTGCTTTGCATCTCCAGCATTTGCTTCTCACAGGGACCCTGAGAGCTCTGGAGCCAGCAAGGAAGACTGGGCTGGCTGACAATCCCTCTAACTGAAGGTGGGGAGCCCTGGCACAGGGTGACCAGAGAAGCTGTGGCTGCCCCTGGATCCCTGGAATTGTCAAAGGCAAGGATGGACAGGGCTTGGAGCAACCTGGACACATGGAAGGTGTCCCTGCCCATGGCAGGGGTTTGGAATGAGATGAGATTTAAGGTCCCTTCCAACCCAAGCCATTCAGTGATTCTAGCCCTGATGAGAACATTATTATGTGTCTGTAAGCAGATGGAGGTTGTTCCATAGAGACAGGTATTCTGAGGGGTTCATGTGCTATTTGAAGTTGTTTATGCTTGAGAAGTGAGTCAGTAAAAACAGTGTGGTGAGGACATTTACTGTCTTGAGCTCAGAAATCTCAGGCTGTATATGGGAAAAGAATATAAAGAAGAAACAAGAATTGTTTTTTGTGTTTGTTTACTAGAGCAGCATGCTCTGAACGGTGATTAAAAGTAAACCCAAACCCTGCTGCCTTGTTCAGCATCCCTAGCTGTTGAGATTAAGCAGCCAAAGCAATTCTCAATTCAGCAATTCCTCAGCTTTTGGGAGCATGGCCAACACTCACAGTGTCTCCCAGACCGCTGCAAATTCTTGTAATAAATCTCACAACTGGGGCGGCGGGGGAAACCCACAGAAAGGTGAGATGGTTTGTTGGGCCAGCAGGCTGGACTGCTGCTGCTGCTGCTTCAGCTGCTCTTCTCCAGAGACAACCCTTGGTCTAATACTTCCAGAAGAATACTGCCCAAAGGTAGAAGCAGTCCCCTAATGAGTGGAATAGGAACAATTACAGGTTTGCTCAAAGAAAACGTGTAATTTCTGTGGTCATTTCTCTGTCTGCATGGCCCACACTTCCAGGGATGGGGCAGCCACAACTTCTCTAGGTAACCTGTGCCAGGGCCTCACCACCCTCACAGGGAAGAATTTTTTCCTAATATCTAACCCAAACCTACTCTCTTTCAGTGTGAAGCCATCCCCCCTTGTCCTGCCACTTCCCACGGCTCCTCGCTTGCTCCTCTCTCCTGCTGGTCGCTGTTTTGCGATGACTAATTTTGCTTTCTTCTTTTCCTTTTCAGTTGCCAGGGAGGAAAAGGCAAAGTCACTGCCAGCACCATTTCCTTCAAGCTAAAGATGTTGAGACAAAGCACCTCTGCCCCTGCCCTGTCCTTTCAGCTGGTGTGTACGGGACTCATTCCCCTGCCACTCCTATTCCCTAAGAGCACGGGGGCAATAAACCTTTTCCTCAAGTAGATGATGTGTAATTTTCCTTAATTCCTCTTATTCCTTTTTTTTTGTGAGAGCTTGCCTGCAGTTGAGGTTCAACCCAAGCATGTAGATCTGGGTATGAGCTTGGACTTTGGGCTCTCCCTGGAGTTGGGGGTGTTTGGATGTGTGGTGTGGGGCTTGGAGTGCAGGGGACCCTCTGCCTTCTCAGACTGGAGCACGTGGAGCAGGGGATGGGATTGAAATAATAGTGTTTTATTTGCTCAGTAATTAATTTCTGGCATGTCTGTTGTTCCTGGTAGTGAGGGTTAATCTCAGGCTCCACAAGCCAGGTTGCGTGAGGCCATCCATGGTGGCTGCATGTGGCATTTTTATTCCTAATGTGGCCCCATGGGATGGGTGCTGTCATGGGAGACCTCAAGCTCCTTCTGGCTATGGATTTACTAGGTGGCTGTAGATGTTGGCTCCATCCAGGCTGTCCTGCACTGGCAGGACAGGTGAGTTCTGGGCTGTGGTGGTGAGAACCTGTGTTCCTGTATAAAGCTGCTGGTCAGAAGCACTGAGGTGATTTGTTTGGTTCTTGAAGCTGTGCAGACCTATGGAGCCATGCTCACCTCACACACTGCTTCCTCCTTTGCTATGTTACATGCAGGCAAGTCCTTTACTTACTAATCAGTGCTGAAAGTGTGTCTTTGTCTTGTTAGCCCTAGAGAAGTCTAGTCTGGATGCAAGCAGGAGGCAGAGGAAGACATTTCCTTATTCCTTTTCTTTGGCTGGTAGTCTCTGAGTACCTGGAGCATGTGGCAGCACAAGTGTTTGCCAGGCAGGAGTTGGGCAGGAGTGGAGCACTGTGTGAGAGCCATGGTGTCCTGGTTGGTGTTTGCCCTTCCAGCAGCTGGGGAAGACCCTGTGGAGCAGGAGGAACTGGCTGCAGGCTCAGGGTGAGATGGACAGGGCTGCAGTCCTTCTCCTCTCAAGGCTGGGCATCCTGGGGCAGCTCTTTGCTCTTGACAGAGTCCCAGGGGACAATCCTGAAGCAGCTGCCTCTGTGGAAATTTTGTCCTTTGAAAGTCATGTGCACTGACTCATGATCCTGTTTGCTCAGGATTAGTCCATGGGGCATTTTCAGAGTGTAAAGATTTCTTCGTGGGTCCTGAATGGCATCTTTCACATTTATTGGAGGTTTTTACCCCATAAATAAACTCAATATTCTCTAATGACATATACTAGTGCTCAAGCAAGGGGAACAAACTGCCCAGAGCTGAGCCTACTCAGCCCTGTTGCAGAAGACAGATTATTGCCTGAGTGAGGAAATAAACCCAGACTTTGCTACGTGCAAATGATAGACTTCATGGATTTTTTCCAAATTCATAACACAATAAATCAAGAAATTGAAGATGGACTCCTTGGCATTGTCCAAAGCGATGAGGAGATTCAGTGCAGCCTCAGATCACTTCTATGAAGTGGAAGGATGGAGAGAGAGGCACAATTTTTATTTTGGGTGAATATTGCCATGTTATGCTTGCAGAAAGCCTTAAACCCCACAATTTTCAATTGCAGTCACCAGTTTTGGCTATTTCCCCCAATTTTTTGTAGCCCACTGTAGGGTTTGGGAGGGGATGACCAGCTGTGCTGTCCTGGTCCCTAGAGTGGTCTGACTACACAGAGAAATCAAGATGTGCATAGTGGAGGGAATTTCTGTTTCACTGGTGAAGTGGGATGGTGGTGAAGCCATGGAATCATGCTCAGAGTTTGACCCAGCGGGATTAGGTTTGGTTCTTCAGACATGTGGGTCTAACCTGCATTGAATAAACTCCAGAAATCACAGTGGCTCCTTGCTCAGCCATTTTCTTCAAGCACAGCACAGGGAATGGTGCTGGGGCAAGGGTAGGGAGTGGGGTCCTGCTTGGGTCATGACTTCTTCACTTTGATCAGCATTAAAAATTCGTCAGGAGGAAGTGATTTATATTCTGAGAGAATTCTCACTGTTCTGTTTGCAAGGTGCATCAGTATGCAAAATACAGCTCCAGCTCCTCGTTCTCGTGTGCCCTTTCCACTGTAAATAGGTTTTATGTCAGTGTGTGTGTGTCTGGAGATGGATTGTTCAGCTGGACAAGGGTTTCGTGTTTTCTGTGCAGAGGGTGGTGATCCCACACCAAGTGGAAATCTTTGTGGATGCTGGTCCTCAGTTGTCTTCACAAGGAGTGTTTCTGGGGTCAGACCATGGAATAATGGGGTTGGTAAGGTTGGAAAACACCTCTAAGATCGTGGAGTCCAACGTTTCCCCAGCATGGGCAAGGCCACCACTAACCCATGTCCCCAAGTGCCACATCCACAGGGCTTTTGAATCCCTCCGGGGATGGGGACTCCAGGCTTGGTGACCCTTTCTGTGAGGAAGTTTTTCATCATTTGCTTGGGGATGTGATACTGGTCACTGTTCATGCTCCCTCCAGGCATGGCAGAGCACCTGGCAGACAGTTTGCTGAATTTTGAGGTCTTTTCCATGCAGCTCAGCGTAGCAGGTGAGCAGGGCATGGCTGTGAGTGGTGCTTGGAGCCTGCTGTGCTGACACCAGTCATGTGTGAGACCTCCCTGCAGGGAAGGGCTGTTTATCCCCCTTGAACAGCTCTAAGGCTGTGCTTGTGCCTTGTAAGGAGCATGTTTGTTCCACAGAGTTTACCTTTCAAGCCTGTGGATGAGAGTTGGATCATTTCACTTAATTTCTTTCCAAGCCCAACACTCCATAGCTGTGATACTGTCTGGAAAGCAGATCGGAGAGAAACCTCTTCCCACCTCTGCCACTGCAAAGATCACATGAAGCTTCTGCTTGGTCTGTATTTTGAACCATGTAGAAACCAGGGTTTGCTAAAATTTGGGGATTTCTGTGCACTGGGGTTTCTCAGGGGCTTTTCATACAGCTCAGGAGATTGTGTCAATCCCAGCAGCCATGGCTCGAGTCTAAACTTAACCTTGACATCATGATGAAGATAGTTCCCTTATCTGATTGCAAATGAGGAAATACATTTCTTAAAGTAATTAATGGTCCCTGCAGAATATCTTTTTATTAGCATGTGTGTGTGTGAAAGAGTCCAGTCTATAAATACACAGTGGTTTCCTCCTCAGCATCAATAGGGTCCATCCTGGCTCTGCAGTTTGTGTCCCCTGGCACTTGTTTGCATGGAGAGGATGTGACAGGGCAGGACCGTGCGTCAGGAGCCCTGTGAGGCAGGATGGGGAGCCAGAGATCACGTTTCACTGGGAAGTTTCCCTTTTTATTGCAGTTTCTCCATGGGGATGGTTCCAAAACCCAACCAGGCAGTGGTTTAAAATTGCTGATACCTGCAAGTGCGCCCTGGCCCCGGCGTTGGAGGGTGGTGGTGGCTGCCAGCTTGCCAGCAGTTTGCTGTGCTGGCTGTCATTAGGACTGTGTTAATTGCAGGGGATGCAGAGGAGCTGGGAGGTGTGATGGTGTGTGCTGCATGCAGGGCAGGGAGCCTCTGCCTGTACTTGCTGCTGCTCCTGCCCGGGTGTGTATCTGAGTCTGCTGCTGCAGCATTAACCATCACCTCAGGGAAGAGTAATTATTCCTGAAGAAATCATACCTGCTGAATGTGCTGAGCTGCTTTCATGCTGCTCTGAACCCCTGTTTGATCTTTGTGCCCCGGTGTCCTCCCAGCACAGAGTTTGTCACTGCAGCAAACACTCCTATCTCTATCAGGGACAGCTAAGACTGTGATAGATGGAAATCACAGGATGGTGTTGTTCAGAATGCACCTTAAAAAGCATCTCATTTCACCCCCTGCCATGGCAAGGACACCTTCCACTGTCCCAGGCTGCTCCAAGTCCCATCCAGCCTGGCCTTGGACACTTCCAGGGATCCAGGGGCAGCCACAGCTGCTCTGGGCACCCTGTGCCAGGGCCTCCCCACTCTCACAGCCAAGAATTCCTTCCCAGTATCCCATCTAATCTTGCTCACAAATTATGTGTCATTTTGACACTCAGAAATGTTTACTTTTCTATTTGACAGTTTTCATTTGGTCACTGGGTTGCCCAGAGGTTTATAGTGTAGTTACCAGTAAGTTGTAAATTATGAGTCCACTGATATCCCATAGAAAGCTGGAGACTGTACCAGGCACCTTTGGGAACAGTAGATCTTCAGAAAATGTATTGATTCCCAATCTTGGCTTTGCACTCTGGATGAACTTTGTCCTCATAAAATAATAGAAGGTGATTTTTCTTTACCAGCCAGCTGGCCTTTAAATGAGCTACTCTTAACACCACTGCAAGCTCTAATCCAAGTAAACATGGACAGGATGATTTGGGAGCTGGGAAGAGCAGCCATATCAGTTTGGAATAAAGGTTAATACTTAGTGAAATGTTTTCATCTATTATCCTTAAATATCACAATTGGCTTTGAGTGGATGGTACAAGATGAGTGTTTTATGCTCTTTGGGTTGTGAAAATGTTGGGTTTGGTTGTTTGCGTTAACTGCAAAGCAGCAAAATAGCGAAACAGGATTAGGGGAGTGATTTGGGGAAAACGCTGATTTTGGTAATCAGATTTGAGTTGCAATCTGTCTGCTTTACAAGGGAAGAAATCTGTTGGGGAGGACGCCAGGAGGTGAGGCAGGGCTCATGGTCAGGGCTGGGCAGTGCTGGATGAGCTGGCTTGCAGTTTTTGTTTCAAGAGCCTCCTTGCTGTCCAGCCTCAGCTTTTCTTACCTAAAACTGCCTAAGAAATAGGTGGAGATCAAGAGGCATGGTGTGGCCCTTAGGATTTCAGGGCAAGGAGCTGTCTCTCCCTCCCTGCAGACAACTCTTTGCTTGTGTTTTTCCCTAAAGGGCTCTTCATAGACTGGGAATCATGGAGTGACTGGGGTGGGATAGGTGCATCCAGGGGATTTCACAGCCATAATGATGCTGGAGAGGCTTTTTCTGCTGGACATCTGCTTCCACCTGGTCTGGGGGCAAAGGGTTTCTGTGAGATCAACCCTGGAGCTTTAATGAGCTCTTCTTTCAGTGCCTTGGTATCTTCAACATGGGGGATGCGAGTCCCCTTCTCAAGTGGAGAATTCGGAGGAAACTTTATTAATTTGACTGAAATACTTGTGTCCCTGTGGATCACCTTGTGTACCTTGTGTGCTTCCAACAGCTCCTGTGAAACACCTCTGTGCTGATGGGGAGCAGACACCAACTTTTAAAATCCTAAAATAAACACACCCCTCAACCAACCACCATCAGGATGTTTTTTGGGCAGTGCTTGCCCCTTGCCCAGTGCATCCACCCTCCAGGGCAGTCCCTAAAGCTGTTCCTCTTTCTCTCTTTGTGCAGGGATCTCTCCACACCCCGAGGCTGTCCCTGCACATCCCCTGAGGAGCTGGCAGGGCCCAGCCTCTCCTGGGGGAACATGGACTGAAAGAGGAGCTTTGCCAGCCCCCAGCTGCCAGCACCCTTTGCCTGGACCCTGATGGACTCCGAGGCAGGACTGCATTACCATGGTGATGATCTTAACCAAAACTCGGGAAAACAAAGGTGCTGACTCTGTAACATGCAGGACTGAGCTGGTAAGCTTTGTGAAATCTCTGTTCAAAACTGTTTTACTGCCAAGAATTTCGCTGTAGCTTTGTAATAAGGGTTTTCTTTCCTGCAGGGATGGATCTTTAGGTGGTTTGTAGCACTACTGTCTACAAAGCTGCATTAATATCCAAGGAGCAGGTGATTAGTAAATGATTGGAGTGCTGTGGCTTTTGCATATGTGGATTTCAGTGAGCACCCAATGGGATAAACAGTACAAAAAAAATGAAGTCAATGCTGTGAATAACACAGGTGAGAAGTTGCTTCACTGACAGCGAACAGATGCTCATCATTAATAGGAGGATGAGCAAATGGGAAGCAGGATTAAGTGGGACATGGTGAAGGGCAGTGCTGTGGTACTTAATTTCTGTGGGAGCCTGGAGAGGTGCAAATCCACCATGCTGAATGAGCAGGCAACAACAAAAGGACAAAGGGCAGCAAACAAATTAAAGGATGCTGTGAGGGCTGAGTGTACCTATGGTAGAGGGACATAAGGGGCAGCACAGCTGGAGGCGGGGTCAGAGCAAATGTTTGGAGGTGCAGGGTGGTGGAGAGCCATCAGAGCAAGGCTGGTTGTGGACATTTGTCCCTCTGTTCTCCTGGGAGAGATGGATGGGCATGGCCTGAGAAGAAACTGGACCGAAAGGCAGGGTGCTCTGAGAGTCTCAGATAAGGGCGTGCAGGAACACAGCAGGAAGCATCTGGCAGGATGAGCCATAAATGGGCATTCTGAACAGAAAAGAAATATAAATGCCTGGGTTTGCTGAGGATGACAAACTGTCCAGCTGGGCTCCCCAGGCAGAGAGCACAGTGTGCTGGGGGAAGGCAGGCTGCCCTGGCAGTGAAAGGCGGAGGAGAAGGTGAGCAAGCCAGAGGCAGTGGAAAATCCTGCCTTAAAAGGGTGAAATTTGGGAAGGATATTGATACATTAAAAAAATACCCTTGCTGTAGTGTTAGCTCTTGCTGGGAAGGCAGCATCTCCCATGGCTGCTGCTCAGGGTGGGAAGGGGGAAGCCTGAATGTTCAATGCCAGCTGTGCCCTGGGAAGTGTGTGGGGCAGCTGATGGGGAGCTGGCTGCAGAGAGGCAGATGAGAGGAATTTCTTCTACTCCTAAGAGAAGGGCTGGGTGCTCAGGGTGTCTGATGGCAGTGGTAGAGATACAGAGCTGTAACACAAAACTTTGCCATCGCTGTTTGCTGAGTGCTTCCTGCAGCTCTGGGGCTGGGTCAGGAGTGCAGGGACAGTCATGGGCACACAAGGTGAATTTCTGGGTTGCCTGGACTGTTAAATTGGGGCAGACAATCACAAGAAGGCTGATCCACTAAAGAATTTTTCTGTTGACTTCATGGGGAAGGCCAAAAAGCAAAACCCAAAGGAAATCAGTGTCTGAGCACTGGGGCAGGATCACCTGCCAACAGCCAGTGGGCTCGTTTGGTTCAGCTCCAAATTTGGTATAAAGACAAAATTCTTACAAAATGGTAATTATACTTGATGTGGGACATATGTAAGATTCCTCTCCCTCCTGCCTTTGCAGACAGTGTCTGGTGTCTGGGGCTGGCACACAGATGTGCACTGGCACAGCTCCTGCCTTCTCTAGGGCTTGTCCCACTTCCATCTTTGCTCCACTTTGGCTGCTCCTTGGAGACAGCTGCCTGTCCTCTCTGCCTCCTGATTAATTCTGCTGATGGGTCATAAGGTGGGGCTTGGCAGATGGAGATATCCTTACTTCACCTAGAAAGGCAGCATGTGCTCCAAAGGTGACTGACCCTTATTTATCTTCTCCATATCTACACTCAGGAGTTGTTTTATGCTTCCCTGTCCCTCTATACTCAGTATTTCCAGCATTCTGTATATGAAGTAGGATCCTTTATTGGAGTGCTCAGGTGCCATCATTTGGTACATTATTGTTGTTGTTATTATTATTATTATATTACTGCTGTCCTCATTATGCACTGGAGATGCTGGCACAGAGAAGCTGTGGCTGCCCCATCCCTGGAAGTGTCCAAGACCAGGCTGGATGGGGCTTGGAGCAACATGGACACATGGAAAGTGTCCCTGGCCAGGTGGAACTGGATGGCTTTAAGGTCCTTTCCAACCCAAACCATTCTGAGATTCCATAGTTAATGTGAGCAGGCAACATGTAAAATGTGGATCAGGAGGGAAGGTGTGAGTGCAGTGGCCTAATGCCAGATAAAACACAATTATGGCAGTGCAGATGAATGTGGGGGCTGTGCTGGTGCTTCCCTCAGATGATGTAAAGCCTCAGTCAGATGGGATGGTGTTGCCAGGGTAGACACTTCAGAAGCCAGTATATGGATATTTTTAGGGATAATAAAGGAACAATTAGTATGAAAGTGTGTTTTTGCAGACATAGCTGAAATGGCATGCAGCTGTGGATAACATATTGATTTATTACATGTGAACCCATCCATGCTCATTTTTAGAAGTCTGATGGTGTCTCTTACGCTGTCAAGAGGAAAATTCTTGGGGAAAAAAAAAGAGTGTGAAAAGCAACCAGGATTATTTTGAACCCATACAGTGGCATTTCCCCCTATTTTTAGTGCAAATCAGCACAATCTGAGTGCAGACTCCCCAGAAGTGCTGAGGTGAGGACGCCTTGCCTTAGAAACACATTATATGCTTAAAAAGCTAAATAGCTGCTTTGTACCTAGATGGGGAGGCCTTAATGGGCTTGGATGAGGTTCAAGATGTCACTTTTGCTCCTTTCTTTCTCAATCCAGGATTACCACTGAATTGCAACTCCCATTTTAGTTTCTCTAGACTTTTGGGGACCTCCCTGCAGCTCTTCCCTGAGGTGAGGGCTGGCTGCAGGACCTTTGAGCTGCAAGCTCAGGCCTTGGCAAGGGCTCTGTACAGCATTTAATTAAAGTTGATTTCCTTGAGAAAAAGTGACTGGGTCTGTCCCCTGGTCCCTGCTGGAACATGGAAGGCTTTGCCCAGGCTGCAGGCAGGGTGGTGTCTGGTGCCCAGGTCCACTCTGCAAGAAGTGAATAGTTTTTCTGGTTGTTTGCAGCACACTCCAAAGATGAGTCAAGGACCTACCCTCTTCTCTTGTGGCGTGATGGGTGAGTAACAGAAACTTCTCTCCATGTTTCCTCTGCTCCTGCTTCCTCACAGGGATGGGCAGGAAGATGTCTTGACTTTTGGATGTCTCCAAAACCTCTCCCCTGCAGACTCTGGGGTGCCCACCCCACCACACCTGTGCCACTCTCCTCCCCAGAGGTGCCTGTTGTGCCCTGTTGCCATTGCTGAGTGAATTGCTTATCTCAGTTCCCCTCCCTTTTTATACATCTGCTTATTTTTAGAGCTACTCTTACCGCTGAGATTATAAACATTTGGGGTCTGAGGTTGTGTTTAAGTATCCAGCCTGAGACTGTGGTTCTTGACTGTTTGGATGATGCAAGCAATAAATAACAGCATTATCACTAAAATGTTCTACCACCTGGCACAAAGTTGGGGTTGGATAGACCTCAAACAATAAAGGAAAAGGTCTCGTTTTTGCTGTTGACAGTAATCATGATATGTTTGATACCGTTTATGTCAGAGCTTACTGAACATTTTTATGAACAATTTTTATGCTGAACAGCCCCCAGAATGGATGGAGGATTGGTGCCTTGGCCCCTGATCCTGAAAAGCTGATAGTGCCAGAGGATGTGCTGCTGTGTTGTGCTCTTTGGCGTTCGTAGCAGGGAGCCAAT
Source organism: Rhabdornis inornatus (assembly GCA_013397075.1). Taxonomy (NCBI): domain Eukaryota; kingdom Metazoa; phylum Chordata; class Aves; order Passeriformes; family Rhabdornithidae; genus Rhabdornis; species Rhabdornis inornatus. Next base: position 256,518 of record VWZS01006727.1, read on the forward strand.
CACTGGGCGAGGCCTCAAAACCCAATTAAAATTGTAGGTCAAATTTGAGCCAAGCTCCTTGCTGTGAAAGCCAATCCTTCACAGACAAAGAGGCTGCCCCTTTTCCTCATGGACACAACTCTCATTAGCGTTAATGAGAGCTGGGCACATGCACTGACAGGAGATGTCTCCCAAGCTCTCTGATAGCTCCAGCCATTGGGAGTGTGGGGTGATGGAGAGTGTTTGTGGTTGTTTTCAGATGACAATCACAAGTTTCAAAGTCAAGAAGGGGTAGAGACAGCCCATTCCCTCTCTCCTGCCTTTCAAACATGAGTGAGGAACAAAAGAACCCAAATCAGATGGTTTTGTCTTGCACTGTGGCACTGGCAGGCTCTTCAGCAGATTTGCAGAGTCTCTGCCTAATTGAGAAGCAGCTTGTCTTTAAGAGCTTTTACAGAGCCTTCTTCATTGTCATAGTGCTGCTGTGCTGGTCTTCATGGCTGCCAAATTATCCTTCTCCTGGGGGAACTGGATGCCACCTCCTTGACCCCAGCTGCCCAGTCAAGAGGAGCCCATCCTTCCCTGCTTGGCTTAGGTTTCATTTTAGTTTCTTCCCTGAGTGTTCTTCCTGATGTCCCCAAATGTGGCTACAATCACAGACTAATCCAGTATGGAAACTTGCTTGACTTTTTAAATAAATTACTATAGAAATGCAAAACTTGTGGAATATTTCAGGTCAAAGGGCCAAGCCCCGGTCAGTAGAAAGCACTGAGATAAATAAACACAGTGAAGTTTGGACAGGTAGCACAGACAACATGAAGCAAAGACTCACAGTCCTATCTATGCTGAAGGTTTGGAGGGAAGTTGGGTGATTTTTGGGGGGTTTTAGGCAAAAGCGGATCTTAGAAAAGAGTCTTTCTGGTGTCTTTGGAGCAAGGGCAACTTTGGGCAGGAAGGCAGCTTATTTCTGGACCCCATGGCCAGGGGGCAGCAGGGGAGAGGGAAGCCCAGCCTCTGCCAGAGAGAGCATCATCCAAACCCTGGAGCTTTTCTTGTAAGGTACTAAACACTGCAATAATCTGAAAATAGATTATAGATTGTAACCAAACTCAGTATATTGAGTAAACATTATTAAAGACTTGATATATTGGATGATGCATGGCTAGGTCCAATTCTCAGGATGACCTAAATAATCTTTTGGTTTTTAGATTTGTGAGAAATATTTCTGCAAATGAAATGATAATATTACTAAAAAGATTGGGTTTTATCTTTATATAGCCCTTTGCCTGGAGGAAGATTAAAGGTGAAATGCCTGAAACTATAAATTCAACAACTAGTGCTTTCCCTTCTCCTTGATGGGTCCTTGAAACACTCAGGAGTGTAAGAATTATCCTGTTGATGGATAGTTTGGGGGCTTTTTTCCCCTCCTTTTTTTCCCTTTTCCTTCTCAGCGATCTCTGTGGCAGATCCCCAGTGAAAATATCAATGACTGTGCTAGAAAAGGTGGCATATTAGAAAATTGTGGCATTAAGGTGGTGAGGGCCTGGCACAGGCTGCCCAGAGCAGCTGTGGATATCCTATCCCTGGAAATGTTCAAGATCAGGTTGGATGGGGCTTGGAACACCCTGGGGCAGTGGAAGGTGTCCCTGCCCATGTCTTTTGCTATCCACCCAAAGACAGAAAAAATCCAATATAGGAAGTCAAAAGTAATGGAATCCTAGAATGGTTTGGATTGGAAGGGACATCAAAGCCCATCTTGTTCCACCCCCTGCCGTTGCAGGGACACCTTCCACTGTCCCAGGCTGCTCCAAGCCCCAGTGTCCAACCTGACCTAGTAAGAGAAGCTCAGTAGGTGTGTGCTGACAGCCATGACCTCCTGCTTTCTGTGTAAGCAAGAAATTATCTCTGAGGGAGGCTGCAGGCAGGGTTTTATTGAGGCAGTGACAAGGTGCTTGCACATGCAGGATCCCAGTCCCAGCCCTGATTGTAAAAAGGAGGAGGAGGATGGCTTTGAGCCCAGTGGGGACAGATCCTGCACTCATCCTCTGGGAAGTGCTCTTTTCAAAGCAGCCATCATTTGCATTTTCCCTTGGAGGCCTCTCTCAGAGTTTGTCCTCCTAGAGAGCTGCAGCAGAGCAGGGTGAGGGATGGGGCACATAGGTCAGCTTGTCTGTCCTTTGGCACTCTCACCTCACTCCTCCACCACGTTTGGCAGCACCATCATTCTGAACGTGCCAGGGCAGGGCTGCAGCCTTGGGCTCACTGCTGCACAGCTCTTTCTTGGAACTGCCTTTTCACCATCCTTGGGTGAAACCAGGAGAAAAGCCAGCTCTTGGAATCATTAAGGTTGGAAAAGACTTCCAGGATTGTCAAGTTCAACCTTGAACCCCTTTGTGAGGGTGATGAATCCATCCTGAAAGCGCCTGCCAGGCTTGCGTGCCTCCTCTTTCTGACCCAGGGTTTTCTGGAATTTTGGGGTGTTTTTTGGAAAGGCCACCAGTGTAGAGCATCTTGGTGCACATTTGAACACAGTCACCCTGCAAAGAGAAAAAGCTGCATGGGCAATTCTGGTGAGGTGTAGCTGAAGCAGGAACACCTCTCCAGAGGATCCCTTTGAGGAGCTGGGCACGTTTCACTGTGGAGATTGGGGATTTCCCTCCCCTGTGCAGGCTGTTGGCACAAGGAGCCCACAGCCCACAGGTGTGTTTAATCTCCAGAGTAGATTTTGGGGCTGTTGTTTTCATTTTCTGTTGAAGCACAGCTCTGCCCAGCGTATTTTCATTTTATTTCTTCACTAAGAAAGCTCCCTGGCACTGCCATCAGCTAATTACAACCATTAAATGTGTTCCACACTTAGAAATTATCTCCTGAACATAAATAGGGGACAGTGGAAAAAGCAGGCTGCCTTTTCCCCTGTGCACAGGGACTGTGAGACCAAAATTCAACTTGAACAACACGGAAAAAAAAGGGAATTGGATGTGCACCTGTGCGTAGACAAATGTTTGGGTTAAGTTCCAAACAGAATTTGTCTGCCAAAAAAGATAAGAAAAATTGATTGAAACTCCTAATTGCTTTACAAGTTGCCATAGTAAATTATGTATTAATGTAAATTATTTCATGGGAAAAGAACGTAGGGGAAACTTGAGCAGAAGGATCATGCATTATGTATAAAAAGGAACTGTAAAAATATTATAGCAGCACATTTGTGTTGCTGTAGTTAAAGTTGTGTCAGCGTTTTGGTTTTACACCCTTTTCTGTGGCTATGAGTGGTCGTTAAAATTTACTCTGTGTCACCAGAGGAGCACAGCAGTCATTTAAAAAGCCCAGGGCCATCACTGAGCTGCAAAGTGCCCCGTGTGTCTGTGTGCTGCTCCTGCAAAACCTGGAGCTCAGCCTTTGGAAACCTGGCTGTGATGCTCTGAGGGTGGCTCCTGCTCTCTGTGGGGCAGTGCAAAGCTCTCAAGGATAGAGGATAACACCCATCTCCCCAGTTTTGGGATGTGACTCCAGTCCACGAGCACCACGAGGGTTTGTTTGATGTGGCAAAGGTTTTGTGAGAGAACAGCTGGGCTTTGTTAGGGTGTCAGTGTTCAGTTTTGCAGTTTTAAGTCAAAATCCTGAAGTAAGATGCTGTTTCATCCAGGGACACTAACAGCCAAAAAGGACTTGTTTAAGCAGGGCAAGAGCCCCTCAGGCTGCACTTACAGCATGCTCTGGTTGTCCCTTTGTTTTCCAATAGGCAAAGGGGAGTTTTCCAGCCAGGCAGCTCACTTGCAGACCAAGGGGTTCTCGTGGTAGGTTTTATCCTGGAACAAATTGCTGCCTCAGGGTAAACCAGGCTGAGGTTTGTAGTTTAAGGAAATTAATACATGTTTAACTGCAGCAGAATTAATGGTTCCAGTGCAATTATCGTTATCAATGTCCGCAGGATGGGAATCTCAGTCTTTAAAAATTGAGCAGAAAACCAGCTGCTTTTCCTCAGTAAGGCTTTCCAGAGTTCTTTAATTATACCCTCAGCCCTTAGATTACTCCATTTTCATTTTTTTCAGGGCAACCTGCTTCCTATTTGCACTTAAAACCCATTTTCTGGGCTATCTGGTATTTTGGGACTGGTCAGTGATGGCTGGGGACTGGGAGGGGCCAGGTTGTGCCAGCTCACATTGTGCAAGGGGGAAAGCAAATAACCCCAAGCTGGGGCTGGGGATAGTGGTGCTTTTACGATTTTCTTTGCCAGGTTTGGAAGATTTATAGCTGTTTGTGCTGAAGCAGGGGTGAAAGAGGAAGGTGTCCCGTATCCTCCTCACCAAGGCCTTTTGTACAGTCTCCAGCCAGAGGATCGTGGCAGCTTGCCATGAAAAATCGGCTTCTATTTCTGTTTCTTTTGTCTGCTGACCTGACCCAAGAAATCTCTCTGCTGGCAGCATAGTACAGAGGAAAAATAATAAAGATCTAAACATAGATGGAGTTGTCTAGCACAGATTTCTCACTTTTCATTGTGTTTATTGAAATGAGGAGAGAAACAGTTGAAATGCCGTGCGGTTATTGCGGGCAGAGCCAGGCTGTTTGTGGCTGGAGCTGTTATGGAGGCATGGAGAAATGGGAAAATCGGCCAAGAGTGGTGCAAGGGGGCCCCAAATCTGACCTCCTGACTCTGAACCTTCATCAGAAGCGTTCTGCACCATTACATCTTCCCTGCCAGGCTGGTACCTGCAGCTGCGGGCTGGGCACGGCTTTTAATTCATCCTTCAGTTGCCTGAGTGGAAATACCCAAAAAGCCCCCCAAAATATTGCACAGTTTAGATACAATCATGTGAAACTTGGCAGCGACGCCTCTCCAGCACGGCTGGGCTCTGCTTGCAGCAGCCAACGACAAAAACAGGCACTGGTGAGAGGCTGTTGGCTGATGACTTTTTTCCACTGCAGCAGCCGGTGGGGTTGTCCTGCCATGGTTTTCCTGTTGAGCGTTGAAGGTGTATCTGCAGAGAGCCCCGTGCAGCCCAGCCCTGAGGGTGCTTTGCTTTCTTCTCTTGCTGTCAGTGGGATGTGTGTGGGAATGAGATCATCTTCCTGAATCCTCTCTTCCGAGGTGGCTATCGGTGGGAAGCTGGGAGCACAAATCTGATAAAAACAGCTGAGGGAGCTGAGGGGTTCAGTCTGGAGAAAAGGAGGCTCAGGGGGCACCTTCTCACTTTCCACAACTGCCTGACAGCAGGGTGCAGTTGGGGGGGTCTCCTTCCAGGTAAAAAAGTAATAAAACAAGAGGAAACTGCCTCAAGTTGCACCAAGGGAGGTTTAGATTGGGTTTTAGGGAAAAATTCTTCATGGAAAGGGCTGTCCAGCCCTGGCACAGCAGCTCTAGAGCAGTGGTGAAGTCCCCATCCCTGGAGAGATTTAAAATCCGTATGGATGTGGCCCTTGGGGACCTGGGTCAGTGGTGGCCTTGGCAGTGCTGGGTTAATGGTTGGACTTGATGATGGTAGTGGCTTTTCTAACCTCAGCCATTCTGTGATTCCATTTTTTAAAAATTCAGCTGTAAATTCAGTCAACTGTCAGTTGTGGAGCCCAGGACAAACCACACACATCTGAGACATGGTTTGGCACAGAGATAACCAATAGCCACAACATTTTACACCGCTGAATTCCCCTTAGCTAGTGCAACCTGGAATATTCAGAGGCATGTTTTTATCTTCTTCTAGCAGTTTTGCTCCTGCTGGGACTGTCACTTTGTCTCTCTCTCCATCTACACCACGCAACCCGCTCTGCTGGCAGTTTGGGAAACCATATTCCAAGAGTTAATTAATTTGTACTGGAAAACGTCCCATATGCTACTCTTTTTGTTTATGGACGTCGAAAGCGAGTCGCAGAATTAATTAACGCTAATGCCTGTGCGTGTGTGTCCTTTTTTTTTTTTTCCCTTTCTTTCTCTTTTCTGAACCAGAAAATGACAGATGGAGAGATCTCAGCAGGAAATGTCCACTCCAGCTCGAGCAGCCGGGCGCCAGCATCTGGGACTGCCTGTCGGACAAGGGCGAGGAGGGCTCGCGGTGGCCCAGGGACACGGCGGGCACCTGCTCCGTCACCAACCTGATCAAGGACCTTAGCCTCAGCGACCCCCACGGCCACCCCTCCGCCCCTCCCAGCAAGCGCCAGTGCCGCTCGCTGTCCTTCTCGGATGAGATGTCGGGCTGCGGCACCTCCTGGAGACCGCTGGGCTCCAAGGTGTGGACGCCGGTGGAGAAGAGGCGCTGCTACAGCGGCGGCAGCGTCCAGCGCTACTCCAATGGCGCGGCCACCATGCAGAGGAGCTCCAGCTTCAGCCTGCCCGCCCGCTCCAACCCGCTGTGCTGCGGGCAGCCCAGGAAATCGGCTGCTGGAGGGCAGGGCGGGGACAGGGTGGACATCCAGAGGTCCCTGTCCTGCTCGCACGACCGCTTCTCGTGCTCCGAGTACGGCGCGGCCTCCGCGCCGCAGCTGGGCCTGTCCCGCAGCCGCTCCCAGCCCTGCGTCCTCAACGACAAAAAGGTTGGCATCAAGAGGAGGAGGCCGGAGGAGGTCCAGGAGCAGCGGCCCTCGCTGGACCTCGCCAAGATGACCCAGGTAAGAGGCGGTGGGGCCATCCTGCCAATGGGCTCAGGTGTTCTCTGCTTTGCTCAAGAGCCTTCAGCGTCCTCCAGGGTGGGTCTGAAGAGTGATGTGGGTGTTGTGGGGAAACACGTCCTTTTGGATGTGTTCCATCCAGGCAGAATGACCCATTCCCTTCTAAATGGATTTCTTTGGCAAATTCATGCGTTTCTCTTCCACGCTGGTTTTTGTATGCCTAGTCCACTGTGTTGTCATTTCCTTCTGGCAAAGGTTTTGAGCAGGAATTGTTAAACCCCACATTTTTGAATTCAGGGAGAGGAGCTTTGGGCCTGCCATGGTGAGATGAAGGCAGCACCCCAAGGCACCCAGCCCTGGCTCTGTCAGGTGCTGAATTCTTACTGCTACAGGCTTTACTTGCTCTTAGACTCTGTAATTTTCCACTCTGGAGATGTTATCACGTTTCATTTTCGGTTGCAAACACAGAGCACAGCCTCCCTCTTCAATCTGCTGCACAGAGCCAGAGAACAGATCTGAAGCATGATCTGTTAGGAGGATTTTGCTCCTTGGTCCTCTCCCTGCTGGCCCAACTGACTGGACATTAGCAAGAGACAGAGCAAGAGGTTCCACTGAAGAACAATGTTGCCCTTCCACACTCATAAGATTTCCTGCAGTTTTATGATTTGACATTTCCCACATCAATAATTTACAGTCACAAAGTCAATGACAGCATCAGCTCAGTGTGGAATGGAGATAATGGGGGTGTGAAGGCCCCAGAGCTCTCACTGTGGGAGCAGGGACACTCTGGCCACCTCCCAAGGTGGGCTGTCACCTTCTGCTGGACTTAAAATTTCCCCCATGGCTTCAGTTCCGTGTGGTCGCCTGCTGTGCCTCATCCCAGAGTCACGTGTGTTGGGAGTGTTTGCCCTAAAGGTTTTTTGTGGTGCTGGGGCCAGCAAAGCCTGTCTGGTGCAAGGCTTCCCCTTGTTGTCTGCAGGGAAACTGCTGGGAGAAGTTCACTATATGGGTGAGATCCAACATTGTGTATGCATTTTTGCCTTACAAGAACATGATATTTTATGGTGCTCTGTGCTTGGCAGTGCAGAGGGTGTTTGAAGGAGTGCAGGGGTATTGGAGGAAGAGATCATCTTCTCCGCCTCCAGAGGAGCTTAGTGGATAAAAAGGGTGAAGGAGTCACATATTTGGGTGAGATCAGGCAAAAAACCTGAGGATTGCTCTTGTCTTTTCATAAATCACAGCAACAACATTTATTATGCCAAGATTATTTTATTAGATAATAAGCTGGATGGACGGTAAGAACCACGTACATGAGTTGTTATGTTTTACTAGCCAGAGGGTGGAATAGCACAACTGCCCCCTGATTCCCTCTGTACAAGCAGACAAGCATCATTTCACTCCCCTGGAAGTGTTCAAGGCCTGGTTGGATGGGGCTTGGGAAAATCCAGTCCAGCAGAAGGTGTTCCTGTCCACAGTAAGGGGTGGAATGAGATGGGCTTTAGGGATCCTTTCAGTCCAGACCATTCTGTGGTTCTCTGGTAGGATGGACAGGGAAGAAGGAGGCTATCCAGGCTCTGGATGCACAGACCTTTGCTGCCCTGTGAGGATGTTCTGAGGCAGCTTCCCCATTGCATCAGTCCAAGGGGGAAAGTTTGTTGGCTGGTTTGAAAAAAAGGTCTTGGCCAAGGAGATCCTGAGGGTCAGCAGGAGCTTCCCTTTCCCTCCAGTGGATGCTGAGCCCAGGCACATGTTTATAATTTGGATGGCCATGGTTTTGACATTGGTGGGTGATCCAAAGATGACAAAAAATCTAATCACTTGGATGTCCAAAAGCAGCTGAGTCCATGTTCCTGGAAAACCCTCAGCTTGAGGAATAGTTGTGTTTTCTCTGGCTGCTGTCCTCCACATCAAAACATCTTCCAAAGTGAGAAAGCAATGCCTGAACTCTCAGCATTGCTCAGTGTTGGGGTGGTTCCTCCTCTGGGAGAAGTGATACCACAAGGAAAGGCTTGGAAGCTCCACACTGTGTAGCACAAGCTCTGTAGGAATGGGGAAGGGGTTGCCTGGTGCAACATCTCTCCTAATGTCAGTGGTCACCCCCTGTCCCAGCCCCTCCTGTCCCTCTGGTCCAGGCTGGGTGGCCGGAGCCACTGCCGGACGCCCAGCGGTTGCTACAACCAACAACCAACAGCAGCATCACTAAGGAACTCCCTGTGGGATCCAGCCCAAGCAGGTCCCATGGATATTTTCAGTTTCCAGACAGGAAACCCAGCAGGGCTTGTGCCTAGGGCAGCTGGTGAATCCCCAAGGCAGGGATGTTCTGCTGGGTGTGGGGAGGCAGGGCTGGAGCAGAGTGGGAAGAAAGCAAAGCCGTGCAAGGGCCAGGGTTTCAGAGCTCAGGGTTATGGAGAGCAGCGCTGGCAGGCGGCTCTCAGCGTGGGAAGACTGGCACAGAGGGAGGAGCAGGATGAGGCAAGTCATGGGGAGCATTCTTGCCTTTGGTGGAGCACGGTCAGAGCCCTCCCTGGGACAAGAATGCCAGGAAAACCAACTAATTCCTCGTGGGGAATAAATATGCTTGAGAAAACCCTGCACTTTTGGGTATCCCCCAGGCTGCTTTTGATGCTTCCAGCCCAGGAGACTGCAAAGTTGGGTGATTTTGGAGGAAGAGCTGAAATAATGGCAAGTGTCTGTGTGGCTGCACTCTGTGTGCTCAAGTCTGGGTTTACACAGAGTAGAAACATCTCGTGTGCAATGGGCAAAGCAAAGGACAGCCAAAGTGTCCAGAGTGGACTTTCCAGTTATCCACAAAGGATTCACTTTTCAGATGGGGAAACTGAGACATGAGGCTTTTCCTGAGTCCCTGGGTGCTAATGTCAGAGTGGGAACTGAGCTTTGAGGTGCTGGGTACTGGATCAGTGTCTGGCTCTGGCAGCATTATTGGTTAATTTTTCACTTGTGTTTGTAGGCCTGAAAGCTGGCACCATAATCAAAATAAAAATAATTTGACCTGAAAGAAATGTTTTCTTCATACCGGGGAGGATATTTAGGCCAGGCAGGAGGGGAGGGAGCCGCTCCTGGAAGCAATTACATGGCTACATAACTGGGCTAATTAAGAGAGAAATCTAAATGTTGAAGTTAAGCTGGGAGGGAAAATACTTAGGAAAATATTGCCTTTCATTCCTCAAAATCCTGGTTGTGTCTCTTCTGTCTGTAATTCCCATAGCCCAGAGAGGGAAGGCGAGCCCTTATCCCTCACTTTGTTATTTACACATATGGCACCAAACCAGACAGGCTTCAACTTCGGGCAGAAATCAAACTGTGCACATGGTTGTCATTGAAATAACATCAAATTTTAAAAGCCACAGGCACCATGGCAATCCTTCTGCTCCTTTTAAATGCACATGAACTCTTTGCCTTGTGCCTCTTTGCCTTCAAACTGGGAGTGATCCAGGGAGGTCTCAATCAGGTGAGTGGGTGACTGTACGGCTCATTTAATTATCCTGAGTCTGAGGCAAGTGAGGTGGGAAGAAGCTGGTTTCTATTCTTCACCCCAATCAAGGAGAGTTTGGGTACCTGGCCTGGCATCTCCAACCTCCTTAACATGAGGACATGAACCATCCTCTCATTTCAGTGTAGGGTTTGGGCTTGCTTTCCAGCCTCAGCTTTTATTCCTTCTTTCCACATGAAGCACAAGCCCAAGGAGGACACATCCCACCTCCCTGATCCCAGCAGTTGTTCTGACAGAGTGTTAATGAATCTCCTTCCCAGGCACAGTGCTCTTGGCCTCACAGCCCCAGGGACTGTGTCTGTACTGGCAGGACATGATCAGAAATGGTTGGGATCAGATTTTTCCATTATTTGGGAGCTGGTTTTTCTTTTTCTAATATGGGTGCATCTAAAGTAAATGGGAGATGAGAGGTGTTGCAAAGGTGGCAGGAGGTGGCTTAGTCCCCAGGAGTCCTCCCAGCTGGGCTGATTTTGGCAGGAATGAGAGGCTTTACCCTTTGCAAGTCACTCAGAGGAACATCTGGGTGAATTAGCTGAGAAGATGGATTTTCTAAAATAAAATCACACTCTGCCAGAGATGCTGTGTGGTGGAGAGACACCCCCTGGGTTTTCCTCCCCCATGGTGTGGTAGATTCTTCTCCAGAGGAACTTGACATGTCCCACTTCCACATCTGCTGCTTTCTGACATCCTGGTGTGAACATTTCCTGGGATCTCGGGTGCTGTGTGCCAGAATGTCTCGTGGCAGCACAAACATTGGGTTTGGTGGCTTGGCTGAGTCACTGACGGGAAGCCAAGCCATGGGCCAGCCCTACTGTTGGTGTGTGCAGCTTGCCTTCCTTCACACAGGCTCTGGGCAGCTGCAGGGGACACATGACACGTCCCTCACACCAGTGACTGCCACCCTCAGTGGGAATTTGCAGTAATCCCCAGCTGTGGCCACTCAAGCCCTCACTATCTCTTCCCCATTCTGCTTCCTGCTGTCTAAAATTTTGATGTGGTGGTCACTGAGAGATTTCAGTTTGTGTTAGGACACTTCCAAACACAGCTATCCCTTATACAGATGTGTTTTTTTAAGGGATAATTTATATATATATATAANAGTCAGAGGTTGGAGCGTGATGGACTTTGAAGTTCCTTCCAACTCAAACCATTCAAATTTTCTGATTTTTAATGTATATATGTATTTGTTCAACCCAGCCATGTTCCCTGCAGCACAAACCCCAAACAGGAGTAGCCCTGGCTGGAAATGGAGGGTGGTGCTGTAAAGTCTGAAAATACAACTTTCCATGAAAAGAAAGGCACAAATATCTCAGTGGCATGTAAGGCATTGCACTGCTGACAGGAATTGTCAGGTGTGAGGAGATACTGGTTCCTCCCAGTTGTAGGATCTGTGTATTGGTAGCAAATCAAGGCTTGGAGGTGGCTCTTGCACCCCATTTCTGATGGCTCCTCAAGGTTTTAGTCCTTCTGTGAGCTTTCAGAGAAGCTGCAGTTTGAAGAGCTACATCTCTCCTAACAAATACTGCGCTCCTGGTCTTTTCCTCCTGAGTTTTCTCTAATAACCATTTCATCTTCCACAAAGGTTGTACCCACGGACACTGAGGATTCCCAGGTAGCTGTCAAAGTATTTCCCTTCTGTGAAGCTCTGTATTATGTAATGTCTTTCAGTATATGAGACAGAGAGTAGCTACTCTAGAATAAACAAAGCAATTAAAATACAATATTCCCCTGCATCTCCATGGCTTATAGAGAGCATCCCACAGTTATGAGTTTGTAAACAGCTTCTTCCCTGTGAGGGATGAGAGGGTGCTGGCAGCAGTGTGCACCAGCTGAGGAGGTGGTGAGGGTGAAACCCTGGGTGTGCCTGATGAGGGTGAGTTATAGAGAGGACTTTGTGCCTGTTGTGGGGAGGGTCTGGGCACAAGGGGACCATTGACGTTGTTCCCTGGCTGCCTGGACAGACAGAGCCTTTCACAGGGTGACTTCACTGCTCTACAAGGAGCACGTGCCTTCAGAGGATGGAGTCATCTGCACCAGGAAACACAGGAGCATCCCCCTGAAATGAACATGTGTGGTTCTTGTGCTTTTCAGAGTTAAAATGAGCTCCAGCCTGGGCTGGAGATCCAGAGGGTCTCCAGACATGGTGCAGTGTGCAGTGTTCCTGATGGCTGGGAGCCTGGCTGGCCCCTCTGCCTTCTTTTCCCCTCCAAATTCCCTTAGGAATAATGGCAGTTTCCGTGAGGATCCATGCACAAAGGACTTTGCACACTCTCACAGCTGTAGTAAGCAGTGCACCAGTTTGAAATCTTTCAGGCTGGTCTTGGCACTGAGTGGGAAGAAGTTTCAAACTGCAGGGTGGGAGAAGAGACCTCTCTTCTCTGAGCACCCAAGTCTTTCCTTGAGATTAAAAATCTCTAATTTTCACGTTGGAAGATTTTCTGTTTAAATTTTGGCACCTTTCAGGCTTGCTGGAGAGGGCAGGAGAGGTGACAGTGATCTTGGTTGGCGTCAGCACCCACTCGAGCCGGTGACAAATATTTCCAAATGTAGTGATAGGCAAAAAACTGGAGGTTTTAAATTCCATACGTATCCCAGGAAATAGTTTGCTATTGATGTAACTTCTGAGAGAGACTCCAGCTTCCAAGCCCCAGTGTTTTCTAAATAAACAGGAATGAGAATCTGCAAAGGTCAGGTTGTGGCTTGGTGGGAAAAAGCCTTTGGTTGAGAATCAAAAGAAACTGGCTGGTTTGAAGGTGGGAGGGACACCTTCCACTGTCCCAGGTTGCTCCAAGCCCTGTCCAACCTGGCCTTGGACATTTCCAGGGATACAGGGGCAGCCACAGCTTCTCTGGGCACCCTGTGCCAAGGCCTCACCACCCTCATATGGAACAATTCCTTCCCAAAATCCCATCTAACTCTGCCCTATGGGAGTATGAAGGCATTCCCCCTTATCCTGTCACTCCCTTGTCTAAATTCCCTCTCCAGCTCTGGTGCAGCACCTTCAGGCACAGGAAAGGGCTTTAAGGTCTCTCCCAGTTCCATCCCATTCCATCTCCTGCTCCTGGCTGTATCTGCTGCTCCTGCCTCCATCCTCCCTTCCCTGCTCCCAGCTCCATCCCACCACCAGGCCCAGGGATGCAGGGTTGAGTTGTTCACACTCACATGGGAGGACAGGGCTAGGAACACAAACAAAGCTTGGCAGTGTCTGTCCCAAACGTGGACAAAATCCAATTGTATCCCGAGGATGCACATCTGATTCACCACGTGCTGATTAACCCTCCCATCCCCAGGCTTGTATGCTGTGTGTCTCCAAAAAACAGCTTTGAGAAAGCACAGAGATTCACCCTGGAAGGAGTCAGCATGCTCAAAAGTGGCATTTTGGCTCAAAAACACCAAAAGGGATTTTTCATGATGGTTTATGAAAAAACCCCAGCACTCTAGGAGCTACTGGGTTAGATAGGAGCTACTGGTGGTTACTTGGAACCACTTGCCTTGCAAAAATCTCCCAAAGCATTTCAGGAAGGCAGAGCATTTCAGGAAATGGTGCTAAATAACAAATGAATAAACAAACAAACAAATAAATAAATAAGGGCCCTTCATTTTCCCTTTCCAGAGAAAGATGCTCAGGGTTAGCCCAAGGTCGAGGCTGTTACAGAAAAGTGAGGTGTATTTTAAGTCTGTATTGGATTTGCAGGAGGTCTTGGTAGGTGGAGGCAGTGGGTGCAGGTGCCACACACTGTGGATTTTTGGTCATCCATAATGAGATTTTATCCCTTTACTTGCTGGTATTCTCTTTTCAGGGCTGCTGAAACAGTGACATGAAGTTTGGTTTTAATTTTTATAAGGTCTTGCCTCATCATTTAGGCCTTGAAGTGAGAACCACAGTGGCATAACAGAAATGTTACTTCTGTGCTGGAAATTATGGAGTATGGAATGGAATAGAGCTGAGAAAAAAGAATAATTCCATATTAGTGATGTTTCATCCTAACTTGGGACAAGTCTAATAGTTGAGTTTCCCCAAAGATGAGCCACTCCAAATCCTGAAGTTTTGGCAGCTCTGGGGACGAGTCAAGTTCAGGTTCACCCTTTTCCACTGAAATCTGTGGCATTGCAAAACCATCACAGGGAGAGCAGCCCTGCCACTGTCCCTACTGAGCACTGGCAGTGCTGAGTGTTGGCATGAGGGACTGCAGAGCTCCAGGGATCTGCATCCTAAGAGGATGCACAGGAGAAGGCAGAGGTGAAAGGCTGGGAAGGGCAAGCTGTAAATAAATAAATACACAGTGATCACTAATGACCTGTCTGAGCAAATGGATTTTTCCAGCTCATGGCAAAGGGTTCGGTGTATGTTAGGGAAAATATTTGTTCTTGGCAGGAAATGAGGGTTTCCTCCAATTATTATTATGAATAGGAATGGGTTGGGAGGCTGTGCTGGGACTGAGTCCCCACGTGTGGGATGCTGTGCTTGGGTGGGACAGTGGAGCCCCAGATGGTGTTCATTGCTCTCTGATCTCCTGCATTGCTGTGCCTGCTGTATTTCTCCATGATTTCTGGGATTCATCTTTCCAGCATCTCCCTGGGGCTCTGTAGCACCAGAGGAGTTCCCATTGGTGGGTCATACAACAGCTTTTTCTTTTACACTTGTGGAATCTCCCTGAATATCCTCACTGGCACTGAGGCAGCTACATACTCCAAGGACAAGAGCAGAACTGTGAGTAAACCCAAATTGTCTCCACAGGCTCCAAGGCAGCATCAGTACTAATGACTTAGAGCCTCCTTCTTGCTTTTTTTGGTTTTGTTTGTTTAATACTGTGGTGTGAAGTGACTTGGGAAGATAATAGATATTTCTAAGCCTGCTCGTGAAAGCTGGTTTTCACATCAAACAGAATAAAAGCAAAATTATCTGCTAAAGCTTTGAATGCACCAAGTAAGCAATGGTGCCTGTTACAAAATGAGGATTGAGGCTGAGTAAAGGTAGTTCTTTAGTGAGTGAGAAGGGAAAAGCTGGGAAGGCAGACCCTGAGAACCAGGGCAGGAATGTGGTACCCACCAGGAGCAGGGCAGGGAGCCATCCCCTGTTCTGGGATGCTGTTGCAGGCACGTTCTGTAGCACCTTGGCCTGGTGGAGCCTGTGGGGCTGCCTCTGAACTACTCAATGCCTCCATAGATAAAATTTTTAAAGAAAATAAAGTAGCAGATGAGTTTGAGCTCCCTGACACAGCAACACTGCATCTAACCCAGCTCTGCTCTGCACCAGGCACACGGGCTCCTTTTGCTTTCCACACCCCCCATCACTGCCTCCTGTGTTTTCCTTCCTCCGGTATTCCAGCACTTCTTTCCCAACACTTCATCACTCAAAGGCTCCTTCTGTGAGAGAACAGGGTCGGTGCAAGCCCCCCGACCTTCCCCCAGAGGCAATGTTGATATTGGAAGCCACGTGGGGCAGTGGTCACCAGTGTTCCTTGGGGCAAGGTGGCTGTGTCTCCCTCTTTTTGGGGAGGCCAAACTGCAGCAAGGGAGATACTGGTGAGGCTGGGGCATCACTGAGCCTGGCATGTGCTTGTGCNAATCTCCCAAAGCATTTCAGGAAGGCAGAGCATTTCAGGAAATGGTGCTAAATAACAAATGAATAAACAAACAAACAAATAAATAAATAAGGGCCCTTCATTTTCCCTTTCCAGAGAAAGATGCTCAGGGTTAGCCCAAGGTCGAGGCTGTTACAGAAAAGTGAGGTGTATTTTAAGTCTGTATTGGATTTGCAGGAGGTCTTGGTAGGTGGAGGCAGTGGGTGCAGGTGCCACACACTGTGGATTTTTGGTCATCCATAATGAGATTTTATCCCTTTACTTGCTGGTATTCTCTTTTCAGGGCTGCTGAAACAGTGACATGAAGTTTGGTTTTAATTTTTATAAGGTCTTGCCTCATCATTTAGGCCTTGAAGTGAGAACCACAGTGGCATAACAGAAATGTTACTTCTGTGCTGGAAATTATGGAGTATGGAATGGAATAGAGCTGAGAAAAAAGAATAATTCCATATTAGTGATGTTTCATCCTAACTTGGGACAAGTCTAATAGTTGAGTTTCCCCAAAGATGAGCCACTCCAAATCCTGAAGTTTTGGCAGCTCTGGGGACGAGTCAAGTTCAGGTTCACCCTTTTCCACTGAAATCTGTGGCATTGCAAAACCATCACAGGGAGAGCAGCCCTGCCACTGTCCCTACTGAGCACTGGCAGTGCTGAGTGTTGGCATGAGGGACTGCAGAGCTCCAGGGATCTGCATCCTAAGAGGATGCACAGGAGAAGGCAGAGGTGAAAGGCTGGGAAGGGCAAGCTGTAAATAAATAAATACACAGTGATCACTAATGACCTGTCTGAGCAAATGGATTTTTCCAGCTCATGGCAAAGGGTTCGGTGTATGTTAGGGAAAATATTTGTTCTTGGCAGGAAATGAGGGTTTCCTCCAATTATTATTATGAATAGGAATGGGTTGGGAGGCTGTGCTGGGACTGAGTCCCCACGTGTGGGATGCTGTGCTTGGGTGGGACAGTGGAGCCCCAGATGGTGTTCATTGCTCTCTGATCTCCTGCATTGCTGTGCCTGCTGTATTTCTCCATGATTTCTGGGATTCATCTTTCCAGCATCTCCCTGGGGCTCTGTAGCACCAGAGGAGTTCCCATTGGTGGGTCATACAACAGCTTTTTCTTTTACACTTGTGGAATCTCCCTGAATATCCTCACTGGCACTGAGGCAGCTACATACTCCAAGGACAAGAGCAGAACTGTGAGTAAACCCAAATTGTCTCCACAGGCTCCAAGGCAGCATCAGTACTAATGACTTAGAGCCTCCTTCTTGCTTTTTTTGGTTTTGTTTGTTTAATACTGTGGTGTGAAGTGACTTGGGAAGATAATAGATATTTCTAAGCCTGCTCGTGAAAGCTGGTTTTCACATCAAACAGAATAAAAGCAAAATTATCTGCTAAAGCTTTGAATGCACCAAGTAAGCAATGGTGCCTGTTACAAAATGAGGATTGAGGCTGAGTAAAGGTAGTTCTTTAGTGAGTGAGAAGGGAAAAGCTGGGAAGGCAGACCCTGAGAACCAGGGCAGGAATGTGGTACCCACCAGGAGCAGGGCAGGGAGCCATCCCCTGTTCTGGGATGCTGCTGCAGGCACGTTCTGTAGCACCTTGGCCTGGTGGAGCCTGTGGGGCTGCCTCTGAACTACTCAATGCCTCCATAGATAAAATTTTTAAAGAAAATAAAGTAGCAGATGAGTTTGAGCTCCCTGACACAGCAACACTGCATCTAACCCAGCTCTGCTCTGCACCAGGCACACGGGCTCCTTTTGCTTTCCACACCCCCCATCACTGCCTCCTGTGTTTTCCTTCCTCAGGTATTCCAGCACTTCTTTCCCAACACTTCATCACTCAAAGGCTCCTTCTGTGAGAGAACAGGGTCGGTGCAAGCCCCCCGACCTTCCCCCAGAGGCAATGTTGATATTGGAAGCCACGTGGGGCAGTGGTCACCAGTGTTCCTTGGGGCAAGGTGGCTGTGTCTCCCTCTTTTTGGGGAGGCCAAACTGCAGCAAGGGAGATACTGGTGAGGCTGGGGCATCACTGAGCCTGGCATGTGCTTGTGCCAGTGCTGCAGCCTGGACCTGCGGACAAAGCTGCTGAGATGCTCCTTTGTTATAAAAAGGAGAATTGGTTCTTGGAGCCTCAGGATTAAGCCAGGCTTGCTGCAGCTCTCTCCCCGTGTCCCTTCCATTTCTGCTCACCAGGACACCAGCCTGGGGATGGAATTGGAGAAGACTGTGGGTGCCTTAAAGGCAGCGCAGAGCTTTGAACCCGAGTGATGTGTGTGTGTGTGTGTGTGTGTGTGTGCGTGCATGGCCCAAAACACAGCAGCTGCCATAATGAAGTTCTGCAGAGCTTAAAAACCAAATCAAACCCATTTTCCAGTCTCAAGCACCTCTCCCTCCTCCTCAGCAGCATGGATGAGCTCTTTCCCTGGCACAAATGCCAGGCAGGATTTACCACAATGCGAAAAACCAAAGCATTTATATATAACGATATAAAGATAACAACTCAGCTGAAGGTGTTTTACAGGAGATGTTTGCCTCGGAGAGTGATATAAACCTGAGCCAGGAGGAGAATCCCCCAGTGGAGGTGACTTTGCTGGCTCGGGAGGGCTGGCAGAGGCTCATCATTCCCGCATGGAGCTCACTGCCCGCTTCCCCCTTCCCTTCTGGCACCGGGTTATTTTCATCTTTCTGAAGCAACTGTAGCCCAGTGTGCTAACAGGAGGTGATGACAGCTTGGGAGGTAGGGCCGGTGCTGCTGACAGCTTGTAGCGTTACACCTTTCCTGGGAAAATTGCGGCAATCACCTGGCACGGTGGATAAAATAAAAAAATGTGTTTGAGCAAAGCCGTGATCACCGCAGGGACCACAGCCCTGCTGATATTTGTTCTGGTAGAGCCTCCGTGTTTGCAGGGACGTGTTTTGGGGAAGAGCTCACAGCTGGGTGTTCTACATGGGAAGAGTCAGATGGAGGAATTGCTGAGGGATTTCTCCAGCTTGCTGTCAGGGCCCTGCAGCCTCTGATGGGGACACATCCCCAAGGGGAGGGAAAGCCTGAGGAAAAGGATGGATGTGAGGGGTGAGATGGTTCCTGCACACTTCTCTGACTGTAAGCCTTGCTCCCTGCACAGTGTGGAGCATCATAAAACCCTGTGGGAAAGAGATCTTGGTCACCAGCATGCGAGAAGTGTTCTGGAGCAACCCTGCACCTTATTCCAAGTGACTGAGAATTTCTTATTTAGGTATTTTTAGATGATTTTTCAAGTACTTCCATTAGCAACACCTCATTTTCTCTCAGAGGGCTTGCCCAGTATGCTGGATTAAGGCATCTTTGGGAAGGTTGAGTGAAGAAAAACCAGCAGCTCAAATGGTCAAAAATGGGTCCTTGTGGCTGGTAAGGTAAGGGTAGTTTGTGTGTAAGGTGCATTACAGGTGCTCACTGGGTGAAGTCAGGATGGCCAGAAACATCTCCCAAAAGCCATCTGTGTTGGATTCCCACAGTTTCCCTGAGACCAACAGGATCTGAGGTGCCTGATACCCCTTTTTGTCTGGCACTGGAGGCCAAGGTTGTGGAGAGTCTTGGAGTGGCCCAGGGTTGCCTGGCTATGAGGAACAAACGCTGCATTGTGCCACCAAACTTGCTCTTTTCTGACATAAGTAGAGGACCTGACTGCCTGGTTTTGCCAGCTCAGCACCTCAGCACGTGCTAAATTCACCCAGTAAATAAAAAATGAGCAAAGAACTCTGGAAGGGCTGCAGACAAACACTGCATTGATGGTGGTGGCTGATCCACCACTGCTCCACAGCCCATGGAATACTGGCTTGCTGATCACTGGGGGGACCCTCCTGACCCCAGCTGCTGACAAAGTGAGCTGTGGGATTTTGTGGCAGCCAGTGCTTGTGAAAACTTGCTTTCTGAGCTGTTAAACCTGCCTCAGAGGGAGCATCCCTGCCCAGCACCCTCTGCACGTGGCCTTCTTCCACCAGCAGCTGCCACAGCACTGGGACCATCAGGAGGAGTTTTCTATCCTCTGCATTCCCTGGAATGGCTCAAGGGTTGCAGCTTGTGTGGATTTGAGTAGGGAAAATGAACCTGTTGGCTTGGTTGTCTTGCCAAAGTCCCATAAAATTCAGAATTTCCCTGAAGGTCAAGTAACTTCATGGCTTTTCCCCGAGACATGTCCAAACTTGGAAATGTTTTCCTTTTGGATGGGAAGAATGTGCTGTGGACCTGTTGAGTTACTCTCCAGTCTGCATCCTCCTTTATTCACCACCACAGGAATCACTCATCTCCTCTGAAGCACTGGAGAGCATCTCCCATCCTCTCAGGATGCTCTGTCCCACCTGCAGCAGCCCAGCATGTCCACACCTGAGTACCAAACCCTGGGAAGTGCCAGATCCAGGAGATGAGCTCAATTAAGAAGGAGAAAAATTAACATTCCCCAAAGTGCCAGAGTTTTGTTTGTAGAAGGGATTTGCACTTCTGAGAGGGCTGTTGACTTTCAGGAGACCTAGGCTCTTCAAGTCCCTAAATCACAGTTGGAAATATGTTTGCAAATTTTTTGAAGTGCTTAGAAAATATTTCTGCTATGTCCTGGGGCCTTCTCCAGTGGTAATTATGAGTTGTCCATTAACCACAATGTGCAGCTCTCTGCCTGAAGCTGTTGCATGCTCAGCACCCAGAAGACAGAGGCACGGCTAGGATTAAAAAAAATATGACCAGAATGACGTGAGGACTGGGTGCAGTTGCATAATTAGAGAACAAATGCCCTTTTTTTCACACCAGCTTGGGGCTTGTGGGTTTTTAAAGGTTTCACAAACTGAAGGCCATGTGAAATGTAACTTCCCCCAGCTTGGGCTGTGGCCAGCTCCTCCTGGGGCAGCAGGAACTTCTCTGTTTAGGTAGAGCAGCCTCTGCAGTGACATTTTTTATCGTGTGCATGGGGTAGTGCAGCACCCAAAGCCTCTGAGCAATGGTCCATGGGTCCAACTCAGCACAAGGCCCTTTGATTTGTTAAGAACTGACTGGGGTGTGATGCAGAGCCCTGCATCTCCCTTAGGGACTGTGTAAATGGGTGATCTTCCTTCATTTACAGCCTGGGGTAAGCTATTTTGGTGAAATTGCTCCCAGCTTACCTGGATTTGAATGAAAAAACCCTCAAGCAAATGTGCCTAATTCCCTGGGAATGCCAGTGAGGATGTTTTGGAGCAACGTTGTGTCTCAGGCTGTGTGTTTGGTCCTGAACTGGGCCAGCCAGAGCAGATACAGCAGCAGCCCTGTCACTCTGTGTCACCCTGTCACCAATGCTCATTTGGGTACCGAAGTTCTCCTGGCTCCCTCAGCTGCTCGTGGTGCTCCAGACCCTTCCCTGCCTCCGTTCCTTTCTCTGGACACTGTCCAGCCCCTCTTTCTTGTCATGAGGGACCCAAAACTGACCAGTAACAGGTGAACATCTCCAGCTAGTGAGGGGCTGCCTTCCTCCCAGGTATTTATTGCATTCCCATTCAGTTCAGAAGTGAACACACCATCACACTCAGGCTTGATGAGAGGCTCCACAAGCTGCTGAGATCCTCCTCAGTCTCCTCCTGCTCAGAGCACACACTCTGCCACCGGGATGGCTTCGTTATTTCCATTGGCACTCAGTAATCAGGGTTTGGTTTGCTCGTTTAAAAACCAACCTGGGCTAAAGGCATTCCCTGGCAGGTGAGCACACTCATGACCAGACTGCATCCCTGGGAGGTTCTGAGTGCTCTGCTCCAGAGGGTTTGGAATGCCTGCATGCTCCTTGTCATTCTCAGAGTTTGAAACTGTTTAGAAGACGTGACAGTACATAAACTAAACCAAGTTTCTGGCCAAGGTAACCAGGCGTGGGGACTCGAGGAACAGACAACTGTGCTCGCCTGGTCTTTAGTGAGGGGAGCAGCCATGAGCCATCACAGAGGAGGGTTTAGCAGGACACAAGCTCCAGCTACTTAAAGAAAGGGCTGAAGTTCCTCTTGGCTGATAAAGGGAATTGTTGGAAATTTCTGGTGAGCTCCATTCTGCCTTACATGTGGAACAGGGCGATGCATGGGGTGGAGATGGTGATGGGACAGATCCAGAGCAGGCTGGGAGTGGCTTTGATGACATTGCCTTTTGCAGGGGCAGGGTGATGCCTTAAGTTTTAAGTTTTTCTGTTCTGCTTGGGTGTGCTTTTCTGTTGTGCTTGGGTGGTGAAGACAAAACAGTCCTATTCCAGCTGGGGACTCAAGGACAATTTCTTCAAACTTCAGGCCCCAAGCATAAACAACGTGAAAAGAGGAGGGTGGGCAAGCAGGCAAGCAAGAAGGATGAAACTTCATTATTTGAGGCTATTAATTGGACAGTTGACTCCTGCATGCAGATGGACTAAAACCTATAAAAATGTGAGATCTCATGACCAAGCTCTCTTTTGCTTCCATCTTGGAGCCATCTGGGCAGGGCCATGACTGTGGCACTGGCACTGCCAGGGTGTGGCCTTTGAAGGCCTCTCAGTAAATATCCATTTTATTCCCCTTAACTCTGTGTAGCCTCTGTTCCAGCTCCTCTAGGCATCAGGGGGGCCATGGATGGGAAGGTGAGGCTTGCAGCATCTCTCCATCTCCTGGGGACCCGCTGAGTGTTCCTGTTGGGCTGAGGGAGCTCAGGTTTGGGGTCGGGAAGACTCCTAGCTGATCTGGTGTCACTTCCATCCCATCTCCAGGATTCTCCCCAGCCTCTGTCTCAGCTGCCTCTCTCCCCTTGTCCCTGCAGAACCGCCAGACTTTCAACAGCCTCAGCTGCCTTAGCACCACGGCCGAGGACGGCTCGCAGCGGCTGGCGGGCCCCCAGCCATGGACCACGGCCCCGGAGGTGATGCCAGGCAGGACCCCCGCCTGCACCCCTGTCCCAGAGCCACCACGGGCCAGGCACGATGGCCACCGGGCCAGCAGGGATGACCTGTCCTGCGAGGAGGAGGAGGAGAGCGCCGTGAAGGAGGAGGACAGGGCGGCCTGGAGGAGCAGTGGGACAGGCACCGAGAGCCTCTTCCAGCTGGATGGTGAGATAGACATCGAGCAGATAGAAAACAACTGAGCAAGGAGCAGCTCTTCTTGCTCTGGGGTCTGGGGGCTGCCAGCAGAGCCACGGAGGGCTCCTTGTTGCCAGTGAGTTTGTGGGGTCCTGTCACTGCTCCCCTCCTGCCTGCTGGAAGGGATGAAGCAGCTTTGCCAAAATTTCATCAGGTATTTAGAGGAATTTGTGTGCATGCGTGTGTAAATCTTGAAATTCTTTGTAACTACTGTAGCCAGAGATCAGCCAGTCAAAGGAAAGTGCCTGTCCCACAGGGAAACAGGGCACGGGGATTGCCAAAAACTCAGAGTCCACGAGTAAATGGCTTTTCCAGGATAGGGAGCTGATGGAGCTGGCCATGTTCCCACAGGTCCCACCTGTGCTAGTTCAGAAAGGGGTGCACAAGGAAAACCCACCACCCCTGGGACTGGAGAAAGGGAGGGAAAAGCAGAATATTGAGATTTGCAAACCGAGCACTGGCTGGTGGCTGCCGGGGTGGCCGTGGTTCCTTTTCTCCCAGCACTCCCCTCGCTCCCTGGCAGTGCCATGAGAAGGAAATCACAAGTGAAGTGTTTTGCTTCAATTTGATAATGGCAAGAGCTGGATTTTTACTCCTTTATTTCTAGTTTTCCTTTTCCTGATGAGGAATTAAACAGATCCCTGGCCCATGTGGGGCAGGATCCACAGCAGTGCTTGCTGGGCGCTGGACAGGGATGCTCAAATGCCTTCCTTCCCTATTTTTTTTCTTCCCAGACCCCTCTCTCAACTCTTTTGGGAAAAAAAACCTACTCAGGCTAGGTGCCACCCTCATTTGAGTTCCCAACACTGTGTTTTGAGCAGGGCTGGGCTGTTTACCCATTTACCAGCAGCTGTGCCCACTTTGCTCCCCAGGGCACAGCTGCCACCCTCTTTTTTTTGGCTTTACTGTGAAGGGCTGCCTGCCCAAGGCACGTTGTGGAGGGGTTACTTGACAAAGTCAGCTGGCAAGAGGCTGAAAATCCAGGTAGCAGCACTGAAAGCTTTTCCTCTTCCTGTGCCTTTTTAAAGCACAGATAAAGTGGTGACCATTATGTTTGTACGATATGAATTCTCTTTGCTAAAAATAAGCTGTCCACTTGCTAGCAGGTTTAGAGGACACATTTTTTTTTCTCCCTCCGTTTTTTCTTTGGGTTTTTTTATTATTTGTTTGTTTGTTTAAAGCTCTAGGAAAGCTGTACAAATGGCTTCCAGCATCTTCTGGATTCCTTCTGCTGGTTTCTTCAAGCTCAGGGGTCACTTCCTGAGTTTTGCAAACGCAAGAAAGGAAAAAAAAACCTTTGATATCAAGAGCAGTTGAAGACAGGACAATTTTAATGGGGTTCAGCACCCCTGCTGGCAATGCCTTGAGGGTCTACAACTCAGAAAGACTGAGAGCTGCTGGTATAGGTTTCATTCATCATTTCTGGTTACGTTAGTGCACTTTTTTCCACAGTGGTTTGGGATGTGTGTGGCATCTCCCACCACAGTGGAACCCATTGTTTGTTACCCCTGTCCTGGCACTGCAGAGGTTTTGCTGGTGGTTGTGGCCATGTCCACTCCCTCCAGGCAAGCAGGACGAGCCCCAGCTATTTGGGGAGGGGATGACAGGGATGCCTTTTAATTTTGGGGAACCCTCCAGCTCTTTTAAAGTGTTGCTTGTTGCATCACTTAGAAGAATATGTATCCTGGGTTAATTTTTTATCCCTCCTGTTGTGGAGGGTCCAGCCATGCCAGTGTTTTCCCAGGCTGCTGCCCCTCTGTCTGTGCCCCTGCAGTGGCACTCTCACAGCACAGTTCTTGGCTTTGAGTCTTCCTGATGCTCCATCCATCCCTCCCCACCACTGACACATCCTGATCTCGGGGTGCACAGCTCTTGCTGGCCACAGGCACCTCCTCAACTGAGCAAAAAAGGGCAAATGCACCCAAATCCACGTCTGGTGCCACCGCAGATCTCTGGGTGGGCTCTGGCGTGGGCATCCCCAGGGCTGGAATTCCTAAGGGCTTCTGTTTTCTTTCCAAGGGCTGCTCCTGGTGCCATGCTAACCCCCCAGAGTGGGAAGGTGGCCAATGGGCCATGGCCCAGCTGTCCTGGACCTGGTGGCCATTGGGCCACAGCCCAGCTGTCCTGGACGTAGCCGTAGCATTCAGTTTACATTCAGCACAACCCGTTTGCCTTACTAAAAATGCTTCTCCAATGAGTCATGGCCTTATACTGGGCACGTTGGCGTAGGCACAGACTACAGTTAGTGACAGTTTTGAGGCCACAGTGGTGTTCTGTTGGGTATTTCTTGTTGGGTTTGTATGATTTCATGTACTTATTCTCAGTTTAAGAAAGCCTTACTTTTAAATTTTTTTTTCTCTCTCTCTCTCTCTCTCTGTAGAGGTAAAACATTTGTGGATTTATATATATATAAATATATATATAAATAAAATAATTAAAAATATTAAATATAATATAGTATGTGCCTCAGATTCAGGGGACATCCTGTTGATTGTAAAGACAGAAGTGGCAGATCTCCCCTGGTCAGGAGATCCGTCCCCTACGTAGTGGGAGAGCAGGGCATCCCCTGGGGGACTTGCTGTTGGTTTGTAAAGAACTTCACCTGTTACACAGATGCTTTGGGAGCCCCCCAAACCCCCCAGCAAACCCCTGCCGGCTGCCAGAATGTGATACTAAAGTAATATGCAGACAAGGGATGTTATTCCTTGCTAGGTAGCTAAAATAGGCTCATTATTGTGAAGGGAGTCAGTGGATTGTCCAAGGTGTGACCCAGTCTGGGCAGCAGCCACTTTTGGGATGACACCAGAGCTGTGGCAGCAGCAACAAAGGTTCTTCATCCTGAAAAAAATAGGATTTTAACACAGAAAGTCTTAGCAGGCACACAAGAGTTTGCTGTGTGTTTTGCAGATGTAGCTCTTTGAGCCTGTCCTATGAAAGAGTACAATAAAAAAAAAAAAGAAACCAAGGAAAAGAAGCATTTGTAAAATAGATTGTAATTTTTCCACGTGCTAGCATAGCCTGTTTGGCCAATAAAGTTGTGTTTCAAGTGCATTGTTTAAAGCTCCTGGCTGCCCAGGTGAACAGACTGACGTAGGATGTTCTAGGATTGTAGCAGTGCTTTGCAGCGTGTGTGGGTTCGGTGTTCAAGAAAGAAAAAGAAGAGGATGGCCAAATAAAAAACAAAACAAAACAAAAATTAATGGGAAGAAGAATAAAAACAAAGCCTTCTGAAGCTATGACCTGTAGTAGCCAAGTCTCGCTGGCAATTGCACAAGCGCCGCGGGCCGTGCGTGTCCCGGGAGGGGCTGCCCCAGGTGTCCCCTCCACAGTGGGCAAGGAGGCTGCTCCTGCCCCCTCCATGACTTGATTGCACTAGAGCAGCTCAATCTCAGGAAATTGCTTGTTACTTTTACTGTGTAAATAAAGCTTCCTGGTTCAATAACCCTCGGCCTGTGTCTCGCCTCTCTGTGCTGTCCCCTTGGCCAGGTGCGTCTGTGGGGGTCCGAGGGTTTGGGGACATTGCTGATCCGTGGGGTGGTGGCACTGGTTGGAGTTTTATGGGGTTGGAGTTTGATGGAGTCCCCTCTTCTTCTCTCCTGGCTGCACCTCCTTGACACCTCTATAGGTGCTGGGAAGGGATGTCCCAAAAAATGAGTCAGGGTCAGGAAAGCCCTCAACCAGGAGCCTCCCTTGGGGTGTCTGTGTAGGAAAGGTGTCCCAGCCATGGGTTGCACAAGAAAATGGACATTTTGTGATATTCACATGCAGACAGACATGCTGCACTCTCCCCACGGTGGGGGAACATCTCCCATGCCTCCCCCCCAGCCTGTCATTTAGCTGTAACACAGCCAAAGAGACAAACAATAAAATGCAAATTGAAGTGCCAAGTAGCACCTCCTTCTTTATGTTTAAGGACAAACATAATTATCTGCCTCTTAAAATAAAATTTAAACTCAGAGCCCACAGCAGCCCAAGGGCACATGGGGGTGTCAAAGAAGTTCTTGGGGAAACAGGGCAGGGTCTCCCTGTAGCCTTTGTAACCCAAAAAGGAAAACAGCTGAGTTTCCTCCAGCAAGCAAACAGTGTAAAAAGTTTCATGACAGATGGCAGGATGTTTATCTCCCTAAACTTAATCAGATTGAAGTGATAGGCTTAGTATAATAGAACACAAAAGGAAGAATTAGGGGATAAAAAAGAAATTCTCAGTGATCCATCACAGCCTGAACGTTTGACCAGGGTTTACAGCATCCTTCCATGTGTGTGGATGCTGACAGCACCATACACTTTGGCTGAACCACTACCCAGAGGAGAAAAGATGCAAAAACAGACCAAAAAAAACTGCACGAAGGTCATTTTCCCAGATGTAGCTTATTTTATTAGAACTTAATTCCCAGCCCCCTTTCCCCTGCTGTCCCCAAGGGATGCTATGCAGCTCCAGGGCCAGCTGGTAGCTCTGAAAAACAAGTGTTCCAACACTCCAGAAACAGGGAGCATCATTTTGGTGTCCTTCAGTGAGCGGGGTCATCTTCAGCTGTTGGGACTGCTGGAAACAGAGCTGGAATTATCCTTTACCTCCTGCTTACAGATGCAGAGAGCAGTGGCTGGATGTAGACAGTGGCCAGCACATGCTGCCTAAGAGTATGGATATGTATTAAATATATGTAACACAAACATATTTACATGATTTCCATGGTCCCTTGGAGACCTGAAGCAGGTTAAAGCCCAAATAGTCTTGCCCAAAGCCCAAGAGGGTACAGAGTTGCTGGTTTGTTGATTAAAAGGAGACTTTTGCCTCTAAAAGGTGACCCTTGCAAACACTACCATGTGTCTGTGAGGGTGGGCAGAGGACTTGATGGAACAACCCCTAATTTTTTACTTTTTTGACCCATTTTGAGCCCCTTCCATGCTCTTGCCAGGTGCAGTGTGGCCAGGTGTTACCACACACACTGCAACAGCTGCACTGCAAAACTGACAGGGAGAGAAACCAAAATCCCAGGGGAAGGGCTGCAATGCCTGGAGGCAGGGAGCAGGTCCTTTTAGAAATCCTCATTCTGATTAGGAAAAAAGGCAAATCTCATGCCTGTCCTGGCCCTGGATGTGCTGAGCACTCCTGGCAGCAGGAGGGGGCTGAGCTGGAGCTGAGCTGGAGCAGCAGATTCTCAGCAGGCATGTGGGGCAGGATCAGTCCCAGGGGATGTTCAATGAGTACAGAATCCTAGAATCCCAGAATCCCAGAATTGTTTGGGCTGGAAGGGACCTTAAAGCTCATCCTATTCCATCCCTGCCATGGGCAGGGATACCTTCCACTGTCCCAGGCTGCTCCCAGCCCTGTCCAGCCTGGCCTTGGACACTGCCAGGAATAAAGCAGCCACAGCTTCTCTGGGCAACCTGTGCAATATCCGGTATTCCCACTCTCATAGGGAGGAATTTCTTCCCAATATCCAATCTAAACCTACCCTTTTGAAGCTATTCCCCTCTGATCTATCACTACATGCCCTTGTGAAAAGTCCATTTTTAGCTGGAGCTGTGTCTGACTCAGCCCCAACAGCTCCCTGGCACAGGGACTGCACATCCAGGATTTTAATGGGGAGAGGTAGGGAACCCACACCCCTTCCCACCCCTCCAGAGAGAAGGCAAAGACCTTCAGCCCCATGGCCTTTTCCAGCTTTTCTAGGTAGGGAAAAGCATTTCAGGTCCTGTAAACATCCCTGCCGTGCTGACCCAACTGAACACAACGACAAAGAGGCCAGATCCAAAGGACAGGGTTTATTCCTGACAGGATGGTGCAGTTATTCCCTACAGTGTTACTGGATTCCTGTGCCCTCACCTGGGGCTGCTCCAGACAGGCTGATCCTGGCAGAACCACAATTCCTGCCTTGCCAAGGCACGCGGGGCTGTCCCCGTCCCCAGGGCTTTTGTGCCACCTAAGGTACACACAGGACCCTGGAGCTTGGTGGCCTCCATCAGCCCCCAAGGACATCCCCCAGCCCATCTCAGGCACCCCAAAAGGCACAGGACATGGGGTTAAACAGGTAAATCCATTCATGAAGAGGTGCCCATGATCCCTGTTTCCCACCTCCAGGCTGGGTCCCCAGTGTGAACAAAGATAAAAAGGGGGAGCAGCCCCCCAGCATCACCCAGAGGAGGCTGAGGCCCCTCACAGGCACCAAGGGCAGGACACTCAAGACCTGCCAGAGGACAGCAGGTTTGGTGTTCCCTTGGATGAGAGGTCAGGAGACCATTTCAGTACCATGATGTGAAGTATTTTGGAAGGTGGGTGCCCACCACCCTGGGCTGGGTTTGTTAAGGTGAGATGGAGGTGGGAGAGGATGAAATGGTTCCATGGAGAGGCTGCATGTGAGGGTTCACCCCTGCTCCTGCTGGGATTTACAGCTGCTGCTGCCGGAGGATGATGTCAACAGCCTCAGCCAGGTTGTTCACGTAGGCATCAGGCTTCACCAAGGGGTGATTTTCATCAGATGGCCTGCAAGGAGACAGAGGGGCACAGCTGAGCAAGGGCAGCAGCCCAAACAGCCCCCGTGTCCCTGATCATCCTGCTGCCCACAGAGCCCAGGCAGCACCAATGGAGCACCCCTGAGGTTCACGTTCTTCCCTCTTGTGTTTATTTTACCCCTTTCTCTCTCCCACACCCAGGTCTTTCCCACATGCCCAGGTGGATCCTACATCCTTTGTGCAAAACTTTACAAAGCCTCAACTGGAAGAGAATTTCCAATCAGTTAATTAACTAATCCAAGTCAATGCACTGCATTTTACATGGCACTTCTTCATCCAGGCAATAGCAGCACCACGCTGTAAGGATATCTTACTGCAAGGCTGAGACTCTACAAAATGACAAATAAATATTCTCCCACAATTTTTATCTAGAAATAGGTAGAGGAAAGAACAATTCCCTTTCAATCTAGAGACACAGAAAGTCTTCAGAGAAAAGGAAAGTTCTGCCAGGGTTTTATTTTTCAGGATCACCATCTCCTGCAAACCCAGCAGTGGGGGTTTGAAACACCACCAGAAGAAGGTTCAGTCTCACCCTCCACCAAGTCACCACCCCAAAGCAGAGTGACTTGAAGCCATTTTTAATATTTAATTAGCAGCACTGGCCTAACGAGGTGCAGCTGCACAATCCCATTTTGCTGATTCAGCAGCCCTGCTGGTGGGGAGGGGGGCAGATGTGGGAGGCAGAAATTGTCCAAAGCTCATGGTCCTGTTATGGCTCTTGGGCTGAGAAACCCAACAGCTGCTGAAGGGAAAACATATGTATTCTGTATGCTTAATGACCTTCCTTTGGGAAAGAGATGGGAGCCCAAATGTCCACCTCCCACCTCTGCTGCTCCCTGGGAAGGACAAACCTTTATTTAGCCCAGCCTCTCCATGGGGAGGATGCATTTCCCACCGGATGCAGGGGAGGGCAGAGAGATGATTATTATTATTATTAATGATGTGCAGGATTTGGTGAGCACTTGTCTGTACAAGCACCAAATCATTTCTTCTGTCCCAGCACTGAAGCTCCCCAGGGCTGTTTCCTTCCTGCTCTTTTCTCAGCCTCATGTCCAAGCCCATGAGCTCCTCACAAAGGCATGGCCTCTTTTGGAAGCCCACACTGTGTGCTTGAGGCTTTATTTGCTGCAAAATTGTGCTATGAACTAGGAAAACTAAAATATTTTTATGTTTTCAGCTGGTATTCACCTTTCCTTGTGTCACCTGCAAAGCTGTTCTCAGCACTAAACTCCACCAAACAGACTCTGCATCTTATTTAAAGGGTAGGTGGGTCTTTAAATATCCAAATTCTATCTTGTTACAGGGCTAGGGGAGCAGTGAGAATAATAATTATGATGCTTTTTAGGTTTTTCTCAACTGAAAAAGAGTTTGCTGATGGAGAAAAATCTTCCCACATAAAGCCAGTAAAAATCCAGTGTGTATCCATCCCTTCAGTGGTAATTATTGCTCACTCCTGATTTAACCAAGTGGCTTTGATGAACACAAAAATAACTTTGAGCATACAGTAAAATATCAGTTTCTTGTCACTAATCCTTAATTTGAGTGGAGAACTAAATAAAGCAAAGAACATAACTTCTCTTTGCATTTTACACGCTGAAAAATGTTCCTTTCCTAGATTACACATTAGGAGAAAATTTTAAGAACTGCTTGAAACGAGTGCTTCTACAAGAAATTTTCAATTACACAGCACTCTTTGATCTATTAAAAGGATTTTGTGATTAATATCTGTGCTGACTACACAGAAATCCATCTGTAACTCAGCTGCCAAATGCCAGTCATCAAAGAAAGGTCCTGTATACACTTAATGTGTCCTGTGAAAAGGGGGTGTGTATGTATATGCGTGTGTATATATATTAAATAAGGTATTTTTACCCATTTGAGCAAGTACCATGGGATCACAACACACTGCTGGCTCCACTGAAGTTAATATTAAAACACAATAAGGAAAGCAGAGAGCTGGAATAAACACACTTCCCTGCTCTCTTGCCTTTTCCTAGAGCTGTGTGCGGAGCTTTTGTCCCTGTCAGTGCCACCACAATTCCTGTTTCATGTGGCCCCTTCCTTTGTCTCTCAGGCATTTTGTGGCTCACAAAAGCAGCCAAGGGATGGGTTTGTTCCCCCCTCTGGCTCAGAGCTGCTCTTGAAGCATCCGACGAAAGGGAACTGCAAGCAATAATCCCCAAACTCTAACACCAAGAAACAAAGCTCCAAATGCAGCAAAACAACTCAGGAGCCCAAGTCTGGGTGCCAGAAAAAAAAGAGAGAGCTGTGCCATAAAACCTCTGGGCAAATCCAAGATGCTGGAGGATGAGCCCTTATTCTTTTGTCCAGAGGGAGCACAGACCATGGCTCCACACCAGCCTCTTCTCTGGGCAATTTGGGCTTTTTCCTAAGAGAAGCACCAGCCACTGAGGTGAAGCAGCGCTCTGGGGCTCAGCCCTGATGTCCTGGGCATTGCTTTGACGTGCCAGAGCCTCCCTGGACAAGACCACTGGGTGCAGGTGGAAGCTTGAGCCAAGGGCAGATCTTGGTCTCACGGGCTCAGCTCAGCTTCTCTCTCAGTGACAACAACCCCATGGCAACTGCAGGTCACAGAACTGACAGTCAAGGTTACTTTTTAATACTTTCTTCTTTCATATTCCAGAAATAAATAAATAAATAAATAAAACCCATCTAAAAATATCTTTAATTTGCTAGGTCAGTTGAAGAAGTTAGCATTGAGCTAACTTTAGGACAGACTCCTTCCGATTTTTTTTTTTTTCACATGGGACTCTGGTTGCAGAGAAGAGCATAAATCAAAATGACAGAAAATTATACACTGCAGCTGAGCATTGAGCTGTCAGCACTCCTGGCCAGTGCACAAACTGGCTTGTGAAAAATCAGCTACAGCCTTGGGAAACACTCTCTTCTGTAAAGCAGGACTCCTTGGAGGGGCTGAGCACCACAGCCTGGAAGTGCACACAGTTTTCCAGCCCAAATTGGCCATGGCACTGTGAAATGTGACACTTCTGCATCGCCTTTGGTGGCCACCTTGCTGGCATTACAAAGGGGTCAGGGCTTAGCACAGGATCCCTCTGAAATGCAGGGTGGTCCCTCCTGGTCCTTATGGGGACACAGGGTGATGTCAGGAGAGTGTGTTCCTCAAAAGAAAAGCCACTCAAAAGGACATCACAGCACATGAACAATATGAACTAATTTTAACATGATGCAGTTCAGACAGCCTTGAGGTTCCAGTTACTCGTGTCCATCAAGGAGATGAGTGAACATCCTCCTCTCCCAGGGGCCACTTGTCACTGTCAGGGCTGCAGCAGCTCTGTGGCCCCTCGTGCTCTGAGCCAGACCCTCAGCCCATGCTAAACTGCTTAGTTCAGATCAGTGCTGCACTTGGAGACATCAGGAAGTAGCAGGGTGCTGCAGGAAACTGGGTCTGCAATTTTAACTCTTCACTTGGGATGAGAACCTCCAGCTATCAGGGAAACTCCAGTCTCAGAACTACTGCCTGTTAGAAAGTGATGGCTTCCTCCTGGTGAAGTACAAAACCAAACTGCAAGGGGCTGATTTAAAAAAACAGCTTCTGCAAGAATAAGAAGGTTCACTTCCTGTGCGGGTGAGATTTCCACTTGGATAAGTCTGTTCTGACAGGCCAGACTCCCTGCCTAGACTCAGATATCAGGAATGGTCTTGTTCCAACTTCTGTGCAATTTTCTGGGATGGTTCACCCAGATGCAGCTGAACATCTCTGAGGGATGCAGGGATCTATGCATCCTGGCTTGCCTGGTCCTTTCAGGCACTACTCAGAGTCTTTGAAGCAAATACAGAGGGAAGATGACCCCAAACC
Source organism: Rhabdornis inornatus (assembly GCA_013397075.1). NCBI lineage: Eukaryota > Metazoa > Chordata > Aves > Passeriformes > Rhabdornithidae > Rhabdornis > Rhabdornis inornatus. The sequence goes on from VWZS01006727.1 coordinate 289,620, forward strand.
CACAGACTTCGAGTTAATTCTTTTGTTTCCCACAGCAGTTGGGATTCCAGGTGTGGTCTGTGTGTTGAAGAGAGGATTGGATGGTGCTGTCAGCCAGTTCCAATGGCACTGTCACAGGGAATCACGGCTGGAAAAGGAATTGGACCTGCAGAACGTGGAATGTGACTGAGTCTGTACGAGCTGGGAGCAAACCATCCCACCAGGAGCTCAGAGGGGATGTCTCCCTCTGTTTCTACGAAATTTCACACAACAGCTGGAATGGCCACAGCATCTCACTTGTGCTCTTCTCCAGCAAAACACGTGGGAAACAAAAAGGAAACAGCTGGGTTACTGCATGGGCAAAATATTTAGCAGAGAAAAGCCCAGGTGGGAAACAGTGGAAAGGATCCAGCTCAGTCTGAGACCTGCTGAAACCTGACTTGGGAGAGTGAGAGCAGATGGGATTGATCGACACCTGATGGGTATCACAGTTAAAATTAGCTCTTACACAGCCCTTCAGAAATCGGGCTGGGTAGGAAAAACACCGAGCAGGGCAAAGGCAACGCACCAAAGTGAATTTGAAAAAGACAAATGATCCCACACTGCTGTGCCACAGAGCTGCAGTCATTGGGCAAACCTGATGCCAGCTCTGCTGTCCCACTGAGCTCCCCAGCAGCACCACTCTAGTCACACAGCAAACCCCATCCCACAACTCACCCTGTCTGACCAAGGCATCTCTGCGCCACCATTCAGACTTCCCACCAACTCCCTGATCAAACAGCACCAACTCCTGCTCCATAAAATGAGACAAAAAGCCTGAGACCATTTCTCCTGACAGTTCTTCAGGGGCTCTTACCATGGCTGTAAAATATGCAAGACTGGGTTTAACAAGGTTTTCCTTATGAGGAATAAAAACAGACACTGTAACCTTTGCTGGTTGCTTTGGAAAGATGCAATAATTAGACTCGGTGCCATGAGTGAAACTCTTTTTTTTTTTCTTTTGTGAAACATGCAATTTAATCAGTTTGGCACTGAAAACCCAGATAAATCACAGTGACTGACAGGTCCCTGATGGACAGCTGAGGCATGGTTGTAAAGCACATTTCCTGATCATCTAACTAGAGAAAAACCTGCACCAAAGTCAGTAATGGAGCAGCTCCCAGAACTCCAGGAAACCCCATACCTGGACCCTCTCATGGCATGGACAGATCCCTGGGATAGGAAGAGAGGCTTTTGTGGTTAAAAACCTGGATTTTGGAGAGCTCCAAGCAAAGCAAACCTGTGCCAGAGCAAACCAGCATCCTGCACTGCCCTTCTCTTGCCTCCCAGAACTTCACACGCCACTAATTGTGTTTAATTGTGACTCATTTAAATTCAAGCATCCACAAACGGGTAGAAATTACAGCCAAATTATTTGCTAACACCTGAAAGTTTGTGGGCTTGCGACTTAATTGTTCCCATTTATGTTGAACTGCTGCAGTTTCAACTGAGCAGCATAAACCAGCTTAAGTCCAACACTTCTCCAGGTAATACATCTCAACACGTGGACAATACTAAGATTGAGGGCACAGGGAGTTATCCTTCTGCATAGTCCACCTAAAAATAAATTAAATTGACATATGCTAGAAATCACAGAATCATGGAATGGTTTGTGTTAGAAAGGACCTTAAAGATCATCTCACTCCATGGGCAGGGACACCTCCCACCTCCCCAGGTTGCTCCAAGCCCTGTCCAACCTGGCCTTGGACACTTCCAGAGATCCAGGGGCAGCCACAGCTTCTCCAGGCACCCTGTGCCAGGGCATGCCCACCCTCCCAGGGAACAATTCCTGTGCAAAATCCCATCTAACCCTGCCCTCTGGCAGTGGGAAGCCATTCTCCCTTATCCAGTCACTCCATGCCCCATCCAAATTCCCTCTCCAGCTCTCCTGCAGCCCCTTTAGGCATTGGAAGGTTGCCATTCCCCAAACCCTTGTTTTTCTGAATTTCAATACACTTCTTGGGGTGAACACTTGTACTTTTCAAACATACATGTGCTGAAAATTTAATTGGAAGTGTTTAATTGGAATTTGTTAGTTTCTAATCAGTTGGCTGCATGGAGATGCTCTAACCAAAGATCTCAGACACACAGTTCCAGAAAGAACTGCTTAGAAGAGGGTGCTGAGAGCACTGGTAGGGCCAAAAGAGGTGCATGAGGAGTGCCTGGTGTCCCTGCTGCACTCTGCTCCACCAGGTTTTCCACCAGGTCTTTTTAAACTGCCAAGATCTGGTGCAGGACATCACTTTGGGAAGCAAGGAATAGGTTGGAAATCGGGATTGTAACCACAGATATACAGAGGCTCAAGGAGAGTAAGTGAGACTTTGTTAAAATAAAGAAGTTAAATGACCAGAGGTGAGAGAACAGATCAGGAGCTGGAGGCTGGCAGGAGCAAAATTCCATGGGTTTCACATAAAAAGCTTGGGAGAGAAGTCAGCACAAGTATTTCCCAAAGTCCTCTCCCCAGGCATGACACTTACTGGTGGTGATTGCAAATTAACCCTTGAGCAATCCCAGCTCCTGGCATTTCTGCAGGATGCAGTGCACCCTCCACTCTGAGCACACAGGGCTGAGGAAGCAGATGATGGCAGCTGCTTTCCTCCACCCATCCCTATTTATTTTCTGTCTCAGGAAACCCAGCACATGTGAACATGCCAGGTTAGGAGCTCTGGAGATTAAAAGTCCTGAAAGTCTGTGGAGAGGACATGCACACATCTATACAGAAAGAAACAGGCACGAAGGAAGGCAGGATGGTGATGGGACAGAGGGTACTCCTGGCTAAATGCTCTCATGTCATTACACCAGAGCATGAGATTTTATCAGTACTGACTTCTTTCCCTTACCTCTGAAATCCCTCATGGAAAAATGCACTGGGAAGTCAAGCTGGTTTGAACAAATATTTAAACAAGCAGAGCACTGGTGTTCCGGCATCTGGGCAGCAATTTTCCTGTCAAAACTGCAGAGCTCTCTCATCTTGCACAGCCAGAGGAGTTTAGCAGGGGCCAGGCATTAAAAGTGTGCATACCAGCATTATGGTGGAGGAGAGGGAGCAGCACACATGCCTGATCTGGTTTTGGACTGGTTCCCAGCCTGCTAATCCCAAAACAGCTGCACACGTGTCCTGGGAACAGCTGGTAGGGCAGGGAGAGCTGGAACCTGGTGGGCACAGGATGGGGGGACACCCAATCAGCCCCTCCTGCCTCAAAGCGCTCTGGTCCCTTCTTCTCTGCCCAAAATCCAGGTATCCTGGGGGCTCTGAGCTGCTGTGGTCCCATCCAACCCTGAATCCAAAGGTGAAGCCATTGTGGCTCCATGCTGGGTGATGGATGCTGGATGTGACTCCTGAGAAGACACAGGTGGAAAGGAGTTCCTGCAGCAGGGACTGCCATCCTCAGCCACATGGAAACCACTTCAATCCATCCTACACAGTGATGGAGTGCATTGGAATATTTGTTCAATCTACTCTGTTAGGCCAACCAGAACAGCCAGAGGAAACAGATAAATATTTGAGAGCACAAAATGCTTCTGCTGCTGCAGAGGTGAACATTCACCCTCAGTCACCTGAGGTTTCCCATCAGGCTGGCCCAGACCCATTTCACCCACAGCTGTCTGTCCAAAAACAAGATGCTCTGTCCAGGCTGGTGACCTGAACCTCAGGAGCTTCCTGCTCAGGACAGACAGATCACTCCACAGGGAAAGCACACACAGAACCATGGAATCACTTAGGTTGGAAAAGCCTCTGAGATCACTGAGTCCAACCATGCCCCCAGCACTGCCAAGGCCACCACTGACCCATGTCCCCAAAAAAATCCCTCCAGGGATGGGGACTACACCACTGCCCTGGGCAGCTCTTTTCATGAAGAAATTCCTCCTGGTATCCATCCTGAGGCCATTCCCTCCCCTCCTGTCCCTGTTCCTTGGAGCAGAGCCTGACCCCCCGGCTGTCCCCTCCTGTCAGGGAGTTGTGCAGAGCCACAGGGTCCCCCCTGAGCCTCCTTTTCTCCAGACTGAACCCCTTTCCCAGCTCCCTCAGCCCCTCCTCATGGGACTCGTGCTCCAGACTCTTCACCAGCTTTCTTCCCCCTTCTTATTCATCCCATGTTCATCCCAGTTTCTTAGATAACAAGTCTGGATAGGAAATAACCTCTGGAAGAGATGATTCTTTTCCCTACTGACTCTATTCAAACCAGATGACAAGCTCATGCCCCAGAGCCAGTTCTCGGACAGCCGGAGTTAGGTGTAAAGAATCTAATTTTTCATAAAGTTTAGATTAAGTTTAGTGAGATAAACCCAACCCCCTGTGCTCCTGCAGGCTGTGAGCACACAGTGGGGATGAGCCATGAATGCCAGGCATGTTGGTGTCAGTGCAGCGAGCCCCTGGCTGGGCTGGGGTGCCCTGGGGGACCAGAAGCTCTGACTGCACATGTGGATGTACCAAGTGCTGCAGCGCAAGCACAGCACAGATGTTTCCAATAAAAGCAAAGCCTCCCTCTCCCCCTCAAAAGTTGAACGCACATTTGCTTGTTTTCTGAGAAAATCTGAGAATTGCCCCTGCTCTGCCAAACTATCCAGTCTAACAGGGTGTTTGCAAGCACCCTGAGACTCAGCTCTGCCTGCTTGGATTAATTATTGATGACCTGCTCGGCTTTGCCAGATGACCTTACTCAATTCAGTAGAAAATAATTTTAAACGCCCCTGAGAAAGAATTTGGACATAAATATTTTCTTTGTGCATACACACAAACAGATGTGCATCTTAAATGGAGCTGATGCATTAGCTATTAATCAGATTTAATATTACACAGGAGTGAGAAAGATTAATTTCAAGGGTTGAATGTAAAGCTCAGTGGTGCTCAGACATCTTACTCTGTTAGATACTTTTAAAGACCTTAGCCTAAGAGAATATTTCATTGCTTTCCTTTAATACATCACTTACAAAATCCCTATGAAAGGTGTAAAATGAATGCTGGCTTCTGCATTTGCAAAGCATCTCACGGAGATTTAAGTCACAGAACTCTGGCAGATGCAGATTCTAGCAAGAAAGGAGCTTTGCAGATTATAAAAGAAAGAAGTCTTAACTTAAGGTTTCAAATGCTGTGTGGAGAAGTTTGACTTAAAAAGTATTAGGCCAGATTGGCACTGATAATGCAACCCTGGAGACAAGACACTCCAAGTTACAGCTTTAAAAGACTGTTTCTCACCAAAGAAGAATTTGAGCTACCCTAAGGAGAATAATATTTGTCTCCAGATGCTGCTCACTAAATCAGCTTTAATTTTAAATGAGAATGAAACTATGAGCTATCTGTGCCACTCCCAGGAAACCCAAGCAGACAGACATGCAGCCAGTTCTCCTTCCAAAGGGCAGGAACAGCCAATTCACACACGTGTTGGGAACCAGCACCACCCTGCTCCAAAACTCTTCTCACGTGGGAAGCCAAAAAGGCACCTACACTGGAAAATTAAGGCACAATTTATATTTTTGTCTGCAGAATTGTTGGGCCTGGACAAGGCAACGGCATGGGGTCTGTCTGACTTCTCTTCCCACCAGACTAGATTCCAGATAGGAATATTGCATCCAACCTCCCTCAAGGATGTCAGGAACCCACCTGCTTCTAAATGTGCTCATGCTGAACTGATATAACAAAAAGGGAATATATATTTGGGCTAAAACCCCAGGAGTTCTGCCTTGGCTTTGAGCCAGGGCATGATTGATGCCCTCTGGAAGGGCTCAGAGACACCTGAGCACACAGAGCCACCCAAGTAACTCAGCCCTGCTCTTCAGAAACTCCTGCCCCTCCTAAAGCAGGAACTTTACTAAAGCTATTCCAAATTATGCTCATTTGCTTAAGCAACTCCGTAAATGAGATCTTCATAATCTTCTCTTTGGAAGTTTGCATGGCCTGAATGGCTGCCTGCCTTCCCTTCCATGGCCACAGTGCCAAGGAAATGAAACTCCATTTGCCTGGGAGATATATTTACCAATATCTGGAAGTGTTCAGGAGGTTTGGATGGGGCTTGGAACAGCCTGGGGTAGTGGAAGGTGTCCCTGCCCACGGCAGGGGGTGGCACTGGATGGGCTTTAAGGTCCCTTCCAACCCAAACTATTCCATGATTCTATGAAGTGATGGAGCTGATCAGGTTTGCTTTTTGCTTTGTTTCACAGATGAAAAAACCCGGATTTGTTGAGCAGGTAATGAAGGAAACTCTGTGCCATGTGCAGCCTCCAGGATACTGAATGGGGTTGCTGGGGAGTAACATCCTAAATCCAGCAGAAAACAATACAGTTCTGTATGGACCAGCAACAGCCAGCCCACACTGAATTTCTCTCATTTTTTAATGGCAATGGGGACCTCAGACCAGGCTGCCTCCCCCAGAGGAAGGCAGGATGTCCTCTGCAGATTAGGCTCACAAAGGTGGGAAGCTGTTCAGAGGATGAGGACACGCTGCGCTCACAGCTGAGGATCCCAGGCTCCTTGGAAACACTGCAGGAAATGTGCAGCACTGTGTCCTGGAAACAGGGATGGCTGCAGCCTCTTCCTCCTCCTCCTCCTGGCTCTCCTCCACCCCAGCAGGGGCTGAGGGAAGCCAGTGAGCACATTTTTCAAGGTGTCAAACCACATCCAGGCTCGTGCTTAAGAATGGATTACGGAAAGTGTGCTGAACTGACACTGTTAGTGCAGGGATTAAATCCTTGCTCTCCTGGCACCCAGCCCTGTGCTTGGACACAGGAACAGCCCAAGGTTTGTACCTGCTTCCTTCCAGCTCTGAGCTCCAGCTCCTCGGATGGAGGCTGCTCGTGTGTCTGCTCAGCACAGACTCAGAGCCAGCCCCTGGCTGAAGCCTTCCAAGAGTTTTGTCAAATACAGAGTCCCAGTCATGTCAACAGGGATTTTGCTGTGTGTTGTCAGAGAGATAACCCCAAATTTGCAACATCTAAGTGACGAATACTTGGGTTTGGGATGCTTGGTTTCAGTTCAGGGAGTTCCACAGGCTCGGTCTGTGTCCTGTGCTAACTTGCACATCCTCCAGCATAATTTTCTCTATCCGTCCCCTACACTCTCATAAATACAATGGTTAACAAATACTATGGCCACCTCCAAATAGCTTTTAAAATTAGCTTTTGTGGGACTGACTGGACATTTTCCATGGCAGATTATTGCTGGCTGTTATCACACATGCAAACCTGGAAGCACAAAATCATCCAGCAGGATGAGTTTGTACCACACCTGGCACACTCAGAACAGCACCAGGCACCACTGCTGCTTTCAGACCCTGCCACATTCACCCTCCTAGGGCTGAGATGGTTTCTGAGTCAGCTCTTCATGAGCTCCAAGGCCCAGAAGCCAAGGACCAGGCTGTGCAAGGTGCCCAAGTGGGCTGGGAATGAAAGGGGTGCCCAGGAGCCTCTCCACCTCCAGTGTAGCTGGCAAGGTTTTCCCATTCCTTAGGATCAGACAACTTGGGACATTTCTTAACCATGAAATCAATAAAAAAGACTTTACAGCTTTAGAACAGAGAAGGAAAAACCCCAAACAAACAAGAGCAGTGGCATGGTAACTGCTTCACCTTCTTGGTATCTGCAGTATTTGCTTTTATCTGAGCACTGTGGTTGAGACCAGTTTCCTCCCTTTGCATCAGCTTCAAGTGAAGACTGATCCTTTGTAGAATGAACAGCCCATAATACTGGTTTTAGCTGTGCTTCTGTAACCCAACCTGGCTTAAATTAAGTTTATTTACATACCATGCTCAATACCTTTGAGAAAACCTAATACTTAAAATACTTCAAAGATCTACTTTGTACTGGAGGTGGGACAGCCAAGACTGTGGTCTGCACATATTGCTAAATTCCAAAGACATTTCAGGGTGGAGATATTTGTCTATGGAGTTAAAAACAACCCAACAATAACCCAATCACCTTCAAATTGCATTCAAAGCAGCACAGAGCAATCTGTGGAGGGCTGATCAATCCTCTGATGTTTTTTCTCAGTCTAAAATGAAGCAGTTGCTTGGGGGGGTGTGTGCTATTTAAATATAATATATAGAAATATAATAAAGAATTTTTTTAAACAAACCACCCAAGCCCTTGCATGGAAAGGGCTTTAGCAGATCATAAAGGGACAGACTTCATCAAGTAAAACATTAAAGGAAATGTTCTAACTTACAGCACAATACATTAATGCTCAGCAATGTAAAGAGTTTAATTGCCTGTTGCTTTCCCACCATAAATTACTACCTGCAGCTAATGGAAAACCTTCCTTCAGACCTGTTTAAGCACCTCACTCTCACTTCATACTCTCACATGGATGGAAAAAGCAGCAAGGCAGCCTGGAGTTGTCTGAAGTCCCTGCAAATGGGCATGTCCTGAGAAAGCAATGAACATTTAAAAATACCACATGTGTTTGGTACAAGTTGCTTGAGCAGCTCATCACATATGTAATACTCTGCAGGTTTTATGATTATTTATATTTGAATTTAATAATTAGCCAGTCAATGTTAAACCATGCTGCCACTCACACACAGCTGTTTCCTCCCCAGAAAAAGGCACTTCCTTCTTTTTTGGGGAAAAAAATATCATAGAACCATGGAATGGTTTGGGTTGGAAGGGACCTTAAAGACCATCTAGTTCCATCCCAGAGAAAGGGGCAGGTGGCTTGAAGGAGGAAGAAAAATTACCCATCAGAGGGATGCAGAAATGCAAGGTGACATTTGGACCTGGGCTTCACTCTGCATCTGGGAGATGCTAGTTAGATACAAACCCACAGCAACAAGCCAGAGTCCCAACCACTTTCCCAGAGGGTTAATTAAGAAATCCTCCCCCCATTCAGAAAAAAAAATCTATCTGGAAACTAAGTAACAGCAACTGTTCAGCCCATTAGAGCTCTGCAGTAAGAAAGGACAGCCTCCTACAGCTTCCCACAACTTCGGGCAAGATAAACATCTTTGTTGTAAAGCAAGAGCCTCTCCACTTTTATTGATGGAGACAGAAAGCACCAGAGAATGGGAGCTGCTGGATCCAGCCTCTGATTAGCAATTAAGCACTTGGAGAGGGGCAAGGCTCTGGGCACAGTGTCCTCCCCACTGATTCACAGAAAACCTTCTCACATAAATCAGCCATCCCTGTGGTTTTAGTGCTTGGGTATGCTCAGGACAAAGGAACCTCATGGGGCTCTGTGCAGCCATCAGATCCAGCCTTTCCAGCCTGCAAATCTGGGGACGGTGCAGAGGGCTGTGCATAGACCTGCACCCCCTTCACCAGGTGTGGACAAGCCCCAGGGTGACAGGGAGCCTCCAGGATGCCACAGGATTACCTTCAGAACTGCCACCAACACTGGGAACAGGATGGGAGGCACGCAGGGTCTGTGCAGGGCTCTGTGGGTGACTCCCTGCTCCAGTCCCTGAGCAACCTGGGCTGGTGGAAATTGTCCCTGCCCATGGCAGGGGGCTGAATTAAATCAGCTTTAAGGTCCCTCCCAACCCAAACCATCCTGTGATTCCATGGGCTGGGGTCCAGCCTCACGCAGCCCTGGGAGAGCGTCACCCACCTCCAAAGCAATGCTGTGACTGACTCTGGCACATGGAGGAGAGATCAGATCAGGTATTTTCTCTACAAAAGGAGTGACATAAACTCCAAAGGCTGCTCACATCAACAGTCCATGTCCCAAATTGAAATCTGCAAGGAGGCTGAGCCCATGGACCCTCCTGACACGACGTGCTCGGAGAGGTTTGCAGAACTCATCTGACACTGCTGAGGGTTTGGCTTCCCCCTGCACCTCCTTCCCCATGAAAAGCTACAACTCAAAAGTCCTGGTCCTTGGAGGGATTGCTGGTTTTTATCAGATGGTAACAATGAGTACATCATGAAATCATTTAATAGTTCTCATTAAATGCCTTGCTGGAGAGCAGCCCTGATTTATGGACACTATGCTGTGGGTATAAATAAAGCTGCAGTTTTGCTTGTAACACAGCTGGTCCCGAAAATTAATGTTTTGCTTTCCATAACCTTTGTACTCTCCCCTTCCTCTGCTACTATGGCAAAGCCCAGGGCGTGTAACTCGATCGCTCTGGGGGAGAGGAGACACATCCAAGGCTCAGCCCTGCCTGAGGATGGATGCAGCTTCCCAAGGACAGCCCTGCTCCCCCGGAGCCACCGCCCTTACACGTGGATGCACCTCCCTGTTCCAAAACAAAACCCTCAAAAGCTGGAAGTGCTGCTGGAACAGCCTATCTCGGTAGGTCCTGCTCCAAGAAATGCTGATATATTTAGCACTGCAGCATAACTTTCCATCCTTAGAAGCCCGGTGTTACTCCTTTTTCTTTCTGTGGCCAGGGAATAGGACAAAAGCCACGCAAACCAGATGTACATCCGTCTCCAGAGGAGAGGAAATATGAGGCTGCTGTGACACAGGACAGTGGCCAGAGACATTTTTTAATGCTTGTATTAACCACGGCACCTAATCCTAAGCAAACACTTCATCAGTTGCACAGTGTTGTTTTTTTAAAAAAAACACCTTTTAGTCCCAGCACAAGGTGTTCACTGAGTGTGTAACTGAGCACAGGGAAAACTGCACTTCCAGACCAGGCAGATGTTGAGGAGGCTTAGGAGAGAGTCATTTTGAACAAGGATGGGGAGCAGGGCTTTGCAGTCATATGGTTTGCATCTGGAATTTACAGGCATGATAATTTTATAACCCTCTCCTTGCAGTTTTGAAGCAGTGCAATATTCTCTGCTGCTGCAGAAAACATCCTCCTGCATCTGACAACTTAATGTGGCCCTGAGCCTGCACTCAGTTCTGTAAAACAGGCAGTGGGAAGCTGGCAGGGCCAGTGGAGTGCAAATGGGCACTTGCAATTAAAACATGAAGTCTTAAAACTGACCAGTGTACTTCTGCTCACAGCCAGGACTGTTAAAGCTGGTTGATTTAATATGAGTATATATGAGCTCTTCTTCATAAAAGTTGCTTTCTAGTGGCCTCATATATTTCTTTTCTGGTTGAAACCAAGAAACCTCTTACTCAACCAACCATCTTTCATGTGTACATAACACATGAGGCTGCAAAATGATTGCAAGAAGAAACTTTGGGGCAGGAGGACTCAAAGCACTGAGACAGCTGAGAACAAAACAATGAGAAAATCACCTCTAACCATAGCAGGAAATGTGGGAAAGATTAGCTTCTTTTTAAGAGCAATACTTTTACATTTCCACAGACACAGTCCCAGCTGTGTGCATATTCCAGGCACTGACTGTACATGGACTCACAATCTGCCCAAAACCAAACCTTAGCTATCATCAAGCTCAGTTTAGCCACATATTTGGCCTGTAAATACGAACAAATTAAGAGTTTTTCCTTGGGAGGCAACGCAGATTTTGGCAACCGCTATTGAGTTTCAAACATTTGAAAGTAATTGCTAACGCACAAAGAAGTTGGAATTGAGGAGAATTTTCCCCAGGTTGGAGATCAGTGCTGGTTTCCACTCCAATAGCTATTGAAGTCAGTCAGACTCAGTCCAACATACCCTACACAGATGTCAGCACTATCCCCAAAACACAGATACTCACAGACACATACATGCATTTGGATGTCTATTTGTCTGTAGATGCAGAAAATTTATATTCAATTACCTGCCTTTAAAATGATACATAAAGCAGGAAGACAACTTGTTTCAATAGGAAAAACTGACTGGACTAGTTTCTAGGGTGCATTTATTTGTAATATAAATTTTTGCTAGGTGATAGATTTAGATAAATCTGACCTAAAGACTCTGGCTCTTCTACTAGTTCATGTCTTGATAATTAATAAAGATTTACTTTTTTCTTGGAATTTAGTACATAAAAATACATCAGTTTTGCAGAGGTCATTAGCTCAAGGGCTTCTACTGAGCCACATGGTTGATCTTGGGCTGCTGCAGGTTCCAATCCAATTTTTCTTGCTATGAACCTTTGTTTCATTTTATTGCTCTTTGGGTTTATGAGAGAGGCTGGGAAGGAACAGAGGACATGGAGAACCTACTTTTGCTTCTGACATTGGTGTGTGACCTTGGGTACATCACTTGGCCTTTCTGGGTTTCCACAACTGAAAAATGAAAATAACAACACCTTTGCTCCTTTGTGTGAGCACCTCAGAACTCCATTAGGGGAAAAACAGATACAGAACAGTGAGGTGTTTCAAACCCTCCAAGATTAAGCAAGGAGAAGATTCAGAGTGATGGACGAATCTGTGGCCAAAAAGAGAATGGATCAGCCACAAACTGTTTGGGATGATGCCCTGGCCAGCTGGGAGCCAAAAATGGATTTTGGCATTGACTTCAAGAACTTCAGAGTGTGACCTTCTACACTGCAGGACCTCATCTGTAAACCAGAAACAACAGGATTTCTTGTTTTCCCATTCCCTCTCACCAACATGGATTTTGCACCCCTTAAGGACAGACTGTGTCTTACCTAAGGTGTTAAACTCAGTTTTGGTAGGAACCTGGAAGAAGACTGAAAGGCAGTGAAACAACCCTGCAAGGAACACAACCAGCAATAAGAGGAAGAAGAGCGAGAGAAAATAAGGAGGAGTTGTTTTGTGAGTCAGCATTGAGCCCCTCTGGGCTGGAGCAGCCATGGGGTGTGGGCACAGCAATTCCAGTGATAATTTTGTATATAAAGTACAGGATAAACCCTAGTCTCTCTGAGCAGCTTCCTCTGAATTGAGTGAATTGCTTCCTTGCAGCTGAGAGCAGGATTTGTCTCTCTATGTGCAATGATAAAAAACGGGGAGGAAGAGCCTTCTCAGATACCACAGAAATTATCTTGGCCTTTCTAACACAGATACCAAAAATTCAACTGATAAGCCCCCCTTGTGATTGCATTTCTGCCAGAATAAATTCAGAAATTCAGGTTGTTGGCTTGTGTGCCAGAATGTTTGCACAAAGTTTCTACTGAATGTATACAAGAAAGCAATGGCCCTGATTTCCTTCCATCCATGGAATCACAGGATTGTTAAGACTGGACAGGACCCTGTGCAAACACCTGGTACAGAAACACATCAGGTCCTTCCCCCTGGACAAGGGGGATGGCACAGTTACTCCTCAGAGCAGGTACTCACAGTCACTGCCCCAAGGAAGGGAGCTGCTGCCAGGAATTAAAGGTAGCCAGCCATTCCTTGCTTGCTGTAAATATTTCGCAGCCAGTAATTACAGCCTGTTTCAATCCTCCACACTGGAAAAAGCTCACTATTCCCAAGGCAGGGGCAATCCAACTGGGACTGCTTCTTCCAACACCTCCAGCTTCCTTCTGGAGTTCTTCTGGAGTTCTCCAGCCTCCAAGGGACCATGAGCAGCAGTCTGGCTGTCCCTGAGGGAGGTGGCTTTGGCCTCAAACAGGCCACTTGCCCAAACAAGACAATCACCACAAGCAGCAGCCTCAGGAAAAGCTGAAACCAAGAGTCCTGCTAACGCTTAAGTGTTACAAAGCTTTCCAGTTAAAATAAATTATTCAGGAGATGTCAGCCTCCCATCAGCACCATATGAGCTACATTTTTAATAGTTCTGTGCACTGAACACGTTCTGTCATAGAATCAGTGATCCTGAGCTGTGAGATGAGGAAGGGGAAATGCCATGAACAGGAAAGGAGAAGCTGCTTTCTCTGAAGGGCCATGAAACACACATTGCTCCAGGCAGAGTGGAGAGGACTCAGACAGACAGAAATAATGCACTGACTTCAGGAATCATAGCAGGATTTTGCCTCAAAAGCATTGTCCCACCTGATGGATAATTCACCCATTGCCTTCCACTGTCTTAGGTCTCATTTATTGTGAATGAATCCACTCTGTGGCTCCACCAGATTTTTCCAAACATAAGCTGGAATCAACACCTACCCTAAAGTCTCCTAACTTAACAATGAAGAGTCTTCTGCTCTATGTCTCCAGGTACAATAATAAAAGAAGAGAGCATTTCTCTTTGCCTCAGATGTTAAAATAATAAAATAGTAAAATACCTATGTGCACACTGACACATGTATTCATTTATTTGTCCAAACTCAATCCATGAGGCCAAACCCTCCTGTGCTGCAGCTTTGGCAGGTCCAGCTTTTAACTGAGCAAGGAGGAGACACAGTGAGCCACTGCAAGGCTCTTGCAAGCCAAAGGAGAGAAAAAGGATGGGATATGGGAGATATCCCTGCTCCAGCAGCATTGGGAAGCACATCAAATCCCAACTCCTGAGGAGCAAACACCACCTGTGTCCTCTCTCTTACAAATGAGAACAGCTGCTGACACGAGTGTAGCTGCACCTCAGTAGGGCTGGTTTGTTTTAGGCTGAACCCAGCAAGGTTAATTAAGGATGTTTTACTAACTGGTTCTCCCAAGACAGACTTAGATTAAGAGATGGCTGTTCAGGCCAACAAGGCAGCATATGGAGGATGGAAGAAAAGGACCAAGGTTTGGCAGGAGCTGAGGAAAAAATGCAGCCTCTTGCTCATGGCTCGGAGGTTTCGATGAGTGCAAGGCATGAAATCCCTCTGGATGCCCTCACACACTCCCAGTGCTCACCCAGCACCTCCCTGGGGCTTGAAAGAATTCCACAGAGCACAAAAATGCTGTGGTCAGTCCTGAGTGCGCCTGGTGGCTGAGCAGCCTGCAGAGAGAACCCGAACGTGCCCAGGCTGGAATGAAGAAAATCCAAATGCAAATATGCCAAAGGATCACTTGCAGGAGTCGAGTCCCCTGGGGAGTGGCAGGATGAGCCTTTGCCAACACAGTGGTTTCTGGGATTAAAGCCTGTGCCCAAAGGAGAGCTGAGTGATGCCCAGGGAGTGCAGGAAGGGCACTGAAGCCTGAAGGTACAACTGAACTACAAGCTTGGAGCAGCAACGCTCCTGCCTGTGTGAAAAAGAGAATGACAGCCCCTGCAATAAAGCCAGAACTCCATCAATTTCCCCAGTTTGATTTATGCCTGCTCCCTCAGCTGTAAAACAGCTTAACTCCACTCACCTACAGCAGATGGGTTTCATCTGCCATGGCTTTGTACCTCGTAAACTTGGATGCAACGAGGATGAGCTGGCCCTGTGGTCAGCAAGAGAATGCTTGGTAAAGGCTGATCTGCATCCTGGAGAGAATCCATCACCCAGGCTGGAGCACACAGGATACAGGAGTGGGCTGGAAGTCAGCTACTGTGTGGATGCACCAAACATTTGGTGGAACAAGGGTAACAAGAGAACAGGAAGCCTGAGCCTGCTTGCCCAGAGACAGGGATTGTAACAGTGCCTGTCCTTACAGCATACAATGCACGTTCCTGCAAAACTGTCACATGCCATGTGAGGAGGGACATCTGGGGAAATACTTTCCTTTGGATACCTGGGAGGGTGAGGAACCTTGATCCCACCAAGTGTGAGGTGAGCAGAGTACCAAGATGAAGAAGCAGAGCAAGGGTGGGGAGAGCCAGCTGCTGTTTTTTGGGAGCAGTGCTGCCCAAGGTACCAGGGAGGTCAATTCCCTTCTGCATCTCCTACTCACTCATGGAAAAATAGTTTATCTGACATTCACAAAAGAAACACTGAACTTTTCCAGAAGTACTGAGCAGTGAATCAGTACCAAGATCTACCACAATTAATTAATTCTGGACCAGGGCCAGTACTGGTTACAGTTATGGTACCTCCAACCGGAATTGTGCTCTACTAAATGGAATTTCTGGCAAGGATAAAACTGAGCCCCTGCAGTACTCATCTCCCCGAGAAAAACACATTTCTGAGTGCCCTCTGGAAAGCTGTTCCTTGTCATGTTACTCTCCATCCACTCCAGCAGTCCTACTCCTTCCCTGGGAGGCTGAAGACAGTTCTAGGTATTTCCAGACCTGGTCTGTGTTAACAAGAAGTCAACCACAGTGCAGCAGCCAGAGGTGCAGAAATACAGTGACCTTGTGAACAGTGAAGACAGACCCAAGCCAGAGCAATTTGTGTTGTTTGGAGCCAGCCTGGCAGTGGCTGCATTAAGAATGCACGGACTCGAATGTGGAACGTGTTTGCTGAGAGTAATAAAGCCTGAGCAGGAAAGCTGGGGCTGTTGAGCCTCCTTCCCTCTCTTAGCAGCCTCAAGATTGGTTCTAGTGTATTACTTTGGGGGTAAGAGAATGATCAAACAGGTGGGCTGAGAGGTGAGCAAGGGTTTATCCTGCCATCTGTCCCCAGAAATTGTGTCAGAAACGACTGACAGCAATGGAAGCAGCAGGATTCAGAAACATCAGCAAAGTTAGGGTCAGGTCCAAGCTGGTGCCCACTCTGGCCAAGCCCTATTTTTAATTTAAACCCCTAAAATCAGTTGCTGCTAACCCCCTGAGCAGCTCTTCTGGATTCTGTGAAACACTGATCTGCTCCAGGTATTCCATGTGATGGCTGCAGCAGTGGGGGCCACCAAGGGTCCCAGGCAAGAGGGCTCCCCAGGAACACCCAGAGCTGGGTGACTGCTCTGCAATCCCAGGAGATTTTGGGGCAAAGCCAGCCTGGCTACACCCCAGGGAGCTAACCCCAGACAAAGCCCTTCTGCTGGGGAGCAGGAGGATGCACAGGTTCAGGTCCTGCCCAGTGCACGAGGCTGCCAATGTGGGAAGGGTTAAGGTAACCACAGTCCCAGGCTTGTTTACCCCAAGCATTAGAGAGGGATAGTTTGCTGTGAACACACTGATCAATATCTCCCAGCTGCCAGTTTAATCAGGATTAAGTGAGCAGCTATTAATTCTGCTCTTTTCCAACAACATTTAGCCACCATGTGAAAACATTTCTTCCATCACAAACAAATTAACCTTGATATCATCTATCCAGACATCTTAAAGGGACTTAGAACAGAAAACCCCAAATCAAAACACTAACAAGAAGGGCCAAGACCAATAATCTGGCTTTAATTAGAAGTTTTCCAACTCACAGCTCCATGAAGCAGCAGTGGGGGTGCTTGCTCAGAGCCAAGGTGTGCTTGCCTGGCACACGGAGCTGGAGGCTGGATGGACACCTGCAAAGCCACTTTTGGAGTGTCTGGAGTCCTAAAACATTGTGGAGGAGCACAGAGTGGCCACCAGGTCCCCAAGGATCCTTGCAGAGCAATGTCAGAGCAGAAACACCTCCCTGGGACGTGGCCACACTCAGGTGTCCCCATGGCAGGACAGGTTTGACTCCTCGGGTGCTGTTTTGGCACTAACCAGGCAAACCCCACAGCTCTGCCAACTCCAGGAAATATTTTAACAGCCCAGTCTGCAGCTCACCCACAGGCACTGAGTATTTTTATCAGTGCAAACTGCTTCTCCTCTGAAACACGTCCACCTTGGGTGAGGGGTGGCAGGCAGCCACGCAGCACAGTGTGCGGCCACGCATACAAACACGGAGTAATTCAGCCTTGGGATTGAACTCCCCAGGCTAAAGATGACAGATGCTTCCAGAGCCACAAACAAACAGCCACGACACAGCCTCTCTGAAGAGCCAGCTTCTGCTATTTTGTCTCCTTTCCCCTAAAAAGTCTCTTATTCTCATCCACGGGGTGACTCACGGAGGAAGAGAACACATCTTAGGAAGAAGGGAAGCAGGACACACAGAAGCCCAGCTCCAAGCTTTGTAAAAGCCCTTTCTCCCAGCTATTCTGCACATGGCAAAGGCACCAGAAGTTCTCTGAAAAAAAGGATGACAGACGGGGCTGGACTTTCTTTCCAAGCTTCCTCTGAAATCACACTTGGCACAGCAGCCCCGGCCTGTTGAAAGAGCATGGGAACGTGCGTGGCAAGAGCTGCTCTCAGGTTGGAGCTCTCTGGGCTTTTCTGAGCCATCTGGGCTCTGATTTAGCTTGCAAGTCTGTCAGTCCAAAATAAAAAGTCAGCTCCTAACCCAAGGGTTCAGCTCAGGGTCGACAGCTGAGGAGTGTCTGAAGAACTCACTCTTTAATCCTCCTGGTTTAACAGTGAGGAAAAGCCTTTACCACTGCAGAGGAAAACTCACCTGATCCTTTCTCATTCCCCAACTCCACTGCCTCATCTAGCTGGAAAAATTCTGCAGTTTCCCCTCTGCTGGAAAAGGAGGGAGAGACCCAGCAGAGGCAGAGCTCAGAAGCTGATGATTTTTGCAGTGCTGGGTTACACAACCCTTCTTCCAGTCAGCAGAGCAAGGCAGTGCTTGAAAGGCTGGTGCTCTCCCTGCAACCCTGACCCTCAAATCCCACCTGGATTAAGTTTCCTGCTACTATTCCCAGGTGAAAACCACAACTGGCAGGTGAAAAACCACAACTGGCAGGTGAAAACCACCATGCCCAAGTGGTGAGCCACCTTAGACCAAACAACTCCAGTTCAAGCCCCATCTGCTGCAAATCCTCATTTTTTACGTAACTCCGAAGTTTGTGAGATGCAGGAACATCTGTCTCTCTCCTTCCCCAGGTGGATCCAGGTGGTCCTTGAAGAAGGGACAAATTTCACCATGACTCACCAGCTGGTGTGAATTCTGCCCTCTTGGTTGCTCTATGCAAGCCAAAAAGAGCCAGCCTTGGGGTGGGGAAGCACATCACGAGTGGTGACAAGTCTTTTCAGAGCAAACCTCAAGACTCTTTCATTGCAGAGCTCGGCTTCCTTCCGCACAAACCATCTCCGAATTGCAGAGTGACACCCAGCCCTGATTAATTGATGTGTGGCTCTGAGCCTCCACCCTCCCCACTTGTGTCAGGCACGATGCTGATATGGATTGAACTGAGGAGCCATTGTTCACAACTGAGCCATATTTCACCCAGAAAAGCAGAGATTGGAGGGAGGTTGGCACATGGCAGAGCAGGTTCAGATAGCACTGAAGGTCAAGCCAGCTGCACCATGGAGGGCTGGAAGCTCTCAGTGCCAGGTAGGATTGTGGATCAAATCCTGCTCTCCCAGCTCTGGCTGTAATCCTGGTGACAGCCGTTACCCAGCGCTGCCCCTGGGAATGTTAAAATAAGGCTTTGCAGTGCTCTTGAAAGATCTCAAAGAGTTTTACAAACATCAGAGAACCAAATCTCTCAGTGCTCCCAGGGTGCAGTACAAACCAGCTGGGATAACCCACCAAGGCAGGTCTGAAAGTGCCAACAACTCTTTCATTTATTTTACTGAAAGCGAAACTCAGGCCCCAGGGGACTAGAGCCCACATTTCCTAATTTGCATGCCTGATCTTAAGCAGCTCATCTGCATGAAGAAATAATTTATAATTTTTACTACTACTTTTTTTTTTTTAAATCAGATTAAAGTATTACAAGGTTGATCCCCTTTCAGACAGCTTGGTTGGCTCCATTGTGTTTCAACATTTGGATTTTTCCCACAAAAACACCACCACTATATTGCAGAAATTTGATCGTAGGCCTGCACATGCTTACACAGAGAGCAACACCAAATAAGTTTTTCCCACAAATACAAGAATTCCCTTTGAATATTACAGCTGATAGATAAAATATATACTTACTATTCCATAATTAAGAAAGCCTCAGTAGCTTTAATGCATATTGCCCTTGATCATGTGGAAGCAAGGAAGAACAAAATCATCAGAAGCTGAATTATTCTAAGAGCCTATTATCATGGTGTAATCTTATTAAAGAAAATTCATGCTGGTGTAGCCTCTTACCTTCACCACTTACAGAAGAGCCATGTGGTGTAGCTCTGAGTGCACAGAGATAATAAAATTACAGTGAATTATGTGACCTGTGTATGGCCAAAGGAGCATAATTCCATCCCTTCGAGGAGAGTGGCTGATTTTTCTCAGGGAGGCGACACCAGTACTGCTCAGTTACTGTGCATAAAGGGACCATTCATCATTATCTGCAGACAAGCAATTTTGGGGAAGATCTAAGGGCTGCCAGTGCAGAAAGGCACAGCTTGCTGCCATGGCTCGGCCAGCAGCCAGCGCTGCCTTCCTCAGCTTCCTCAGCCTCACTGGCTGGGGGTGCCTGGACCTGCCCTCCCAACACTGCCAGTGTGCCCTGACACAGCCAGCTGGGCTGTGGAAAGTGTGGAATTAGATGATCTTTAAGGTCCCTTCCAACCCAAACCATCCTGTGAGGGAGGACAGTGCCCATCGCTCCGGATTCCCCAGGGCTGTCCCTGCAGCTGCCTCAGGATGGGAAGGGAAATCCCACCTGCATTGGGGTGATAATGGGCACAAAGGATGCCACAAGAGCCCAGGCACAGCAGAGGGCCAGAATAACCTGTCAGCAGATGTGAGGGAGCTGGACTGGCCCTACAGTTCCACCAAAACACTGCTGATGAGATCTGAGCTGGCCCAGCCCACCACAATGCCTGTACAGCTGCATCCAGCTGAGCCAGCTGTTTGGGGAGAGGATGGGTAGCACTCTGGGGTTTGGGGTTTTGGGGCCAGCTGCTCTCTTTCCTAGCCAACCTCTGCAAAATGAGTTTAGCTGGTCACGAGTTAGGGACACACAATACAGGACACATGAGGAGAGAGCTCTGCTCACACCTCCCTCCTTGCATTGTCAAGTGTGAGAGGTTTGTCGTAAGAGGATGGGATTATCCTGCTCACTTAACTTTATGTAAACTTTTCAAAACTAACATTTCATTTCACCCTTTTACTAAAAGAAACATTGGCTTGCATTCCTATTTGGCAGATGATCACACTTGACACTCTTGGGAACGAGGAGCTCATTTAGCCTTGTGAGGTGCCTCTTGTTCTTTTGGGTCTGCACATGTGTCCAGGTTCAGTTTATCTCAGCTAAAGTGGATTTCCTTTGTTTTATTTTTCTTTTCCTCTTTTATAATAGCTAGTTTATGGATCTGTGAAAACAGCCATACATGGTTGGCTGCAGCTCTGTTAAACACTTGAAGACGTTCCTCAGCTCCTCTGTTTCCAGTGGAACTGTAATGCATTTATTCTGCTTTAACAAAGCCTTAATCTTGCCCCTTCCTGAATCTGTGCAGGGTCCAGTGTTCACCATAACTCCCTGAAACAGCCATAACACCAAATAAATTTGCCTGCTCCTGCCTGGTTCTCAGCACAAATTGCAATTAGTGAGCAAGGGCTTCACTCAAAATAATTTTTCTCCCATTGTCTGCCCTGAAGCTGGAGCGGAGCAAGAGATTGGAAGAGATTGAGTCTGGCAGCAGTGTAGTTGAAGGCACATCCCTGCTCCCTGCTGTGCTCCTTGAGGATGTGTGTTCAGAAAGCAGGAGGCTTTAGCCACGAGAGCCATGTATTATCACCCTTTGAATAGCCTGCATTGCTGTTCTCCTACAAAAACCCAGGGAAGGCTCTTTATCTGAAACCAGAATTGCATGAAAATTAGCTGGGGCTGATGAAGTAGCATCTGTGGTATCTTTTTTTTAACCCTGCTTTACCTCCCCTCATCTCAACATGTAAATCCTGTCACTAACGAGATTATTGGCACAGAAACCTCAGGAGCAAAATCTGTGGCTTTTGGAGGAACACAGAGCTGGAGTTTTCTCAGTAAATCACATTCAGGCTGTTCAGCTGCAGCATCCTCCTCCTCTCAGGTGCCTGCTGACTTCCCCAGCTCTCCCTAGGGTTATATGGCCATGTTTCCATGCACACAGATACACACTCACATGCATTTGAGGCTTCTCAATGTCCCAAAGTCCTGTCTGTATCTTGAATTAGACTGAATCACCTTAGAACCACAGAAGCATTTTTAAGTTTAAAAAGACCTCAAAGAGCTCCAGCACTGCCAAGCCCCACCTGAATACCTTTTAAATCCCTCCAGGGATGGTGACCCCACCACTGTCCTGGGCTGCCTGTCCCATTCTCCTCCTTGTCTTTATTTCAGGGTGTTGAGCTGTTTGGACATGGCCTCTCCTGGCTGCAGGTTCTCTCCTCTCTGTGCTGCCACAAGAGTGACATTATCTTATGCTAATGAGTTCACCTTACAGCATCTTCTGTCCCTCCAGCTCCTGGCAACCTCTCTGACACACAATTAGCTTTATTCACTCAGTGCTACTCCTCCTCTCTGCCCAGTGGGTTGGAGACCTCTCTTTGCAGAGGTGATGGTTGCAACTCAGCCCTCACTGGGCTCAAACCCTCTCTGCCTTGCCTGTAAACCCAAACCACAGACTTGGACATCAGGCAAGCAGGATTCCTAAATCAACCTCCAAATTCTAGTGTAAAATCTGCTCCCTCTATCAGTGCAGGGCACACCCAGGCCTGCAGTCAAGGACTTGATAAACTGAGTAAACACCAGCTACTGGCTGGGTTAACATGGCCAGGTAAGGCTCTCTAAAATGACATTATTGTGGAACTGCAAACACCACAGATGTCGTGCCACTGCCATGGCAGGGCTCAGCAGCTGCAGAGTGGTGCCAGAGGGGGTTGGGATGATCCCAGATTTACCATTCAGGCAGTGATTTGGGCAGAGAGGTGACCAGAGCTGCCATAAATACAGGGATATGCTGCTGTGTCACAGTCTGGGGGGAGCTGTATGGCCCCAGTTCCAGACGTGTCACTGGAGGTGCTGTGGCACCAAGACCAGAAGGGTTTGCAGCGTCAGACTTGTTGCAAGAAGTCCCACACCTCAGTCCTGAGCTGGTGTGAGGTGCTGCTGTGTGGCTGTGCTGAGGTTGGTTTGCTTCAAGTGTGACCCAGATGAGATGTTCTGAAGACAGGAAGCCTTTATTTAGTCCAGACTGGTCTAAGTGTCACCTCACAAGCTGCTTGGTGACACCCTGACTCATAACCACACGCTCTTCCTGAGCTCACACATTTTCCTCTCAGCCCTGCCCTTGAGCAGCTGCTGCTCTTCCACAGCCTCATCCCTGCTCCTCATGGCCAGGAGAGCACAAGAGAGCTGCACATTCCCAGTTCTCCCCACAAATCTGTCTTTTGGGGGGAAGCCAGCTTAGGGAGCAGATCCCTTCCACCAGCTTCTGACCTGTCAGTCTGACCTGACCACACTGGGGGCACCTGGAACATTGACATCTGCTGGGCTGCTCCTCAAAAATCAAGCCCTGGCACCAAATTCATAGAAATGATGCACCAGCTTGTCAATGCCTTAACTGCCCATGTCTCCTGGTAATTTTGGGATCCTGTTCCCCTTCAGAGGTGAGTTTGTATTTCCCCTGTGCCCTCCCAAAGACCTCCAGGTGGTTTAGAAACAGGAAGGGTTGCTGAAGACAGCTGAAGGTCACAGCTGAGAGAAAAGGGATCACAAGATATTCAAAAATACTTTTTTTGGTGGTTGGAGAGGCCTCAGAAGCAGTGACTTTTTGACTTTGCAAACATGTCAGTTCTGGTAGGAGCTGGGTGGAGACACCACCTACAGCAAATGGCTTTCTCCTGCCCCAGGCAGCATCCAGAGAAGAAGAAAGGGCTCTTGTCTTGTGTTTTGTCTTGAAGAACTGCAGAAGCAGGTGCTGCCAAAAGAGTGGAAGAAATTAAGTCCAGTGCTTTCCAGGGAGAACACCCTGTTTGCAATCCCTTCTTCATCTGGCATTAAAACATCGGATTAAAGTAGGTCAGTTCCTCTAGAGCTGCAGAGGTGAGAGGCAGAGCTGCAGCATGGCCCAGACAAGAGCTGTGAGCCCTTCCTGACCCCCTGGATTCCTGACATTTCAACTTCAGCCCTGCTTCACTTTTCTGATCACAGCTTCCCCTGGCCACTACTGCTGTACCAACACTGAACACCTTTTCCCTGTGGCTGCTGGTAGCAAAGTGTGTTGTTTAATCTCTGTCCATCTACTGCAAGGTAACAACAACCTTCTGGCTCTACTCTTTGTGCCCAAAGCAGGGCAGAAAATGGTACCTCTTGCTCAGCAATTAGATATTTAAAAAAAAAAAATCTATTATTTTACATATATAATTATTTATAAAATATATATAATAGATACATATATATATAATATATATAAATTAGATAGCAAATAGATATGCAACAGGCTCAGAATTACAAACTCCCCCTCTCTTCCACAGGGTTGGAGGGGACTGAGGAAGTCAGGGCTCAGAACTGGAGAGCAAAGGAGGGAAGTAACATGGAAGTCACAATCCGGATCTATATTCCCTCTATTTCTGAGAGCACAAGAAAATCTTATCTGGATGCATCCTTTGAAGTAACCTGAATTCCACTTGGATGAAGAATCTAATTAAGTGCTGCAGGCTTTAGACAACATTAATATTTTCAACAGTTTGATCCCAAACAGCCATTAAAACTCTTTCTGATATGTGCTAATATGTGTTACACGTTTTCGTTTTAATTAGAACAAGATTGTAATCCATACTTCAGTTAAGTTCATTACACTTAGAATCTTAATGCAATCAAAAGACCAATCAGTCATTAGCTAAGTCCATTTTAATTAGCATTTACAGAAAACTTTTAATTGTGTGCCTGTCCTTCACAGCAAGTGATGAAGGGAGTGAGGCCTTTCTCCCTTATAATGAATCATCTCCAGCTCTGTATTTTGTGTCTCTTAACTCATGACCAGCTAAACTCAGTTTTTAGAGGTTGCTCAGGAAAGACAGCAGCTGGCCCCAAAACCCCAAACCCCACAGTGGCACCTTTTATTCCCCAAGCAGCTGGGCTGGGCTGGGCTGGGCTGTGCAGGCAAGGATGGCATGGAGAGATCTGGCCAAATCCATGGTGGAAAAGGGAGCTGCAGGGCCAGGTCAGCTCCCCCACATGTGCTGACAGGTTCTTCTGGTCTTCTTCTGTGCCTGGGCTCTGTCCTCACATGTCCCTGTGCTCCTGACACCCCATCATGAACCATCTGGCTCTGAGTCATCTCCTGCCCCTCACTGCACTCCCTGGCACCACCACAGAGCAAACCTTCATGTGAATCTCTGCAAAATCTGAAATGTGAAAAAAGGAGATTGGTCCAATCAGGCTGAAAAGCAGCATCTTCTCAATGCCCAGCATTCCAGCCAGGAAATGTGCTGCCTTTGCTGAAACAAGTAGATGAATTTTCCAGATTTCCCCTAAACCAATGGCCAAATCTGTGAAGCTCAGAACACATATATATATATATACATATTTTTATGTATGTATCTGGGAACAATGTGGAAATCAGACAAGGATAAGCCAAATTGGAGCTGCTGTTGGACAACTTCCACATGGTTTTTGTAGAGCACAGGTTCCTTTTATCTTTCCCCATCAGACTTTGCCCCATGTTTGGGACAAGGCTCCCCAAAATAGGGACGGAGAGAATCCCCCTCTCCCTGTCCCCACCATCCCCCAGCTCTCTGAAAACCAGAATGCAGGATTTTGTTGCAGGACTATAAATGGTGAATTGCATGGGCCAGGAAGAATTAATTATTTATTCCTTCACTCCTCAGTGCAGGCAAAGCCAAACTCTCCCTGTCTCCTGGGACTGCATGGGACCCCACAAGGGCTGTGGACTGATCCCTGGAGTGAAGACCCCAGGTATTGCTGAGTGAGGTGTTTTATTGTGCAAACCTTCCTGAAACTACAGATGAGGAGCAACATGTTGGGACAGAGGGTTTGCCATTGCACAGCAGCATCCTGAGAGGACCTCCACCCTTCCCTTCTCAGCAAAACTACTAATGCTGTATTTTTTGTACACTTCAGGTGCCTGATAAATCTCTAACTTATAAAGTGGCACCTGGAGAGGTCCCTCCCACCTCTCCTTTCACTCTTCTCAGCTTTCCAGATCCTATAACCAGGATAACACCTGAATGGCCCCAGGCACTGTGATCCCTTCCTGCAAAGCATGGAGTTGGTTTTCTCTCAGCTTCATTCCTTTAATCCCCATTCTCCCCATGACACCTGTTCCTCAGGCTCTGCTCACTCATTCCCAGGGAACAGAATAACCAGTGACTGGCACCCTGCATTATTTCTCTTGGGAAGGAATCTTTTCCCTGGCACTGGGCAGCACAGTGGTATATCCCACCTGGAAAACACAGCCCAGCTTCACCCTGTGAAAGGGATTTAGCTGCTGGTATTGGAAAATTTGCCAGCATTCTGGGTTAAGTTTGTGCCTTAAAAGCCATGTGCTAAATCTGCAATGAATCCCCCCCTCACTGCTCTGCAGCAGGGATGTTTTTAAAGAGCAGCATTGATGGACTGCTCATCCTGGAGGATGCTGTTCCCACCTGAGGTGGAGGCCAGGGGCACACCTGGAGGCTCCTGGCCCTGGTGGGCATCAGCCTGACAGTCCCCTGCAGCCTCAGGGGTCACCAAGGCACCAGCACCCCCTGAAATGTGCCACCAGTGCCAACACCACTGGCAGCACTGCAAAGGGACCACGCCACAGGAGCATCCACTGGCCCAGCTGAGCTTTCTGTTTGCCACCTCAAAGCCCCCAGGAGAGCTTAATCCTGTTTTCAGACCTAATCCATTAAACAAATGCATTATGCAGATTTGCTTTTCTCCTGGAGCTCCAGCAAAGCTCTGTGTCACATCTTTCTGTTACACAAGATTTTTGCGGTGGTCTTGCTCTGAGCACAGAACATATCAAAAATCTGCCTGGGACAGACCATCCTGCAATTCCACAGACTTTTCCAGCAGGATGTCCAGCCATGGACACTGCCATGTGCCTGCCATGCTCTGCCTCCCTCAAACCTCACCCAACAGCCCAAATCCTGTTTATCCCAGCCTGAAGAAGCCAAAGTCACCTCGAGCAGGTAAAGACTGAAGAGTACAGCCCAAAGTACATGTGGTATCTATGGCCTAGTAAAGAAGGAAAGGTTATTTTTTTTTCTTTTTGAACTTACAAAAAGAGCAGAAGACAAAGCCAGTGGGAAGAAATTCCAGCTCTTTCCTTTTAATTGAAAATAGATCCATAAAATCCTGCTAAGTGTACTGGCTAATGCAAGCACTGGGAGGCAGCTGGATTACACTTCCCAAGGGCAGGGTATATTACAATCATTACATTTAAAAGTCACAGGGGTCTAAGTTTAAAAGTAAAAACTACACTGATATTCCCTCCTCCTGTACTCACTCACTACTCATCACCTCCTTCTGCTAATGTAGGGAGTTGATTTTGGAATACTCCCCAAGAGATCAGAAATAATGGTGAGTCAGTGATCCAGTTTTAAAGATGTGATGCAGCAGTGATTGGATTTTCCTATGCCATGTGTCAGCTGAAGTCTGGCTGTGTGCTAGACCTGCTGATCGTGGGAAATCCTACAGGTTGCAGTCAAGAAGAGGGATTTCTTCATGTCTGGTAGATCAATGACCTCCAGCAACTATGAGGTCTCTTCACAGTTTATAAATAAATAAAGAAAAAGGAAGATTTAATCTCCCTACTATGCAGGGTATTGCATATGCAAATATTACACATATGAATATAAAGTAAACTAAATTCAGACATCAAAACCGGCACCTGAAGGTCTATAATTAATTTTTCAATGCATTTTTCAGGTGAGATTATGGCTGAATAGCCAAAGGTGAGCAAAAAGCACCCAGTCCCTGCTGCTGGGTGGAAAACTCGGCATGTGTGACATGGGACAAGCCACTTAACACTGAAGCAAAAGACAACCAATGCACAGGTTACTTTTTTACAGGAATATCTGCTCCAGAGTTGCTGGGAAATGGGACTGTGGGGACTGCAACTGTGGGAAAAGAGCCCTTGGAGCCGGATACAGCAGAGGAATGAGCTGTCTTTGATGCCATCTACTGGAATGGTGGCTCCAGGGCCTGGGACCTGCTGCTCTGCTGGAGAACACAAAATTAGGGCTTGTTCCCAGGTGAAGTTGGATGCTGCAAGTGGGATACAGGCTTGGAAAGGCTGCCAGGCCCAAGTGATGCTCTGCAGGAGCCACAGAATGCAATAGGCGTGCTGGCCCTGCGAGCCCACAGATGTCCAGGAGAAGTGGCAGGGAGGCAGAGCCCAAGGAATGCTGCAGGGCTCGACCCACAGGAGATAATGGCACTCCCAGGAGTGGAGAGCAGGGACACAGCAGCTCTTCAAAGGAGGAAGAACCTCCTCCATTCCCAGCTACAGCCCAGTGCAGGTACCAGACTGAAATCACACAAGGCTGGGCTGCTGCCTGTAATGACAGGACGAGCAAGATTTGGATGGAATGTCAGAAACTCCTGGGATTTTCCCATGAGGATGGGCCAATCTTCATCAAGTCACTGCACAGCACTAAGTCTTCCTCCTCCTGCGTGCCTTTCAGTGCCAGACCAGCTTTGACAGGAAAAGCAAGGCTCAGATCTCTGCTTATCTCACTTGTAATGGTGCTGCTTCCCCTCTAACAGCACCAAAATCACCAGATTTTGCTTTATGCAGATGATCTGCAAGACAGAGAGACAACACTTGGGTGCTTTTTGAATCCTAGCTATTTTAGAAAGATGCTAAATGCCATATTTCACTTCCTGGGCTGATTATTTATGGGAGGTTGTGCCTTTTCTTTAAGAACCACAGCAGGTAAGACCAAGACTGGCCTAGGGTTGTTTTTTACCCTGTCCCAGTAATTATGATTTGCAGATAGGAAATTGCTGACGAGTGTCCCCTTGCATGGCAGGCCCAGCAATCTCAGGATAAAGGACATTTCTCCCACACTACCTCCCAAAACAAGCTTGACAACATAGTGACAGCCACGTGGCTCCTCCACAAACCTGGCAGCTCCAGGGAGTATCAGCCCTGTGCTGAGCCCTCCTGTGGCTCCACAATAGTGCTGGGCCTTTGGAAAGGTCCTCTTTCACTCTGTTGTACAAAAGATCCAGGAAACAAAGCCAGGGAAAGAGTTTGCTGCCATGGGGAAGAAGTAAAGGTGGTGACAAACAACAAAGAGCAAACTGCAAACTTGGATAAACCAAGAGAATAAACTTTCTTCCCATCTCCTATAACTACATGAAACTTCCCTGCTATTTGGAAGGACAGCTGGCCAAACCAGATAGAGGAGAAGCCTGAACTAACAGCAGATCTTCATAATTCCAGGCTGCCAGTATCTGCAGTCCAATAAATACACAGTCCAACCAGCTGGCCCCTGCATTCCCGTGCCAATAGGTTGTTCTTTATCACTATTTGTTGCTTGTGCACAGCTTGGACAAGCAGCAGAACTGAGAGTTTCCAAAGGGAATGAAAAACAAGCCTGAGAAAGTCACTTATCTGGAAAAAAAAGCACTTTAAAACAACAGGGATCATTAGGATTTGGGATTTGTGTGTCACTGGTGAACCCCAAGGACAGGACCCACCTGCACAGCCCATTGCTGCTGGGGGGCTCATTCTGCAGCGTGTCACATTGTCCTGAAGGGACACCACAGAGCTCAGCATCCCTGGGAACCCTGCAGGACCCCCAGCACGTTCATCCTGTGTGCCACAGTGAGCAGGGCTGCAGAACATCACATCCAATTGCCTCTTGTGGCCTCCCAGCACACAGTGAAGCATAAGAAGCAATCAAGGCACACACTTTATAAATAAATAAATAAATAAATTTAAAAAAAACAGGAGTCTGAGGCAAAGAGATAGAGAAGGGAAAAAATGAGGAAAATGACAGGATGAATGAAGACTGGTCATACCTGAGGTGCAATAAGGGAGGAGGGGTTGAGTGAGTCAAAAAAAAAGGCAAATTTGATATATTCTGTTCACAGGGCCACACATAGCCCTGTTTAACAGGTTTTGTTGCCTCCAGCATTTCCTGGGCATCTGCCATGGAGATCTGGGCTGCCTCTCCATCCAAACAAATGGGATTGATTAAATCCTATCACACTCTCAAGGATTTCTACAGGCAGGCTGTTCTGTACATTTGCAACGCAGCAATCTGACCAAATTCCCCACAGAGCAATTGCTATAGAAAACTGTTGTTTTACTGCCTTGTCAATCCTCTAGGAGTTTCCTATAAAGGCAGCAGCTCCTGGATTTCCTTGGCAATCAGCCCCTTTTCCCAGGGATGGCCACCTGGGATGAGTGAGTTTGTCTTGCTGTCAGGACAGCACAGACACGATGCTCTGTGCAGGGGGTGAGGGATGGGATTTGTCTCCAGCATTCCTGCAGGACTGTCCACAGAATTCCAATTTTCTGTTTGGAAAACATGGGTGCACATGAGCTGGAACAAGCACAGCAGCTTTTTCTGTCTGTTTTTCCTTGAGTGCTGCTCTCTTGGATAAAACCTACCTGGCTCTGTGTGTGTGTGTGTGTGTGGGTTTGGCTCAGAGCAGGGTCAGAGCTCTGCTTCCAGCCCTGGATTCCTCTCCACCTACAGAGCCCAGCTTGCTTTGCTCTTCCCCCAAACGTCTCCCTGCACCTTTCCCTGGAGCTGGCAGCACAGCCACACGCCCCAGGTGAAGTCAGGAGGGTGAACACAGCCTGTCCCTGGGTGTTCTGAGAAGAGCCTGGCTTTTCCTGGGAAGTGATGCCTGTGAGGTGTCCCCACAGCATCCCAAAGGGACTGAGTGGGAACAGCTCAGCCATCAGCAAGGGGAGTCCCTCCTCAGCAATGCCACCCTGTGCAGGAGGTGGTCTGGGAAGGAGGGCAGAAGGGCACAATGCCAGCATCAGAGAGGGGACTGAGGGAAGTTTTTGATTTTCCTGGCTTGCCCAGAGCCTCACAGAGATGATTGCTGCTCCCAGGAGAAGGGTATAGGAAGCCTAAGAGCAGGCAGCCAGTGTCAGGAGGCAGCTGGAGCTGCTGGCACTGGTGATGTGCCTCTGCAGACCCTCCCTGAACCCAGCAGGGACAGCCCATGCTGGGGCTAGGACAGAGAATTCCATCAACACCCCTCAACAACCAGGATTTGGGCTGCTCACAAAATCCCCGCCCTGAGCCACCTGCAGCCAGGCAGGGACAGTCAGTGGGACAACATCAGAGACCTGAGCTGCAGAACCTGGGAGCTGCAAAGCTGTTTATCCACTCCCACCAGATCCAGTGGCTCCTCTCAATCCAGAAGCATCTGTATGGAAGGACACTCTGCATTCTTGTTCAGCCTGGGTAAGGTTTAAACTTTATATGGCAAACCCCACTGCTTGCTTTTAATTGTCCTTTTCTCCTCGTGACACGCTGTCCCAGGAGGGACTGCTTGGATCTTTTTTTTTTCCTAAAGGGACCTCATTCAGAAGTTTCCTCCCAAATTTGCCCTAAACCAGGACACAGGCTGTGCTTTGGCAGGGACAAAGCTCCCTGGAATGGCCACACAAGGGTGTGGGAGGAGGGTGCCACAGGCAGCACTTTGGAGCTGAGTGATTCTCACTGCAGCTGGAACAGAGGGTCCAAGGCACTGATGGAAGGTAAGGAAGTTACTCCATCCCACCCTCCTCAACCATCCTCTGTAACATCTCCTATAATGCACTTCTGAAAACCTTCCAAGAACGACTTCTAAGACACCCCATGTTCACACAGCATGAAAATCCTCTCCCAAGACACAGCACAAATATTGCCACAGCATTTTGCAGCTGAAAACAATCCCAGGTCAGGATTTCAAGAACAGCCCTGCCTCTTGTGACTGTGGGGCGTGATATTTTAATAGTAAAAAAAAAGAACAGGAAGCAAGTGATACATTTGGGAGGTGCAAGGAGTTTTCCATTTCCTCAGGAATGATGGAAAGGCTCCCACTGGCTTCAGACAGGGAGGGACCAGAGCTCACCAGAGCCTGGCCAGGCTGCCACGTGCAGATGGCAACACTCCCTGATGCACAGCTGCTGCACAGCTGGCAGCACGAGCCACAGCCACTGCCACATCCCTCACTGGCACCATTTTTTGCCAAGGCTGCAGCAGGAAACCTGTGAGATAAAAAGACCCCAGGAAGTCACTTTGATTTCCTAACCCTCAGAGCTGCTGTTGGCTCCCAGGATCAGCAATCTGCCTCCAGGAGGGTTAAATGTGGAGCAGAGCTGGCATTGAGGGGACTTGCTTTGCTCTGCACAAAAGGAGGTTCATTTTTTGCTGCTGCCCCATCATTTTCCCAAGCACATGCAAAGATTCCTTCCTTTGTCTCACTCAGGCCAACTGTTTTGTAATCCCCAGGTGACAAAGCACTGATGTTCCCCCATAAACCACCAGTCCCACACCACCCAGCAGCTCACCCAAACCTTCCAGGACTTAGATGCCTGCAGAAATGGGAGTCAGGCACCAAGGGATGGCAGCACAGGAGCTGGGAGCACAGGATGTGAAGACACAGCTTTGGCAACAATGACACTGAAGCCTCCTCACACCTTTACACCCCTAAACACATCCCAACCCTTCCCAGTGACAACACAGCAATCCTGGTGACAAGGTCCCCTCTGTGTGCTCCTATGGAAGGTGTAGCAGGAAAAAGCTTCCACACCAGTCCAGACAGGCAAGCCTGATCTAATTGTTTGCACTCCATTTTCAACAGTGGCCAGTTTCTGACAGTGGTTTAGGAAAATGGGAGAAATTTTACATTAGAATTTGTGCCCTGAAGGAAAAATGCCTTTTGAACTTTATTAGGGAGAATTTGGCTTGTGTCTTGAAGCATGAAGGGCTAAAGTGCTACCAAACCCCTTGGACTACACCCAGAAAAAGAAATTTTCCTTCTGTCTTCTTTGGACCATCATTTTCATCTTTCAGGGTTTGTTGTTTGGGGTTTTGTGAGGGCTTGCAAAAACTCTTAAAATCTCAAATGATTTAGACTTGAACAGGAAATCAAGACTCTGTGTTTCAGCTCCTGCTGCACTGGAAAGACACTGGTAAGAAAAGAGTAAATATTCAGGCAAAAGGCAGCACAGCTCATAAAGCCACAAATGCAGACAGGCCAAAAGTTATGAACTTATTACAAAAAAAGACCAGAAACAATTATTAAAACCCAGCCCAGGCATTTTCCTCTATTATTAAATGATGGCAGCAAATGAAGCTTCCAGGTCCAGAGCTCTGCTCCTTTACCTGCCTTTTCACAGATTCTGGATAACCTCTGTTCTTTAACAAAGCCTGTTTTGTCCCAAAGGGATTTTCCTTCTTGTGCTGCTATTCCTGCATCTAGCAGAGGTTTTCAGTTTTGATAAGCCTCTGTGAGGGACAGGTGATACCCATGGCTTGGCACAGGGTAACTGCAGTCAGCTCTCCAAATATCTCCAAATATTTGACACTGACCTTCCCTGCATGGGGAATTTCTGAATACATCTTGCCTCTCCTTACAGAGAATCATGGAATGGTTTGGGTTGGAAAGGACCTTAAAAACCATCCCAGACACCAGCAGGGACACCTTCCACTATCCCAGGTTGCTCCAAACCCCATTCAGCCTGGCCTTGGACGCTTCCAGGGATGGGGGAAACACACAGGGAAAAAAAACAAAAAGAAACCCCAAATATTCAGGAAAGAAAAATGGGCAGATCCTGAAGAAGGGAAGGAAGGAGCTTTGTTCCCTTCTCATTCACAGCTGAAGCTGGCCAGGTCCTCCTCACCTGCAGAGCCCAGTGGAAGGAGAATGTTTTGTAGAATGTTTTGAGTGTCTCCAGCTGATTTTTGGCCTATGCCTCCCCTGTGCTCTCATCTGCATCCCCAGTTCCCACGGCCTCCAAGTGGTGACAGTGAAAATAACCAGAGCAGCCCAAGGGCCAGGCAGATGAACTCTCAAGTATTTAGATTACCAAACTGCACCTCCATAAATCTACTGGATCCCCTGCTGTAGGAAAGGGTCTGGGGTGTTAAATAAATAAGCAATAAATTTCAGAGGACTTGGTAAAATTAGGGTTGTCGTTACTTTTCCATTCCAAGTAGACTAATCTGGGTTATAATTATCCCAGCTACATCCAGGCTTTTCAATAGCTCATACACTGATAAATGAAGCGTTCACTCTCACAAATGCCTCTCCTTCCCCTGATGGATGCAATGTGTTCCAGATGGATGGAGAAACCTTTTTTTTTTCCTTTTACACTTGCTAAGCTATTTCCAGGCATCCAGAGCACCACAGGTGTAAATCAGCAGAGCTCTTCTCATTTTCTCCACTCCTTGGAGCAGTTGAGGATCCAGCCCCTTATTTCTAACCTTAAAACCACACCAGACAAACACAAAAGGCATTAATTGCACAAATCACTTTGGGCCTGCCAGCCCTGCAATAATCCACTTTAATTAGGCTGATTGAAATGCAGACAGATTTTCTTTCCCCCCTTTCCACTGAGGTCTTTGTACCCTCTTTGTATGAACAGGAGCTGGCCGCCACATCCTCAGCCAAAACCTGTCCTCTCACTCCTCTCCCAGGAGCCAGGACTGGGAAGAGCCACCCCAGCAGAGCCTCTGTGAGCCCCCAGAGGAGACCAGCACCTCTGGCTGGTGCACCGATGCAGTGATGGAGGCAGACAGAGATGCTTTTGTGATGAGAAGTGTCAGTGCTGCCCCGCAGAGGAGCGGATTCTCCCTCTGCCCTGCCACATCGCTCCTCTGTGATTCCCAGGCTTTCCTCAGGGCTCTGGGATTTTCTGAGTGCCTGCCCAGGGCCAGCTGGGAGTCCATCTGCAGCAGGGCTGAGCCCACACCATGGCCCTGAGGCAGTCACGAGTGGCATTTCCAACATATGTTTGCACAAAATGCTTGAGTCCTTTCAGGCTGAGCACGTGAGCACCCAGCCCTGTGGCCAGTGCCAGCTTTAAGCTGTGCCTCTTGGCCCTGTGTGCACAGGGAAGGATTTCCAAGCTCTGCTCCAGAAATAAATGCATTAATGTTTGTATTTAACACCCAGAAAGACATGGCAGAAAAATACATACGACTGGAGAGGGGAAAATGTTCTGTGAGTCCCCCACATGTGTGCAATGGGGAGGTGAGGATTCAGCACAGGGAAGGGGATGCAAGTGGTTCATCAAGCACTGCTCCTCAGAGTAAATGCACAATGTGGCTCAATTCATGCTGTAATGGTCTCTTACCAGGCAGTATTTTTATCTGAATGTTATTTGACAGCTCCTGCTACGTGCAGCAGTGCTGGCCAGCACCGTGTGTCTGCCAGCACCTCTGGCCACTGTCTCACAATCTCAGAAGCCACTCCCTCCTCCCAAGCAAGCCCCATCTCCAACTCTCCCTCAAAACCACAGGACAGACATCTAGGGATGTGTTTTCACACAGCTCTACAAGCTTATGCACATAAAAATACAGCTTTGTACAAAACTACTGTATCACAAAGCTCAGGGGCTGCTGGGAACAGAGTGATCAGTCATGCCAAAAACTGCAGGAAGGGACTTTTCAAAGCAGAAGTCCATTTGCTTGGGTAAAAGGAAACTCCCCACCTCTCCACATAGTTTAAGGATGACAAGGAAGTGGAGTGTTTGCTAGAACATCTCAACCAGCAAGGAAAAATAAAAGTGCTCCGTCTGCAGGAATGAGAGCTGGCTCATGCAGTGTGTGCTCACTCTCATGTCTGTCAGCTCCACTAATGCTCAGTGAAATGAAGGGTCTGTGTTGGAGCTGCAGCAGGACTGGCATTCACTCCTGGAGTACCAGATTTATCCCAGCTGCTCAGGTTCAGGCCCCTGCCACTCACCCAGCTGCTCCAGTCAGGCTGTACCTCATAAAGAGTGCCAGGGATCAAAAGATAAGAGGTTTCACAGCCTGGCTGCAAGTAGAGATTTGTCCCTGGGTCAGGGAGGCTTCAAGCTTTCATGCAGAAAAAGATAAAACCATGAAAAAACTGCTCAAGCTCCTGTCTGGGCCAGGTACTTGATGCTGGCATGGGAAGGAAATTCCTGACCCTGCCTGGGCTATCACCTGCCTGCCACAGGCTCAGCCAATGCCAACCCAGCACCTTTGCAACTGCAGCCACGTCATTTCCCAGCAGACAACCAGAAATATCCTCATGCTTACTCAGACAAATCCTGCCCAAGGCTGACAAAGTGAGAAGCAGCTCATCAGTGCCTGTTGCTATCTACAAAGCAGCCTGTCTGCAGCAGAAGTTTCACTGCTGTGATGATCTAAAGGTGCTAAAACCCCAAGAAGAAAGGGCTGGCATGCCTGAACCCTATTCTCAGCCTCTAACCAATAAACTGGTTTCCTATTGCATGGTAAAACTCTTTCCCTCTTTGCATTATCAGAGTTGGGTGAAAATGCCCAGCAGCACACATGAAATCAGCTCTTGACACAGTGTTTACACAGCAACAGCAGCTTTTTCAGCTTCACTGGGGACCCAGAGACCAAACAGTGCCCCTGGTTGTGCTCCAGGCATCCTTGCTGTAACAGCATTATAAATACATAATGAGAATTTAAAAGGCAGAAGGAAAACAGAGGAAGGAGACTCCCTGTATCACACTCGGCTTTCATCATCTGAAAAGAGCTACAAATTTCAGCATGTGCTCATCAGCACTGAGGGAAAGGTGTCCTCGTTAGAGGATGAGCACAGGAGCTGCCTGGCAGCATCCAGAGGGAAAAGACATCAAGTTTCACAGGAAAGCTGCCACCACATTTTATACACACTGTCACTTTTAAAGAAGAAAAAAACAGCTTAGCACAGAAACATGAGGAACTGTGTTGAAGCACAGAAAAACAGCAGCAAGGTCATCCATGCCACGTGAACACAGATTTGGATCAAACCCCTGAAAAGATTCCCTTTGGCCTGGAAAAAGCTGTTTCAAATATCAGAGAGCCAAAACCAAGGGAGTCAGTCAGTACCTGGCCATCTCAGATGCTTCCATGGCCACCTCGAGCAGTATCCATGAACTTGCAAGTCCAAATCATGCAGAATAAAAACACAGCTGTGGCCATTGTCACCAGATACCTCTGGGTGAGTTCACAGTCAGAACCTTGAGAGCAGCACAGTAACTTTCAGCACATTTCAAAGGAAAGAAAAGTGCCATCTTTACAGGACAGCTCAGCCTGAATGGGACCTCATCATCCATCCTTGAGTTATACACAGACAACACTCCCAAAACTCCTTCCCAACATGCAGCTCCAATCCGGTTCCTCCCCTTCAGGTCCTTCCTTCCCCATTCCCTCTCTCCCCTGATTCATGGCCACAGCAAATGTGCTGCTTGATTATCTGCTGACACATGCATTTAGCACTTCTCCACGGAAAGCAACGAGTTTGGAAGCTTTTCCAACTTCCCCCTCTGGATGATGTCACCCTGGGCAGGTGCCAGGCTGGGTTTCAAGAGAAAATCCTTCACTTCAGGGTCAGACATCTCCTATTTTTAGGCCTGGACTCTGCTGTGCAGCCAAGAGCTGAGCTGGACAGCTCTCCTTATTCCACGAGTCTGCTGGCTGTGTCCTGCCCCACAGAAATTCAGAGGGAGAAATGTGACCCCTCCAGTCTGCACTGGGAATGGGGATAGAGAAGGGCCCTGTGATGCAGCCTGTGAGCTCCCATCCACCCACCTGGCTCTGACAGCTCCATCACCCCACCCTGCCTCCCCAAAATCTTGTTTGTGCCACTGCCCCATGTCTCCAAGTGCTATATCCACACAACTTTTAAATCTCTCCAGGGATGGGGGCTCCACCACTGCCCTGGGCAGCTGTGCCAGGGCTGGACAAGCCTTTTTGTGAAGAAATTTTCCTGAATATCCAACCTAAGCCACCCCTGGCACAGCTTGAGGCCATTTCCTCTTGTCCTATTGTTACCTGGGACAAGAGACTGACCCTCACCTGGCTGCACCCTCCTCTCAAGCAGTTACAGAGTAAGAAGGTCTCCTCTGAGTTTCCTTTTCTCCAGGCTGAGCCCCTCTAGCTGCTCCTCATCAGACTCATTGCACTAATTTCCCTAATTGTGACACCAGTCAGCCAACGCCTGTGCTTTGGCCATTTAAGCAAAGTGATGTGCTGCTGTGCACACTGAGCAGTTATGGAAGGAAAAGCTTTTGAGATGAGCTGCAGATCCACACAAAGAGCAGCCAGGCTCTTCCTGTGCTCCTCACAGACACACACCCCTGTGTTTGGGGGAGGCTGATGGCTGGAGTTCAAAGCATAGGATGCAGATCCCACACAAGAGCACCAGCACTGTCCCTGTGTGCTGAGTGAGCTCATCTGAGCAGGGCTGAGGTGTGACCATGCCCACTGCCGACAGCGACTGAAAACCACAGGCAAGTGAGAAGTGCAATGGTTTTGGGGCAAAGTGTGAATGTGAGTCACAGCTGCAGGCTGTGTGCACCCAGGCAGGAGCAGGGGCAGTGCTGGCAGCCCTGGAGCTGCCCTGCACCCAAATTCCTTCTCTTGCATTGCACTCGTGCATTCACACACACACAGACACATCCCAGCCTCCAGCACACCCAAAGCTGGCACTGCTGGTGCTTTATTTTTAACCCTGGGTGAGTCCCATCCCACCTCCCAAAGGGGATGAAACCCACCCCAGCCCAGCAGAGGCTGCTGGAGGGCAGCAATTGCTGTGTCTTGGGACTGGCTGCTCCCTTGTCCTCAGCAGGCTGACAGCCCCTGCACCCCAACAAAAACCTGTCTGCATCCCCTCTGCAGCTGCTGCAATCACTGAATGGTTTGGGCTGGAAGGGACCTTAAAGCTCACCCAGTTCCAAGCCCCTGCCATGGGCAGGGACACCTTCCACTATCCCAGGTTGCTCCAAACCCTGCCCAAACTGGCCCTGGATACTTCCAGGATGGAAGACAGCCACTCTGGATTTGTTGGTTGAATCCACTCATAGAGAAAAAAATAAACGTCACTGGCTCAGCCTGCAGGGACCCTTCAGCATTCATGGGCACACAGAGCAGCATTAAAACAGGAATGCTCAGGTGTTTTGTGCTTGCAGGGTGCCAGCACAAGGCACTGTTCTGGCACTGCTGCTCCTGAGCATGTTTACAGCATGAGCAAGGCCCAAGCCAGATTAAATTTCAGATATTG
The DNA here is from genome assembly GCA_013397075.1 of Rhabdornis inornatus. Taxonomy (NCBI): domain Eukaryota; kingdom Metazoa; phylum Chordata; class Aves; order Passeriformes; family Rhabdornithidae; genus Rhabdornis; species Rhabdornis inornatus. Next base: position 328,222 of record VWZS01006727.1, read on the forward strand.
AACCATTTGCTTCAAGGGAGTTACATCAGCAGCTGACTTGGCCTGTCTCTCTCGTTTGCTTCTTTGAAAACAACACTCTGCCTTGGTTGTATCAATCAGAGCAGTCTCTCTGAGAGGACTCCATGCACCAGAAAGCCTGGGTGATATTTAGCTACAGGAAAAAGACAAGCAGAGAAGAGGAACCTGTGCTTTAAAAAAAAGGAAATCTCTAGTGAAACCCAAATTGTGCAGCTGTCCCAGCTGTGCCCTTTCTGCAGCACATTTCAGCACTCTCATCTGCATTTTCACAGAAATAAACTGGTTTTCCACTGGTATGGAATTCATCAATGCTGTCAAAGGCTGGAGAAGCTGACAGACCTTGGTGCTCTGCAAGGGACAAGTGTTGAGAAAGGCTGCTCCACTGGGGAATGTTTCAGTGCTGCCTTGTGCAGGTGCTGAGAAAAGGCCTCCAAGGATAAAAGTAAGTGAGGACCATCTCCTGGACTGCCCTGCTTAGGTCACAGGGGCTGGTGCTGTGCACATGAACAACCCTGAGGAAGCCCTGGACAACCCCTGAACTCACCAGCACCACCTCAGCTCAGGAATTGTGTATCTGCAGGGAGCAGGGAAAGGCAAACACTCTGGACAAGCAGCTGCCAAGGGCTCTGGGGCTGCTCAGGCAGGGCAGGAGCACACGTGGCTGTGGAGGGAGGGTGGCTGCCAGCCCAGGCTGGAAGAGCATGTCCTGCCAAGACATCGAGGCACCAGAGCAAAAGGGAATGAAAGAAGAAAGGCCATTAGCTTTGGATGCTGTCAGAGAGGGCCTGGAAGTGGCTTAGTGCCATCATCAGTCCAGCTGAGCCACGTGGCCCCCCCAGGTCCTGCTGCCTCTGGCTTCAGGCAGCAGACACTGGCACCAGCTCCTCCTCTTCCAGCCCTTCACCAGCTGCAGAAGAGCAGAAATGGAAACCTGAGCTGTCTCTGCTGCTGCATGAGCTGGGTGGATGTGAGGCAAGAGGGGAAGCAAAACTGCAGCTGATGTGGTCACTGCCACCCTGCTCTGCCAAGCGCACATTGCCTCCCTGCCCAAGGAGATGAGAGCTGATTGCAGTGGGGGACAGGCAGAGAGCAGAATTGTCAGACTCCTGAGTAATACTGCTTCTCCTCACTCATCTGATCTACTTGTCCTTTATTTATCCTACTCTCATTGCAGATTGATCTCTTTTCTGATATTCAGACCAATTTTTTTCAGACCAGCACATTAGCACACAGCATGGCTGTGTCCTGAGCACACGCTGCTCCCTCGAGGTTTATTATGCTGCCAATAAATAAATTACCTGCTAATAAACCCCCCTCAAACTCATACTTCTCTTTTAGACTGAAGGTAATTAAATTTATGCATGAGTTACTAATTTCTGTGACTGAACACTGGAATATACTGGGAAGATGGAAGGCTGTGATCAGATGTGCACGCTAAGGCACTACAGGATTTACTCTGAGCTTCCTCTACAAAGCTGATTCAAATATTATGGTAACCAAATTGTGGTCAAGAAATTGTTAAAAACATGTGAAGAGCCTCTCACAGACAGAGAAAACCATAACTTGAATATGCAATAAAGGGTGCTAAGGCTATGCCTTGGGACTGCCTGCAATCAGCTATCACAGCTAGCTGACACCAGCTTTAATAAACATTGCTTAAGACATTAACCAACATGAATTACAATACAACTTTTCACAGTGCAAATATGGGCTGGAACTCTTTCCATTTAATACTTGAAACAGGCATAATCATCAGGATGTGAGGCCCTAAGAATGCCTCTGGTTGTGCTTCTGCACAAAGGGAGTGTCTCTGCCTGCTCGTTCTCACTGCACACTGCTGGTACCCAGGAGATGGGAAAGAACTTGTAAAATTGTTCATCTTGGCTGGGTTGGTAACACAGGGAGCAAGAGAGGGAGGGTGGAGGGATGCTCCTTCTCTGCAGAGCAGCAAGAGGTGACTGTTTCTTCACAGAAGTTGTCATGAGCTTTCACCGAATTACACAGTGACAGCAGTGAATTTATCTATGTGTGGAGATTTTTTAAAGAATATTTTTATAATGTCATTTAATGACACAATCTGCTTTCCCCATTCCTCAGTCAGCTGATGATTGCAGCCTAAAAAGCTTCTCTGTCCCAACTTTTGTCTTGGTCACATCTTGACTTCTCTCCTGGCAAGCCAATTTACTACAAATTCTGTGTGTTCTCTTTAATCAGGCAAGAGGAACAGATCACAAGCCACTTTATTAAGGAAGTCAGGATAATTATTCTCTGAGGATAATTAATAAGTAGGGATAGATGAAGTAACTTGACCCAGTTCTCCTGGAGAAGAGTGGCAGAGCTGGCAGGAGATGGCAGCTCTCACGGGCCTCCATCCTTTCATCCTCCATCCCTGGAGATTCCTTGATGTCTGTAATGAGGCAGCTCAGGGATGTTGACTCTGATGTCAGTATCAGCCACGAGATAAATCCCTAACCAAAGGAAGGAAACCCCAGGTGGGCACTGAGAGGGGGTGAATCCACTCTGCCACATTCCAGAGCCATTCCAGAGCCATTCCAGAGCTCACAGGTGAGCAGGGGCACTGGGCACTGCTGGAACCCTGGAAACTAGGAGTTTTAGATTTTCTGTGCTGACAGGCACTAACCCTCAGGAAAACACTGCTTTTGACCTGAAGCTGCGGAAAAGGCTTCCAAAATTAAGTAATAAAACTAGAATCACTAGTGTGTAGTTTGAATAGAAGTGTGTAATGTCACATGGTAAAAAACTTAAGGTTTTAGAATACAGCAACATGGAAAAAGCAAAATGGAAGTTTTAGGGCAGAGATTTCTTTCTTCTTCACCTTCTTCATGAGTCTAAGTGAGATCTCATTTAATTAGATAAAAAATGCCACATTACAGATCACAAATAGTTAGTTATTAAGTTAAAAATAATTTATGTCTTAGTCCTTAATTAAACAGTTAGGCCTTAAAAGACCTTGAAACGAGAGAAATAAATCACCATTTCACCATTTCTAACTTGTTAACTAGAAGTGCTGTAGCACTCACTGTAATATAAATAAAAATTAATAAACATCTAAGTCCAAACACAAAATCCCATCTCTCAAGCTTTTAATCCCAACCTTAGCAAAAGAAAAAAAGCATAAAAAGCAATAAAGTGGTGCCTTGTGTGTGAACAGTGATAGGCACCACTGCCATGAATATTCCTGGCTACTGCCACACACCAGCAATGGAAAGTTCACTATTTCAAAACCAAGGCATGTAAACAACAACAAGGAGAAGGGGGAGAGCAATTCCTACCCACTGCCAAGATCCAACTGCCATCTGACACACCTGGAAGTTGTTTCCAGAGGTACAGGGAGACACCTGGAAAAGCCTCAAAGTCATTTTTCTCTGCTCTAACTTGCAGGCTACAAAGAGGAACGAGGATATTATACAGCATTGCAGAATCAATAGTTATTGTGGGAGTCATTGGTTTGATGTCAAGGCCAATTAGCTGCAAGTGGAATTAGCACATACCCCGAGCAGGAAGACAAGAACATGTTCTTCCCTGGATGGGAAAGATGTTGGCCAGGTGTGCACAGAAACTCTGGAACTGGTGTCACATTTCCCAATGCTGATAAATCTCACAGCCCCCAGGAGCCTGCAGGAATGGCCTGATCTGTTCTGGACATGGGACAAACTGAGAGAGGAGAAACCTGCAGCCCAGACTGACCCTTTGCATCTGGAATTTACACCTAGGAAAGGCTAGACTTGGCCAACAACTACTCACCCTGTGTCAGGTCACCCCAACACACCAATCTTATCCCCTCACCTTCCCATTTTTGCCCTGACTTGTGCCAGCAGAAGTTTTATTCCATGTTGCAGACAGGATTTATGGCATTTCGTGGACTAATCCATGCCACGCCTGCTTTGGCTACTGAGAAAGAGTTCAACACCTGAGATCAAGGAGCAAACTCTGTCATATTAAAGGAAATAGGCTGCACAGATTTTAATTAACTTCAAAGATCCATGAGAAGCAAGACACGGGAGCCAACTTGCAGGACTCCATGCAAGGTGATGTAAAACTGTTTTTGCAGCAGCTTAATCCACATTTTGAATCTCATGCTGGGAGCAGCCAACAGTGGAGAAGATTTTGCAGAGGTCAGGAGGGTGAGAGCCTGGGGAGCAACCCCAGAGCATATCCCTGCATAACCTGGGTGGGCACTGGGTGGGCAGCAGACCATAAAAACCACAGAACTGCAGAATGACAGAGTATCCTGAGCTGGAAGGGACCCACAGGGATCATCAGGGCAGCTCCTGTCCCTGCACACACACCCCAACAATCCCACCCTGGGCATCTCTGGCACCACTGTCCAAATTCCTGCAGCTCTGGCAGCCCCGGGGCTGTGCCCATTCCCTGGGAAGCCTGGGAAGAATCTTTCCCTAAAATGCTCATGCAAACTGCCTTGAGCCCCAGAATCAGGAGAGCTGCCCCAAGCACCCTTGTGCACTGGAGGTGACAGTGCCAGCTGGGGACATCTGGGTGAGGAAAGAAGGGGACAACAGGGTCCCTTCCAACCCAAACCATTCAGTGGTTCTGTTATTGAAACCTGTGGCAATCCCACCACTCCAGCACTGCACTGACATCTGCATCAAAATCCTGCCACCTTTGTGCTTTAAAATCCTTTTGGACAAACAGCCCTGGCTGGTGGGGAAGCCCCAGGCTGTGATGTGCATGAGCCAACGATGCCATCCAGAGGTGCTTGGGTGCAGCACAGAACTCTGTGTCATCAAAGGCTAAAGGGAAAGACAGCACCTTTGTATATCTTATATATCAGATTTTAAACTAACCCCACCACCAAATAATTACATTTTATTTATTTTTAATTTCTCTTGCCCATCACTTGTTTATTTTCTGCTGCTCCCCACTGTGTGCCTTGATTTTCTAAGTACACTAAATAAATCATTCTTAAAAATGTAGATACACCTCTGACCTCTCCTGGCAAACAGGAGTTATTTCATTTTACTCCCAGCTGCTGAGAGCAGGCTTGGCACGACATGTGGAATTGAGAGAGACACTCGTCTGTATTTCACTGCTCTGCAGGAGTGCCTGAGCTGAGAAAACACCAACCACACACTGAAACAGGAAACAATCTTTGTTCCCCATCTAGAACAGCTGGTGACTCCCTTTCAGCTGTGAAATCACGACTCAAACTTGATAGAAGAAAATGTTTTTCTAGCATAGGATTACAGATATTTATGGGTGTTCGTGTACACTGAGTTTATGTGCCTGAACAGTGTGGGTGGGACATCACCTGGGGCATATTTTACAATGGGCAAAATATGGAACAGGAGAGATCTGGTCAGTAGCAAAGACCTAATTCACCAATGTGTGAAAAGATAACTTCTTCACTGGCACCTGTACCTGTGTGGCAACAAAATGTGGATTTGCAAAGTGACCCCATTAATATCAGAATAAAATCAACCACTGAATCCTTATTTTTTCCATTAGGAACCTAATGGGATTAGAACCATAAAAAGTCCTGAGTTGGAAGGGACCTGCACGGATCATCAAGTCCAGCTCCTGGGACTACAAAGATTACAGACAAATAATCCCAAAAGCACAAACTATATAATTATTTTTTTAATCTGTGGGATTTCCCAAGCTTTATTTAGATATATATCTGATTTTTAGATGTACTATCTTAAAATCACAGAAAATACAATATACTTGTACCTGACTTTTTTCTTCAGAAACCATCATTTACTGGTCCATTAGAATTTAGGCACAGTGTATTATTTTATCATCTCACATAAACTAAAAAGGAAAATTGAGGAACAGACTGAGTTGAAAATGAACAAAATAACTTTTCAGATAGTTTATGGCATGCATAATTTTCATGTGCTGTACCCCTCCACAAAGGAACATCCTTCTTTTACAGTTTCAATACTTGAAAATGAAGAAAAACTGTGAAAATACAAATAGCATCAGATGACAGAGGGTGTGGGTGAACCATGCTACAAGGAGGCATGGAGCTGGGTAAGAGGAGATGGTTAAAAAGAGATTTTGAGTGTTGGGATCACAATGCCAAATGGAGACACAGATCTCTGCACCTCGAGCTGACCTCAAACCCCACCTGGCACAGGCACCTGCTCAGCACTGGGACATGTTTAGAGGTGCACTCAGGGCCCCCACCCAGCAGCTGGGCCTGTGACAGCTCAGAGAGAGCACAGGACCATGGGGACACCTGCACAAGGAGGGGTTTGCATGTGGAGCCATGAGTGACCCTGCAGGACCCTGCACTCTGGGAAGGCTCTCGTGTTTCAGACACCTCAGTGCTGAGTGTGTGTCTGGAGGGAAGGGCAGGCATGTGGAGCCCTTCCTAAAGCTGTCAGAGATGACCCACAGGGATGGCTGAGTCAACAACCTAATTTTATAATCCTAACCCTGCCACGGGTTTCACACACGTCTTATATCAAGTGTACAACACTTTCACGCAGCAGCAGGAAAAAAATAAGCAAACCCCAGGAAATACACCAGTTCTATNCACCCCAACAATCCCACCCTGGGCATCTCTGGCACCACTGTCCAAATTCCTGCAGCTCTGGCAGCCCCGGGGCTGTGCCCATTCCCTGGGAAGCCTGGGAAGAATCTTTCCCTAAAATGCTCATGCAAACTGCCTTGAGCCCCAGAATCAGGAGAGCTGCCCCAAGCACCCTTGTGCACTGGAGGTGACAGTGCCAGCTGGGGACATCTGGGTGAGGAAAGAAGGGGACAACAGGGTCCCTTCCAACCCAAACCATTCAGTGGTTCTGTTATTGAAACCTGTGGCAATCCCACCACTCCAGCACTGCACTGACATCTGCATCAAAATCCTGCCACCTTTGTGCTTTAAAATCCTTTTGGACAAACAGCCCTGGCTGGTGGGGAAGCCCCAGGCTGTGATGTGCATGAGCCAACGATGCCATCCAGAGGTGCTTGGGTGCAGCACAGAACTCTGTGTCATCAAAGGCTAAAGGGAAAGACAGCACCTTTGTATATCTTATATATCAGATTTTAAACTAACCCCACCACCAAATAATTACATTTTATTTATTTTTAATTTCTCTTGCCCATCACTTGTTTATTTTCTGCTGCTCCCCACTGTGTGCCTTGATTTTCTAAGTACACTAAATAAATCATTCTTAAAAATGTAGATACACCTCTGACCTCTCCTGGCAAACAGGAGTTATTTCATTTTACTCCCAGCTGCTGAGAGCAGGCTTGGCACGACATGTGGAATTGAGAGAGACACTCGTCTGTATTTCACTGCTCTGCAGGAGTGCCTGAGCTGAGAAAACACCAACCACACACTGAAACAGGAAACAATCTTTGTTCCCCATCTAGAACAGCTGGTGACTCCCTTTCAGCTGTGAAATCACGACTCAAACTTGATAGAAGAAAATGTTTTTCTAGCATAGGATTACAGATATTTATGGGTGTTCGTGTACACTGAGTTTATGTGCCTGAACAGTGTGGGTGCAACATCACCTGGGGCATATTTTACAATGGGCAAAATATGGAACAGGAGAGATCTGGTCAGTAGCAAAGACCTAATTCACCAATGTGTGAAAAGGTAACTTCTTCACTGGCACCTGTACCTGTGTGGCAACAAAATGTGGATTTGCAAAGTGACCCCATTAATATCAGAATAAAATCAACCACTGAATCCTTATTTTTTCCATTAGGAACCTAATGGGATTAGAACCATAAAAAGTCCTGAGTTGGAAGGGACCTGCACGGATCATCAAGTCCAGCTCCTGGGACTACAAAGATTACAGACAAATAATCCCAAAAGCACAAACTATATAATTATTTTTTTAATCTGTGGGATTTCCCAAGCTTTATTTAGATATATATCTGATTTTTAGATGTACTATCTTAAAATCACAGAAAATACAATATACTTGTACCTGACTTTTTTCTTCAGAAACCATCATTTACTGGTCCATTAGAATTTAGGCACAGTGTATTATTTTATCATCTCACATAAACTAAAAAGGAAAATTGAGGAACAGACTGAGTTGAAAATGAACAAAATAACTTTTCAGATAGTTTATGGCATGCATAATTTTCATGTGCTGTACCCCTCCACAAAGGAACATCCTTCTTTTACAGTTTCAATACTTGAAAATGAAGAAAAACTGTGAAAATACAAATAGCATCAGATGACAGAGGGTGTGGGTGAACCATGCTACAAGGAGGCATGGAGCTGGGTAAGAGGAGATGGTTAAAATGAGATTTTGAGTGTTGGGGTCAGAATGCCAAATGGAGAGACAGATCTCTGCACCTTGAGCTGACTTCAAGCCCCACCTGGCACAGGCACCTGGCTCAGCACTGGGACATGTTTAGAGGTGCACTCAGGGCCCCCACCCAGCAGCTGGGCCTGTGACAGCTCAGAGAGAGCACAGGACCATGGGGACACCTGCACAAGGAGGGGTTTGCATGTGGAGCCATGAGTGACCCTGCAGGACCCTGCACTCTGGGAAGGCTCTCGTGTTTCAGACACCTCAGTGCTGAGTGTGTGTCTGGAGGGAAGGGCAGGCATGTGGAGCCCTTCCTAAAGCTGTCAGAGATGACCCACAGGGATGGCTGAGTCAACAACCTAATTTTATAATCCTAACCCTGCCACGGGTTTCACACACGTCTTATATCAAGTGTACAACACTTTCACGCAGCAGCAGGAAAAAAATAAGCAAACCCCAGGAAATACACCAGTTCTATGTGCTGTGATGAAAAAAATACAGGAGTTTAGCAGAAAGTGTTTCTTCAAAAGATCAAAGACGCTCTGTCCTCCCGTTCCTGCTACTTTCACACAGTGTTTTCTTAGAAGAAAACATTACCATCCACCCAAGTGTCTGCTGCACAGTGAGGTGCTTGGGCAGACAACAAATGCAAGCCTACATTGACACCAGGGGGAAAGGATGAGGAAAGGGCATGGAAGAGCCCTGAGGCTGTGATGGGGTGGGCAGGGTGTGCACTGACCTGTACTTGCCCGTCCGCACCTGCAGCGCTCTCATCCCGCACTGCTGCGCTCCCCCGACATCGCTCACGATGTCATCCCCGATCATGACGGCCTGTCAGGGCAGTGAAATACAGCAAAAGTTCATTTCTGCCGTTTGTCACCCTCCCCTGACACAACAAACAGCTTGATTTGAGGTCTAATGCTGCCACTGGACAAATTAAACAAGATAATATTGTTGTGGTATTGATTAGAAGTCATCCCACCTTGAGAGTAATTCACTGGCACAGCACACACCTGTACAATTTGTAATCAATCACAGAAATCAAAGGGATTTGGGGCACAGTTGTAAGAAAATGGTGAGTTTTATGAAGTTAGGCCTCTTCTGTTCCTAACAATCCATTCCTGCTACGCTCCAAACAGCTTAAATTAAGCTTAACTTCTTAAATCTGGTGTTCTACAGGCTGGTCAAAAGCTTAAGCTTGTAATCACTGAGAGCTTGATCCCAACCTGTTCTCAGGTTGATACAGAAATTTGGGAAACCACCGTAAAATTGAATTTATTCATTTTTGCACAGTATGACACAATGTGTACAGGCCTAGCACTGTTTGTGTTACCATCAGTTTATGCCAATATTAATAAACAAAAGTGAGTAGGTTACCAAAAAAGTAACTGGCTGTCCTAAGATTTGCCTGGTGTTTGATAAAAAGAATACACAGAGCACCTTCCTGCCTCTGTTAAAGATATTTATTAGATCAGAGTGTATCAACCAAGGGGTCCTTTCTATTGACAATCACATCTACAAAATTTCAAGTGCTTATCATCCGGCATTACAAATCACTATATTTATTCTATTCTCCAAATTTAAAATGACTGGATGATGCCACTTCATAGTTTCAACAAAACATAGTATATACACAAAACAGTAACTTTCCATTAATGACCCAAAAAAATCAGCTTTACACCTCCCAAAGGTGTTGTGGATTATCCTGCAGAGAAGAGAGGCAGCACCTAAAACTGGGGAAGCACAGATTTGAAAGTCTGTAATGTGGTTTATCAATCAGATGTTCTCACCTTTTGTATTAAAGTTGAATTTTGTCTAATACAGTTAGCTGTATCTTTAACCATTTTATTTTCATCTTTTAAATCAGCCTTTTGCTTCATAAATTTAACTGCATGGCTTTCCCAACCATGGTACCTTCCAGCTCCAGACATTCTTGCCTGAATTTCCATGACCTCCCCAGCTCTGTTTTGCCTGAGAAAGAACAAAAATACTAAACCTCCAGAGCTATTTTTATGAATTATCTAATTGCAACAGGATCTTCTCCCATGTATTACACTGCATATAAAGGAAATGTCAGGATATACCTAAATTTTCTGGGAGGATTCATAAACCAAACTGAGCTACAAACAAGTAGATCTGGGACAGCTTCTCCTGTAGATAGTTCACCTTTCCTTAGTTCTCTTCCAAACCAGCAATTCAGCATGAAATGGGGAGAAAATGATGGGTTAGATTTAAGTAATTAGTAAATAAAGCATGGAAACGTGGATAAGGAAAAGAGAATAATCCCACTTGCAGAACTGCAAGAACCTGGCAACACCATCCCCAGCCAACCACCATTACCAATTCCCCCCAGGCTGCTCCAGGATATTTAACCATTCTCAACCATTGGCTTTAAGAGATTATAATTCCTTTTTCTTAAAAAATTCCTTCCAACACCTCCCTGAGGAAAAGAGGGAACAGACCTGCAACACCTTTTGCTCAGCCCAAACCCTGACATGCAGGATGCAAAGATCACTTCAATCCTGTGTCCAGATAACCCTGAAAAGAATTTCCTCTGTCAAAGGAAAACGGCAGAGCAGAGCACCAAGCACTCTCCTGCCCACCAGGGCTGTATTTTACCCCATCCAGGGAAGTTTTCCAGCAAGACTCTGGCAGCTCTGGAAGTGCAGCTGCAGCTGAGCAGTGATGCCTGTCCAGGCCAGCTTGTGGCACACGCACACAAAAATGTGCTCCAGCCCCCAGGGATTTCACAGATTTACTATCGGTGAAGGGCAATAATCACTAAAGGAGGAGCAATTATTCCCAAATCATTTAGGATTTAAAAAATCATTGGCAAGAAGATAGAGGTCAAAAGGTGTGCTGTCAAGGGAAATAAAAAAACTCTACCTGTCAAACCTGGGTTTAACTTCCTCTCTGGCTGCAATATGGTAAGAAGAGAGAGAAAGATATAAAACTGAAAGGTCACATACCCACTGAAAGCAGGAATTAAAAGATCCCCATTTGTGTTCACATTTTACACAGGGATCACACTATTAATCTGCTCAATCCTTCTGCAAAAGTTCGTTTTTTTTAGATCGGCTACAAATTAACTAAAAAGAAGGAAAAAAATGGAGTGTCTCTGGGTTTTAAGACAAATCCTCAAAGAAGGAGGATGGTGTAATTTCTATCGCCCTAAGATGGTGAGAAGTGGTGTGTGATTGTAGACACACAGTAAATAAAGCACATGTGCCAAAGCTGAGGGCAAACACTGCTCTCAATGGGCTCCCATCAGACTCAGCCCAGAGGTGCAGGGAGAACAGAGGAGGTCAACATGACCCCCAGGAATTTGGGGTGGAAAGGCAAAATATAACCCCCACAGTCAGCAATGCCACTGGTGCTGCCTGAGACAGACCCTGAGCCGAATGCAGGTGAGCAGCCAAAACTAAGAAATCTTTAGAGATGCTGTTGGGGTGGTGAGTGGGAACCCCAGGTAGTTTTTGCCTGCCAACAGAGTTTCAACATTCATTAACTGATCACAGAAAAATGTCTGATCAGAAAAGGAGTTACAGAGTAAGGAAAAGAAGGAGGCAGAAAGATGAGAATACCCTGATTGCCCCAGCCCTGCTCATGCTGCAGGCAGTGTTTACCAGGATGAGCTCAGATGGGGGATTTTGGAGGCTGGAGCCCATGCAGGATGCAAACAGAGATGCACAGAAGGCAGTGTGCTAACTCCACCAGAATATTTAGCACAGAGAATGATTCTAGAGTCAGACATATTTATGCATAAACAGACTTTTTGCTACAGATTTAATAACCTTTACCAAGCTAAATGTGCCAAAACCACGAGGAAATAAAGCTTATACACCAAACCTTGATGTATTAAACCCCTTTACACAAGAACTACAACACATTTACTTTTCTCCCTGTTCTCCTTCACCCAAGGAATAACACTCCAGGCTTCAGGATCCCACATGATGTTAATTTTCTTTCTGTCTTGGAACTCCAAAGTCATGGGACCAGACAGTTCTCACTATGCCTTCAGCTGGACTGAAGCTTGACACTTCCCTTGGCCACTTTTATTTTGGGATGGAAGATCTTGCCCTGCTGTGGCTGGGGAGCAAGGAGGGGATTTTGGCACATAAACAGGTCCCCTGTGCCACCCCTGGGTGACCTCTCCCAGCTCTCATGCACCACTAACTCCCACCTGAGGCTTGCAGGTGGCAGCAATGGGAATTGCTTAACTGCCACTAGTTTATGGACTCCAGTACAACCTGCCATAACTCCCATTAAAGCAAGATAATTTGCTACAGAGAGAACTTTTTATGATTATATAAAACTACCAGAACCTTAACATTATTTAGGTTTTATTGTAAAGCTGTAAAAATCATCCACTGTTACAGCTGCCTTAAAACACATGAATTAGGCATTTCAGTAACCTTTAAGATGTGTTATTCTTTGTCATAGAACTGAATTGTAAGATAGGTCTGGTTACCTCTAAGGTTTAAATTTCCAATCTATTAAAGTAATACTGGCAATCTGTTATTTCTAGGCCATTGAGGAAAGGTTAAAATGAAAATTGGACTTTAGGGAGTTCCTCTTATTCTAAGTGCAGGCTGAAAACATCTCAGCAGCAGAAGGCAAAGTCAGGGTCTCAGTAAGAAGCAGTTATCAAGGGAAACGACTGGTGATAACTTTATTGATTAAAGCAGCTTGAGGAATTTCAAAATTGCCACTGTCTCAAATTACTGTGGTAAGACAGCTTTATTAAAAAGGTATTTTTCATTAAAAGCCAAGTGAAAGAAAATTGTCATATGTTTTCAAAAGCACAGCTCATCTAAAAGAGTTTAATGATGGTATGGATTAAATGCATTCCACAGGTGGAATAAATTATTGGAATAAACATTTTGTAAAAGCAAAGGCAAGTAAAACCAGCCCCTGTCATGTCACTATAAATGCAGAGTTCATTCAGGAGACAGATTAAAATGTAATGCAGTGCATTACAGGAACTTACTGAAGTGACTATACTGAGGTTTTAAACTGAAAATAATGAGGTTTTATTACTGTGTACCATGAACTAAACCAACCTACAAATTCTTCTCCAGAAGTACATTAAAGTCACAAGGTTGAGCACTCAAAAGTCAGGAAAAGATGTCAGAATTAGGGCAGTTTTCTTGTCTGGAATTTGCTCCTCCTACACATGTGTGAATCATGATCCAGGCTTTAACTCCAGCAGTGTGGATTATTTTTTCCATGGTGGAAAGCATGGAGTGTCTGGTGCCATTATCCAATGGTGTTTGCTTCGCTCCTCCTTGGTAGGCACACACTCCCTTCACCTCCAAACTCTCTAAAAATAAAATATTATACTGACAAACTAGACATATCACTACAACAGACTGATGGCATTTAACACTAGAAACTACATTAAAAAAAGCCAAAACTCTGACAAAATATAAAGTTAGGCACGAGCAGCAGACATGACAAACAGCAGAGAATGAGTAAATATTCTCTGCTGGGAACCATTCCTGCTTTTCTGTACCCAAAACAAATATTCCTGAAGATGATGGGAACCTCTCACTAGGGCTCACCCTATGGGACCATTTTTGCCAGCCTGGTGATGCATTACACCAGATTTGTTTCCTGGGGCAAGGATTTAGAGACAGGAGTTCTGCACCTGGGATAGTCCAGACTGGGCTATCTTATTCCTGGGAAGATATGGACAGACTGAAAGGGGTACAGAAAAAAACAGGGGGACTGAATAGAGGGAAGCAGCAGAACTAAACCACACAGTTTTAATTAAAAACAACTCCTGGAATGGTAACAAGTCTAGAGATAACTGGATGAAGAAAATATCCAGGAAGGCAAGCAGTTATTTTGGTTGTTAACTAGAGTAAAACTAGAAATAAGAGGATGCAGTTTAGAAAGGAAATATCCTGATAAACCTCAGGAAAAGCTGCCTTCTCACAAGACCCACTGGGCTGAACACCATCCCCAGGGTACTGACAGTTGTTTGGCTCCCTGAAAACTACTGTGGACAAAACATAAATAACTGTGGAGCAGGGAACATTCCTGCATGGGAAAGGAGATGGATTAGATGGCCCACTAGGTCTTTTCCATCTCCCCACTCTATAATAAAGCAAAACCCAAGCACACACTGAATTACAGGGCCATAATTTCATCTCCAGGCTCCAGGGACCTACAAGCCACCCCAAACTTCACTCCTGTTGTTTATAATGTCACCCAAACCCCCTTGATGGAATTATTGTGTTGTAATTCACTGCTGTTTGTGAGGCTTCTCATACTCATCCTTATGTCCTGTGTGACAGAACAACAAATCAATAAAGAGGAGCTGGGAACAACTACAGAGAGGGGGAAAATGGGCTGCACTGAGGAAGCACAACACATTCACAGCATGTTTCTGGAAAGCCAGAAACACAGGAGGAGGTTTTGGGGTCAGTCAGTGCTTTCTATTCACTAAAATGATAAAGTATTTTACTTCTGCCTTTCCCTTTTACTAAAAAAGAGGTAGTCAGTGTGACAGCACAGGAAATAAATAACATTTTGGGATCCTGCAGCCTCCAGTCTCCAAGCAGACTTCCAGGCATTTGGGCACCACTTCTGCCTCTGCCAGGCATTGAGTCCTGGTCACATTCTCCTTCAGCCTCTTTTGTAACTTTTCAAAGCTTTTTAAAGCAGGAAAAAAGCACCAGTGGGAACAAATGTATGGCACAACCTGTGGTGATGGCACCTCAACCTTACCTGCTCTGGTGGAACTCCCAGTTCTGCCAGGGCTGACTCAAAAAAACTCTTTGCTGGTTTCCCCACCACCTCAGCCTGGACATCACAAGCATACTGGGGAAAAAAAAAAGAGAAACACAAAAAATACTGATTGGAAAAGGATTTGTTCAACTCTGTAACTCCAGTACAAAACCTTTGTGATTATTGATTTTTGCCCTTAAATAACACAATGGATTAGCAGGTGTAGGTGAATATCAGAGAATTTGGATAACAGAAGTGTTCAAAGTTCTCTGGCAGGAGAGAAAATGCTCTTGAAACACCTCAAGGTACAAATCTTTCACATTCTCCATCACTGAGTAATCATCAAACTTAGTTCCAGTACTGCTCATTTTGTTGGGAGCATCACTCTCAGACACATAACAAATATCCTTTATATAAAACTACCAAAAGTACTGGAGGGCCTTAAAAGATATAGAGGATTTCTTCAACCACCTGGCATAATTTTAACCATTCAAGTGAAAAACTGAGTTTCAAATCTGGGTTTTGAAAAGTTACATTTGACAAAGCAGATTTTAGAAGTTATATTTTCCTACAACTAAATATCAGTGGTATGCTGAAAAAAATTGTTTCTTCCTTGTTCCTAGACAAATAAAAGCCTAACAGATAACGTGGGCCTTCAGGTTTTCCTGGGTATCTTGCACACAGTGTTCTGCTTTTTTCTTGTCTGACTCCTCCTTTCAAGGGCCTCACTTGCAATAAAGGTACCACAATGGAAAAAGTCCACAGTTTAAGTAAAACAAATTTAAACAAAACAAAACACAACAAAAAGAAAAAAAAAACAAAGCAGAAAAGAAATGAACCCACCCATCTTTAGAATGCAGCAGATGAGCTTCAATGTGTGGAAACTCCCTCCACCAAGGTGAGTAATTACAGAAGATGACCCATATTTATCCCATATTTATTTTTTAACAAGGTGCACAGGGCGAGTAAGCATAATTCCAGCTATAAAATACCTCTAATGCCTTCATATACGCTCCAACATCAAGTTTCAGACCATCAGTTTCTTTATAGTAGCGTCTGGAAATGAAAGTGATAAAGTTCCCATGAAATGAAAATGCTGGCAGTTAAAGACAAAGAAACCACATTTTATTATTTCTGGGCCTTTATAGATGTCCATATGGCTGCATAAAAAGTCGAGTAATCAGAAAATCCCAGGTCTCGGTTTAGCACCAGGAGTTAAGGAAAGGACAGGCTCAGGGAAAGGATCCCAGGTGCCCATCTGGGAACAACTTCACTGGTTCAAAGGGATTTCAGTGTGCTCAGATCAGCATGGACTGGGCTGTTGTCACTGCACGGTGACAAAAACCCCCTGGCAGGTAAAGATCAGGTCAAAGATCAGGGCTGACACCAACCAGCAACTGTGACCCCTCCTCAGGGTGTCTGCAAGGAGACCCCAGACAGGACCATCCCTGCTGCCTCAGCCTCCCACAGGAGGAAACCCTGTTTATCAGGGCTAAGACAGCCCTCCAAGCTGAATTTTGTTCCTTCTAAAAATGCTCCCATTGCCATGGAGCTCATGGAATTAGAAAGTGTCTTTAGAGAGTTCTTCTGGAACAGCAATTCACATTCATGCAGGTCTTCTAAGCTCTGGGCAGATCAAAGACAGGTTTCTATACGACAGGAAAAAAAGGCAGGATGAGCAGTCAGCTAAGATTTTATGCCTTATCCTTCTGCCATTTTCGATTATTCAGCATAGCCTTCCTTTAAAATGACCACTTGACCTTTGCTGGAACAGCCATTAACCTTCTATAGTCTGGCGTAAACAGCTTAATTTTCTCACAGTGGCATGACAGAAGAAATTACAAAGCCAATTCCCACTCTCAGCCTAAAACAGATGCTAAATGTAAATCACTCCATTTCCAGGAGCAGGGCATTCTGCTTCAGTGACTCTGACACTTTTGTTTTCTGTGGAATGAACTAAAACTTCCACCAAAAGCAACCTGCTGGCCCAAGGCAGGCACCTTGCTTAGGTCCGCCCAGCTGTGCTGGCTCTGCAGGTTAAAAATGAAGCTGGGTTTTGCATTTGGCCCTTTGCATCAATGAGGCTTCTCCAGTCAGGAGAACAGTTCTTATAATTTATAATCTTCCTCCTTTGAGTCAGAGAACTCACCAGAGAACTTGTATTCACATTACCTCAGTGATCAGCCATTAAAAAACAATATGCTCTTGGTGAAAACTGAGGTCTGAATATCCCAAAATCTTTATGTTTTAACAAAAACTAGTATTTCAAAGAAGCAACAAAAAAGAGCTGTTTCTATCAATGAATGGCCAAATAAATACTTTTACATGCACAACGTACAAAGCATTTTTGCATTGATGGCAGTACAGCTCCTAAGCAAAGGTTGATTCTATATTTAATTTCGAAATACGGCATTACCAAACAAAAATTTTGATTATTTTATGTAAATTAGCCATTCTCCTGTTGGCTCAACATTTTCTCCTTATCCTTCTGAGAAACAGGAAGGATTTTTCACCCTTGCATGAGTGTCAGGTAAGGCAACACAAGGAATTTAACCGCTCTTCCCACTGATAAGTTCTCCCCAGCTGGATCAATAACCCACAAACTAAGAAGAGTTTTCATGCCCATTACAGTCTATTGAACCACTGAGCAAAGTTGTCACTGCACTTTCCCCAAGATAAACATGCAGAGTCTCTTTCAAACCCATGCATCACACAACAGATAAGAACAACTCCTTGGAGGCAGTTGGGATTTGTTATTATTCATCACAAGAATTAATAATGTCCTGTTTAAAATCTCGGAATACATCTAAATTAATTATTTTCAGGAAAACACTCAAACTCCCTGACTGGATTTTTTCCTGTGTGTGAAAGCAGGAGGTCAAAATTTACCTTTAATGGGCAGAGAATAATTAAAAATGCCGTCTGACATTAAAACTACGAAAACAATTGATCTGCCACTTCAAAGGCACCAAAAGCATCAAACTGCATCACAAATCTACACCAACAGCTCTTTACCCAAGCATGGCCTGTGGAAATTTGAGTTTCTTCCACTACGAAAAATCATTTATATTCAATTCAGAGAGGAACACGTGGCTACAGGCAGCAGTTAAACCAACAGTTCTCACCTCTGAGATAATAAATACTCACTTGGAGTTCATGCACATCAAAATCCAAACTCTCCATGATTCCTATGAAGTTTTGAGGCTTTCCTAAAGCACCAAAAGTCCTCTTCATTGACACCTGATCAGATCAGGTTCTCAGCCCAGGCACATAGATTAAAAACTGGAAAGTTGGTACCAGGAGTGCCCACACTGATTCCTCCACTGAAGATGGTATTAAAAAATGCAGAGACTCGAGGAAAAAGCTGAGCTGGACTCACCCTTTCCCAAGGGAGATCAGAACAGGCTTCTCCATCCCAATCAGAAGTCGGAAAGCCTCGTTCAGGTTTGCATAGGTGAAGTCTTCTGCTGCATCTCCAAGAACCACACAGTTTGGGTTTGTCTTATCGATCCCAGCAAATTCAGGGACAAGATCTACAGGAGGAGGAAAAAAAACAAAAAAATCACAAATCCCTCACCATTTCAGATCCCATGGAAGCGACAGCGTTTCCCCAGATTCCTGCTTCTCTTCACTCATGACAATACACGAAACAATAAATAAATCTTGGTCTGAATCAAGTGCTCTTCAGACACCTATTTGTTGGAACCCAGAAGAAGCCTGGGAGTTTTGAACTTTCTGTGCTTTCTGGCACTGACCCTCAAAAGAACACTGCTTTTGACTTGAGGCCTTGGAGAAGGCCAAATTTGAGTGGTGGAGTTGGGATCACTGCTGTGTAGTTTTGGTAGAAGTGTGTTATACCACATGGTGAAGGGTTTGGAATTTGGGGTTTTAGAATACAGTAATAGGTATGGGACAAGATGGACGTTCTGGGGCGTTGCATTTCTTCCTTCTTGTTCCTCCTTCTTCTTGGTTTCAGGTAGTAGTTTTTGGTTGGATAGAAAATACCACAGTGCAGATCACAGGTGTTTGGTCATTGGGTCAAAAGTATAAATAATATAGATGTCAGCTTTTAATTGGACTGTTTGCCTTTAAAAGACCTTGTAACAAGCAAGATACAGCTCCATTTTGTCACTTTTAACTTGTGTCTTGGGGTGGCTTTATGATGCTTGTATCCCCAGTTGTCTGTTCTGTTAGTGTTGAATATTGAGTTCTGCAGCTTTAAAACTGGTTCCAGGAATGAAGGGGGAGAGTTTTGTTGCTTAGTATTGTTCATTTTGTGCTGAAAAGTACTTTGCCTGTTAAATAAACAGGTTTATTTTTCCACTTCTCTCCAAGAAAATATTTCCCCGAACCAGCTGGGAGAAAAACCAATTAAATCTGTTTCCTAAAATAACCCCATTCAAATGTTTTCTTCCAAATTTGCCCTAAACCAGAACAAATACAGCTTGTTAGCTAGAAGTGCTGTAGAACTCACTGTATTTTAGATAAGAATTAATAAGCAGCTGAGTCTGAACACAAAAATCCATCTCTCGTGCTTCAATCCCGACTCTGAGTGAAGGCAGAGAGAAAAAGAAGCTAGCCACTAATAAGTGGTGCTGCTATTCACCTGCCCTAAAACAAAGAGGAAAAAGAGCATTTCCCCTCCCTCCCTGTGTCCCCAGGGCTGTCCCACCGTGGTGCACCAGCAGGTGTGGTCTCAGCCCACGCTCCCTCAGCAGGTGACAGGCGGCTGGCGCTGGCGCGGTCACCTCGGCCACCGAGATGTCAAAGCCCATGGCCCGCAGCTTCCTCACAAAATCCTCCCTGGTCGCTTGGGTTTCATTAGTGCAGAGCTGCAGCTTCAGCCCAGAGGCTTTGATCCTGTGGAGGGAAGGCAGCAGAGGGGTTAAATGGATGAAGGAAATGAGACAGGAGAGGTGAAGATGATATTCCGAACCAGGAGCAGGATCCTTTGCTGTGACTGGATGCACCTGAAATCCTGACTGGGCACTGCAGATGCAGTGATGCACACCAACACATCAGTGATGTTTTATTTATCAACACTGGGGTGTTCTGGATCCCAGAAACCTGGGGTTTTTGAGCTTTCTGTGCTTTCTGGCACTGACCCCCTGGAGAACACTGCTTGTGACCTGAGGCCTTGGAGAAGGCTTCCAAATTTGAGTGATGGAGTTAAAATCATGAGTGTGTAGTTAAATAGAAGTGTGTGCTTTCATACCATGAAGGGTTTTAAATTCGAGGTTTTTATAATATAGTAATAGGTATGGGAGAAGATGGAGGATTTTGGGTGGTGTCTCTTTCAGTGCTCATCTTCCTTCCTCATGCTTTCAGGTAGTAGTTTCTGGTTGGATAGTTAGTGCCACACTGAGGGTCACGTGAATTTAGTTATCAGGTTAAAAGTATAAATAATGGAGGTGTTATTTCTCTATTGGACTGTTTAGCTTTAAGAGACCTTGTAGCAGCTGGATCTTGCTCCATTTTGCTCACTTCTAGCTGGTAGCTAGGAGTGTTGCAGAACTCTCTGTACTTTAGATAAGATTTAATAAACAACCAAGCCCAAACACGAGAAAATCCGTTTCCTTTGGGTATTTTTTAATCCCGGCTCTGAGTGAAGACAGAAGAAACTCCACACAAACCACTAATTAAGTGGTGCAAATAATACCCACCACCATTACATGGTGGATCCAGTCACATTTATCATTAAATCTCTCATAAAACACCTGCGCTGTTACTTGGTGGATAATCCTGAAAAATCTGGCACTTTAAGTGATTCATTAATAAATGTTTACAGGTAAATGGCTTCTCAGGGGAGGAAAACACATCCATGAGTGTCCAGAGCCAAGGACATGGCTCCTGTGGATTGGAACTCTGCAAAAGTTGTGTTGTTCCACCCCTGGAAGTGTCCAAGGCCAGGTTGGAGCAGCCTGGGATGGTGGAAGGTGTCCCTGCCCATGGCAGGGGGTGGAATGGGATGATCTTTAAGGTCCCCTCCAGTCCAAACCATTCTGTGATTCTGTGAATCCCCTGCAATCCCTCTGCCTCTGAGCAGCTTTGTTTCTCAAGCTGGTGACCTGCTGTGGATGTCCCCAAAAAAACCACTTCCCAGAGGATGAGCTGTCAACTTTTCGGAGACTCAATGTATTTCTAAGTGGCCACAGAAAATCAGAAGCACTGAAAATGTACCACAATTAATAAAAACATAAACATTTGTCTAAGCGACTTTAACTCAGCTCCTCTAATATGTGAAAATACCTACTTTTTGTCAGTTTTCATGTGAATTTGTGCATAACTGTCTTTGAGAACCTGAGCACATGCAGATTCAAATACTTAGGTAAGTCTGGAACCAGGCTTATAAATTCTTATAAAAATATGATGACTCCTCTTTGTATTAAAATGAAAAAGGACTTTTCTATTAAGGAAGGCCCTGCACTGATTCTCAAGACAACAAAACATGCTGGGTCCATTTTGTAGGGAAGATGATCTCAATTGGTTGGTGCAAACACCAAAGCCACCTCGAGACAACAGATCTGATGATGAACTTTCCATCAAAGGATTCTTGGAAATCTGGTCCTGATCCAGAGAGCCCCTTCTGCTCATCAAAACTGCACACCAGTGTCTTCTTTAATAATGCTGGTGATTCATTTCTTTCTTATTATTTGTCTTTCCTAATCATAGATATGTGAATTATCAATTACACTTAGTGGTTAATTGCCCTTCATAAAGATAGCTTTTCTCTTTTAAATTAGGCAGTTAATATATTGTAACTAATAGCATCCACTTGTACATTATAAATATATCTTCATTGATTGGAGCAGTGAATGTGAGATTCACTCTCAAGTTAATGAAGCAATTGAGTGAAGAAGTGCAGGGTGTACCCAGGGAATAATTATTGTTAATGAATTATGATGTGACCTTCTCAGAACAATGAACAATTGGTGTGACAGTGGGATGACAATATTCCACATCTGTTATTCGAGACACGGTTTCAGCTGGAGTTAAAAAGCAAAGCAGTGTAATTTGGATGCACAACAAACTTTAATAGAGTGTGCCACGGTTAAAAAAAATTCTAAATGCAAAGCCTCCCTGCACACTCATAGGGGAAAAAAATCCCATGATTCACAACTGCCTGAAAGCAGACATTTGTTGAATTAGAATCTGCTTTTTCTCTTCCTAAAGGTCAACATAATGAATCCAGGGACAAAACCAACCAGAGACCTGAACAGACAAACCAGCACCCTCACAGGTCAGCTTGGTGAAAGCACAGATTCAGTTTTCCTGCAGTACAAAATTCACTTCTTTCTCAGCATTTTGGATGAAAAGCAGAATGACACTTCTGAAAGGACTGAGCAAAGCAGGAGGAGTCTGGACACATCCCAGACTGCTTCATGCCTTCGTGGCAACCAGCAATCACCACCCCAACAAATGAGCTCAGGAAATGCTTAGGATCAGGGATAAGTGTTGGACCAAGCTGGACAAAAAATGTGGGAGTCCTCTGGTGACATACGAAAAGGATTCTTGAAAATATCCTGGAACACTAAATGAAACAAAAATCCCCAAAACTCTAGAGAAGACTTACTTCTACAAAAATACCTATCCAATGTAAAGTCCCCTTTACCTTCCCAGTTAGCATCTCTGACAAGCCCCCTGTAAACTCTGCCCAATCCTGCACAGAACAGACACACTCACCTGTACATTCAGTATCAGACACACACAGAGGGATGAATCCATCCCTGGATGCTCAGCACAGGGATGGTGAGCAGAGCCTGCAGACCAGCAAACAACTGTAAACTCAGAGCTTAAATAATGAGAGAGAGCTTTCACCAACAGCTCTGCATGGGGAAAAACCTGGTTCAAATCATGTTTAATGCAAAACTCTCATCCAGCCTCCCTGGTCTGGCAGGTTTTGTACATGGAGAGACTAAAACAACTGGCTTGAAGGTCTCTGTCTCACAGGTGTGATGCTTTGCTCAGTGAGTCTCCAGGGCTGCAAAGCTTCAAGGGAAACCTCCAGCCTCTGAATTGACTCACTGCTCACACTCCCAGCAAAGCAAGGCAAGGAACTGCAATTTCCACTGCTGGCAAGTGTGGGGATGTTACGAGAAGAATAAAGAACAAGATTTGTAATGTGATGTCTTATAAGATAAGAGCAAGGGATTAGGTACCTGCAAGTGCAGAAGAATGAGGCAGCAGGAGATGAAATACATGACACAGGTTTTATCGAGATCTCCAGCGTGTTACAGATTTATCAGCAGGTCCATTACAGAAGCACAGGCACACCCAGGAAAACCCAGTCAATCAGGCCTTCAGCTGACTTCCACACATCATGGCCATGATAAGGATCCCACTCAAACTCCATAAGCACCAGGAAAATCGATCCTGATTAGAGCACATGGACAGGCAGCACTGCTCTCCATGCTGCAGGGACCCAGCATGGTCCAGGCAGCTGTGGACATCCCAAGGCTGCCTCTCCCTCCCTGTCTGGGAGGCTCAGCATCAAACAAATCCACTCCAACATCACTGCTCACACCACTCCTAATGCCCAAGAACAGGAACAGGGGAGCTTCACCTGAGTGAGGCACAGCAGCTCCTGACCCTTCAGGGTGTGACAAATGCCAAACTCAGCTCAAGCGGCAAAAGAAACTTGTCAGAGCTCTTCTTGGAGGGGATGGCAGAACAGAGATGGCAACTGGGAGCAGATGGAAAAGCCACTGTCCCCTCCAGCTGTGTGTCACACAGGCTCTGCTGCCACTGCCTGCTCTGCCAGGGAGCTGCCACAGAACACAGGCACTGAAGGAAAAAGTCACAAAAAAAACTTCCAACCCCAAACTGAAAGTGGACAGATGAGCACTGAGCTACCACACCAGCCTCACCAGAGGAGGGATTTAAACCCACTCCAGATCCAAACAACCACTTGGTGACTCAAATGATCCCTAAATCTACAGCTGGGGCACCCACCTGGCTCCAGGCACACCAGGAGCTCCTGCCCAGGGCAGAGGAGCATGTGAGGGGTTTAATTTCAGCCCTGAGCTGCCCCTGATGCCTCAGCAGCTCTTTGAACTGACCTTTACCTCGTTGTGCTGGAGCAGGACACGGGGCTGAGTGACAATGTCCCACAATGCAATTACCATGCGTCAGATGAGCCAGTCCCTTACAAATCACCTCGAACTTTACACATCTGCTGCCTGTCAGCATCTGCCAGGCTCACTCACCCGAAAATAATGAAAAAACTCTCATTATTGTTCCATAACAGGTAAAGTGTTAGGACAATTATTGGACATCCTCACTGACCTTGTGCAGACTTAGCCAACTGCCCTTGCCAACCTTTATGGGCAGCCCTTGGGCACATAAAACACAAAATCTGTTCTTTCAGATGATGTAAAGGTTGTGACACCCGTAGGAAAAGCAATGGTCCTGGAATCTGGACTGGGAATCATCAAACTTAAATTAACATTATCCTGCACATGGCTGAAGCAACTAAGGAAAAGGTATAAGGCTAAACTTCACATTTCCCATCTTTTTCCATTGTCTTTTGCGCTGAAGGTTTTTCCTAAGGGATAGGGGGAAGTCCAGCCCACAGCCAGTGGTCCTGTGCAGATGGGCAGTGGGGCAGAAAGCAAAACCCTGGAAGAGGCAACAAACCTGAGCTTGGAGACTGTCCAACATCAACTTCAAAGGGGCTTGGAAATGTGCTACATGAAATTTCCAGAACTGGCTTTTCATGCTGCTTTTGGTTTTTCAGACTGCTTTGGGGTTTGTTTTTTTTTTAAATTTAAAAGAAAGCATGCTGAGCACTTTGGCTATTTGACTCTTTTGCATCAGTGGACAAATACAAGTGTGCTTCAGGGTAAACCTCTCAGCACTCTGACACCTTGTCTGAAACACAGGGAATCAACAGCACCTGCAACCAACCCACAAAGTAAAAGCAGGATTTGTGCAGCAACACCATCCTCCCACCTGAGCAGGGCTCACGTTAGTGTCCTCTGCAAGGGCCGGGGTGCTGGTGCTCCAGGTAAAACCTCTCCTGATCTTGCAGGTTTTTCCCAGAACTTCCCTGGAAGCACCAGACACACCTGAGGATCCCAAAGGGTTTCCTGGCTCAGAGCAATAATCCCTTCTGGGGTCCAGCTGTGGAAATGCCTGGTGGGAGGAAAGCAGATTTTCTCTGCTTAAAAAGTGTATTTTTGGCAAAAATGTGGTGTATTTTCTTCGCAAATGTGTATTCCTGCCATTCCAGTGGCTATTTCATCTTCTGCAATAACAACAGGCAAAGCCATTATTTCAGAAGCCCGAAGGAGGCCATAAATGCCTTTGCCCATCCTTACATGGTACAAACCTTTCCTAATTCCATGCAAACACTGAATTCCCTGGTGTTTTTAACCTGGCGGGTGCAACGGAATCAGAGGACTGTGGGTAAAACTCCACGATTTTCCTTCTCTATCCCAGTGCCCAAAACTTTCATTCCCCTGATTTCTGCCATCACAGCACATCCAAACTGCTTCAATCTGGCTGTCACATCTCTGATGCCACTTTTGTCCCCTGACCTCCTGGTGTTGCTCTTCACTGACGCCCTGTCATTGGCCCTGAGTCCAGCCAGGCTCACTAAATCCCTGGTTCTCTGGTGATCCAACTTTCTGCTCCCTGCAGCAAGGCTGCCCTGACAAATCCTTACACATGGCACTTTTTGGCCCCAGTCCCTCTCACATTCCTGTGCCTGAAACTCATCTCTGCATCTGCTATCTCCTGAGCACAATTTCCTCTCCAGCCCCAGATGGCTCACCTCTCTCTAAATATAGAAGGGGATAATTTGGAGGCAATCCAAAGGAGGGACTGCAAAAGGGATTAAAAAAATGGGAGGGCATTATCTTTGCACATGGAAAAAAGCAGATTAATAGGCATACATGAAGGAGCCACAAGAAGAGGCCAATGTTACTTAAGGGTGGGCAAGGGTGACATAAGGAAGGGTACAGTTATAAAAGTGAAGACTCTGAAAATACCACTTTGAGACAGTGTTTGACAGTAAAAACTGAAAAAAAAAAATCACTAAATTATAGCTCAAAGCAATCTTTAAAAACCCACCAATGTCTTTTTTTAGGTATTTTGATAACTTAGAATTTTTCAAAGGTAGAAATAAATCCTGGAAGTAAAAGAAACACAAAGTCCATCTTGTCCTGAATTCTCTACAAAGGCCATTGAATACAGCTGGATACCAGAATTACTGCACAAATTATCCAACACCATAAATCACAGTCCACCTCCCTGAACACCAAAGAAGACAACAGATTTGTAGGCAGCAATATGCCAAAACAGCAAAATCTAGAATTTAGTATTTAATAAAAATAACACATGCTTCTGAAGGGAATCTGCAGAAAGGAAACACAAAGCAGAATATAAGAAAAATCTCTTTGGTCCATTAAGTTCAGTTACAAGATGCATTTAAGGCTGTAGATTACCAAATCAGCTTAATGGATTACACCTAAAAGACTTTAACCACACTGCAAGTGGTTCAATAAGCAAACTCTGGCAGAACTTAAACAGCTGGTAAATCTCCACTTTGGGAGCTGTCAAAAAAAAAATCAGATCTTTGGGGATTCAGCTAGCATAAACAGGTCTGGGACATATTTATTTGCATTAAGTAAAATATTTTTATGGACAACACAGTGAATGATAGTCCAATAGCTTTTATTCTGTGCAAAAAGGGGTACGTGATCTTTAAGGTTGCTTCCAACCCAAACCGTTCTATGAAGCTGCTAATTACACTGTTAAAAATTCATTCAAAAACAAGTCATCTTTGACAGGGTTGAGTTCTCACTTTACACAAACAGCACCTGTCTGCAAAGAAGGAATTCTATTTCTGAGACCCTAAAGGTTAATGATGTGTAAACCCCAAAAATGCAAGCACTTACTCATGCAACTTGTGCAGACAGCAGGTGAGCACCCACAACTTCAGAGAGGCAAATATTTTTAAAGAAATAATGAACACTGCTGATTGGAAAGCAAATATTGGTTAGGAACACCCACTGCTCTCAGAAAACCGAGACCACAGCTAATGTTACAGACTGGAGTGCAGCTGAGACAACTCTGACCCCACTGAGGATCAATTCCTGGATCCCCTTCTGGCTCTGCCAGGGAACAGCAGACATGACAATACAGAAAATCTTCATTTTTTGTGTGTCTGCTGCTTCAGGAGGGCAGCGACACCTGGGTTTCTTTAGGCAGAAAGTGCAAAGAGAGCCAAGTACAAAAACAAATTAACAGATATTTACATAAGGGTCCGTATACTTTACTTGAAGATCTCTTTCTAGGAAGAACAACTCCTTTTCTAAGGCAAGCCTTGGAACTCTGAACATCTGCACAGCCTGTGCTAAGCCACGTTATCTGCTGTGACAACAAAGATTTCCTACTCCTCGTGGCACACGCACTTCCAAAAGGCTCTTTGTGAGCTCCCAACTCGTCTGAACCCCCACACCCTGAATTGTTTTACAGTCCCAGTTCCGCTTGTTCTCCTCACAATCTTCTTCTTGTTAGACTCTCCAGGTATTTTATTTTAACAGGACTGTCCAGCTGCTCCCCAGCCTCCTTGCTCCCCAGATTTCCGCTGCCCTTTTCAAGGGCTCTGTACAAAGCTGTGCTAACAGATGCACTATCCCAGCCCAACAACAGGATGTTGTAAACGTCCAACTACTGTGTGCTTTTCATATGGATATGCTAATGGACACACTATCAGCACACAGCTGTAAATGCAAATGCCAGAGCACAGGCTGAGCATCTTTTATGGGTGTTTAACCACCTTCTGTCTTGTAAGGGACCAGCTCCCTGCTATTTGTAAGATAAAAAGCAGCTAGCTCACCTCGTGTCAATGCTGTGTAAATCGATTAAGACAGTAACAGCACGGCACTGAGGCTCTGTTAGGGCCGGCTCCAGGAGAAGCCTTTAAGTCACCGATGGCTTTTCTGATCTTGCCCATGGGCTTTCTGATCTGCTCCACAGCATCTGCCAGTGAGCTGCACACGCTGGGAAGAGATGGGTGGGGTTTACATAACTTTTTCTAAACACCAAGATGTGCCACAGTTAAGTTAAACAATCGAGAAACATGATGTCTTAAAAGTTTTAAAGGGATAAATTATCATATTGAGCCACTTTTGGCCTTTTTAGCCATCCACTGCTGTAATATCCTCACCTAAAGATAACAACAGTCCCTGAGAATTCACAGACATTCCTGGCTCCAGGGGTTAAACCAGGGGTGCCAACACCCTTCGGCACACGAGTGCTTGGCTGCCACAGTCTGGATGAGAAACAAGGATCCAAATTCACTTTATCCCTTGAGCACAGGACACAAGCTCTGCTCTGCTCAACAAACACTCCTGTGGTTCACCTCCGCAGCCTCCAGCCCACCAGCCCCCTCTCAGTGCACACTGAATCCTTCAATATTTCATAGGTAGGATTTACCAGGGCTGCAGGTAAATCAGCAATAAACAAAGCATTCCCAGCTGTTACACAACGTGTTTCACCACAGGTTATACCAACTATTGATGCCTTGCTCAGGAGGGTCTCCCCAGCACTGGGAGGTTACTGAATGTCACCTTGCTCAGGGTGCTGCAGTGTCCATCAGCTTCTCTGGCCATGTCTCTGCTCCATCTGACTGTACTGCTAGCTAAAAACAAACAAACAAGAGGGAAGCACCCCTCTGCAGCCATCACAAACAGAAACCAAGCCCAATTCTGCTGGCAGAAATTACACTGCTGCTCTCACAAACACTAACTTAAATAACTGCACAGCATAATTTGGCTGAAAACAGGAGAAATAATGCAGCAAATGTAGTTTTAGGAGGTCAGGACAGCTTCAGTCACATGAAACCAATGACAGATTAGTATGTTTATTTATCATTTTTATTGGAGTGCACTGTATGTTGTTACACTAAGTTAATTGCTGTAATGGGGGAGATGATGTAGCAAGACAGTCTGAAAAGAACAGGTCAGCTGTCCTGTTGTAAGAGTCCTTATCTGTACTCTGAGTTATCAAAATGGTATTTAAAGTTTCTGTTGGACATATATATATGCACTAAAAGATGTTAGACAGCTCCTTTAGCAGAGGACCACAGCAATTTGAATTAGTTATAAGGTTCCTTGCTATCTGCAATTATGGCTCTTTAATTGATAAAAAAAAAGAATTAATTAAAAAAGAGCTCCTTCTAGCTTTGATACATCTGCTTGAAACCACCCAGCTGTACTGTGACACAGACACAAATATTAATGATCAACTGGCAATAGCATAATGAGTCAATAAAGAGTTTAAATGGTGTGAGCCAGAACAATTACTAACCTAATAGGCAGATAAATAAGGCTACTTGACTTTACCCAAGGAAAATGATTATTCTTCCTCACTTATATTGAATGACCTGAACAAAGTGGTTTGGTGGGGGTTTTTTCCCTTCCTGGCACTTTTCCATTCTGCTGTTCCCAGTTCCCACAGCTGTGACCACTGCTTCTCCACTGCTCACCAAATCCTGCCCAAACGAGATCAACTTTCCCCGCACAGCATTCCAGAGCCCACTGCTGGATTGCATCTCCAAACCCTCCTCAGAGACCCCTGCAGCCCCTTCCAGACAGGCAGACAGGTCAGATTAGCTGCTGAGGGCTTCCTGTGACTAACAGGCATAAAGGCCTTTTAGACATTCCCAGGATTTCCAGAGAAAGCCCATAATTTCCTGCATTTAGCCCAAGGCCAGAGTTTTACTGTTGTTTCATAAGCATATTTCTGATGTTACTGTAAGTCAGACTGCAGTTTATGTTGCCTCCATGCAGAAGGTTTCAGCAAATGCAGTGACAAAAGTTATTAAATAACAGCCTGCAACCCAACAGAAAATGAAGTTTAAAATCTAGAAGCAAAAAAACAACATCAAAAGCATCTGGTGAACCACAACCACAGGTATTATTGAGTATGTCCTGGTTTCTAAAGGAATGATCTGCTCTGTGACACTGTTTATGCAGTTGCTGTTATTTATGCATGGTTTGGCCATGCCTGGAGGCCATGGCTATGATCTGGGCTGTCCCAGGCTGTGCTCTGCACATGCACAATCCCCTGAAAGAATCACAGGCCACAGGATTGCAACAGAAGCAACTTCTCCCTCTGCCTAGTTTCACTGAATTCCCTGGGAATGCTGCTCTCCCCTCGGCTGTCCTCGCACCTAGAGCTTCTCTCAGCCAGGTGAGCACCACAAGCGGGCCAAGAGCCTCAATAAGCCTTAAACTTACTTCAAATATTGCTCTCTGACAGCACTGGGAACTCTGATCCATGTGATAACATCCTCTGTGCATCCTACATGTGTTTCAAAAAATACAAACAAAGACATAATTACTGGGGAAAAAAAAAGCAAGCAGCAAAGAGTTCTGTTATTACCACTTCATTTGGATCTTCTCCAGTTCTGCCTTTCCATGGTGGTCCCACCAACATTCAGGCACATATTTAACTAACCTCATATGATTAATCTTACTGAATTCAAGATTTCTTCCTGCATATTTTCCTGGTCACTAATGCATTCATCCCAAGTGTGTCTGTGCTGCGTGGCCCCAGAGGACAGAAGTTGCAGAAATGTTCACCAAGCAGCACTGTCAGTGTTTCACAGGGGTTCAGAATTTAGACATTTAAAACATTTCAAGTGGGGCACATGTAGCAGCACAGAATCACAGAATGGTTTGGGTTGGAAGGAACACTAAAGTTCCAATCTCCTGAAATAGACAAGGACACTCTCCGCTATCCCAGGTTGCTACAAGCCCCATGCAGCACTTGCCAGGTGAAACAGATCTGGATTTTCCACAGTGGGGGAGTAAAACATCACAGAGAGCCAAAGGCTCTTCCAGAAATTCACAAGCACACAATCAATACCGTCTTTAAACAAAGATGTCCCTGCAGCCACTGCTCTCCCCATCCTGCTCCTCTGGTCAACAAGGACCAACATAGACACACTGGCGAGTCAACCTAATTAATTAAAGTTAGTTAAGTTAAAGTTACTTAGCTCGTGTTACCATCACCCAGCTCAAAGTGAAGGAGTTCCCTACCTGGGCACTGGGAGTAGCTCACCAAGGCCACCCTCTGCTCCTGAGCCACTTCTAAGCCGGACAATCATTAACCCCAGCACAGAAATTCTCCATTTCTGGGCTGCAAGTTCCCTGCAAGAAGCTCCAGCTAAACTGACAGCAAAGTTAATCAATTTACTTTGAGATCAGTGCAGGTAATGTTTTAAAAATGACTAGCGGGGGATAATGCCAGCTCTCCTGCCACCTGCGCAGTGACAACACAGAACCGCGCGGGATGACGCGCCTGCCGCACCGCCCCAAACCCTTCTCCCCATCATCTGCGGGCTCCCTTCGCTTCAGTAATCCTCAAAAGCACCAGGCTAACCCCAAAAGCACCAGGCTGACCCCAAAAGCACCAGGCTGACCCCAAAAGCACCAGGCTGACCCCAAAAAGCACCCGTTTCCTGTGCGGGACTCACACAGCTCAGCGGGAGCTGCAGTCAAACCCCTCTGGGTTGAAGCCACGCCGTGCCCCGCGGACCCCGCCGCCCCCCACCCACCTGCGCACGGCCTCGGCCGAGCCGGCGATGGGGACCCCGCCGTCGGCTCCGCTGTCGTAGAGAACCCCGCTGACATCGAGCAGCAGCCCCCGCACGGCCCGGGCCCAGCCCCAGCTCGCCATGGCCGCTCCCGCCCCGCCCCGCTGCGCGCCCGGCGCTGCCGGGAAATGCAGTCCCGGGAAATGGAATGCATGCGGTCCCGGGAAATGGAATGCATGCGGTCCCGGGAAATGCAATTAATGCAGTCCCGGGAAATACAATGAATGCAGTCCCGGGAAATGCAATGAAATGCAGTCCCGGGAAATGCAATGAATGCGGTCCCGGCCCCGCTCCGCCCCGGGGCACGGCACAAAAACTGCTGCTCCCCATCCCTGCGAGCCTTCCAGCCGAAGCTGGAGGTGCCCTAGTGGGTGGCATCCCCAGCCATGCACTGGAGTGAAATTTTTAACATCCCCTCCCAACCCGAACCATTCTGTGATTCACATGACAACCAAGAAAAAAAACCAAAAAAACCAACACTGACTCATCATATAACATGGTATCTACAATCGCAGGTAAGATGCTATCAGCTGTGTTGCAGCTTTACAGATAGTGTTGTTTTCTCCCAAATATCTTCTCGTCGCTAATGCCATCAATAGCACGGCACGACTCCGAGAATGTATAAGGAGCTGTGGTGGAATTATAGTCCATTTTGTTTTAAGGAAAGCAGAGGAGCCTTGGCAGCGTTGATTTGCATCACCGCTTCTGGAATAGCCTCTGGGTTCTCCCTAAAGATAATATCTAAACTGTGAAATTCATTAAATAGACTCAGAAATGGATCAGGTTATTTAAAACAACATTACTAATGGCACAATATCTCAGCTGTCTGCAGCGATAGTGAACATTGTCTCGGATAGTGTTATCAGTCCAGGACACCCGCTATGAATATTGATCCACAGCTTGTTACAGCCATCACTTGCCGTCAGGACAGGTCAGGGTTGAAACCCACCTAGCATCAAAGCAATTTAAAGACAGCACTTGGGCTGAATTTTAATGCCTGAGCTGGGAAAGGGACCAACTTCAGAGTGCTGGAACTAATCCGTGAGTATGTGCCTTTCCACATGCATGAAATGTTTGTAGGTTGTTGTGTATATATACATGTGAAACTGATGATATTTGAAAATGACTTGTAGCTCACAGGTTAATTTCAATGCTGCAATTTACATTCTCAGCTCCTGCAGAACCAACAACTCAAACAGAAGTATTTGTAATGTCGCATACACCAGATTTTTTTTCCCAGTTCACCACCTCCCACATCCCCAAAACCAAGATTTAGCCACCTGTAGCTTGCGGGTGTGAACTTCTCAGGTCTGAGCTTCCTTCTTTTCTACATTCTTGTGGTGTTCTACGCCAGAGGCCAGTGCCAAATGGGCTCTTGGATAATTAACATTAACAGTTACTTTTAATCACATCACCCTTGCACATCATCATCTCGTCTTCTCACTCTCCCCTTATCTTAAGGCCTATGCCAAGAATTATTCTGCTGAGGCTGAGACAGTTATGAAGAGGAGGAGGGCTGTGCTCTGCATCTTTCCATAGGAATAGAAGCAGGTGGAGTAGCAGATTCCTGCTGAGGGCTGCCTTCCCTGGCTGAAGGGTGCCTTTTCTCAATCTATCTGATTATTTTGGTGCCAACAAATGTGAAATGCCAAGGAGAGGGAAAAGCATCCTCCTGACACAGTTACAGGTGTGCACAAATACACTGCAAGCCCGTTTTCAATTAGCAGCACTGGCTAGAAGTGGTCACGGGGCTGATGCAGAGTGGGGAGGCTTGGCCTGTCTCAGTTATAGGTGTGAACAGGCAACAAAGCGTTTTCCCCCGAGACAAGGAGGGTTGGTTAGGGGGTTGCTCAGTGGGTCAGAGCTGCTCCAGCACAGGCAGGCCTCAGTTTCCCTGCCTACTAATTGGGAACAGTGTGAACACCACGGGAGAGTTGCAGGAGTGGCCCAGATTCTGAACTGCACTGATCCCAAGCTGCTCCTAAACGAAAAGCTGCTCCCAAATGAAAAGCTGCTCCTTTGTCCCTGAGGACCAGGCAGTAGCTTCGCATCTCAAGCAGTGGCTGCTGGCACTTGGAGCTTGGATCCTGCCCAGCGCAGGAGAGGGATGCAGGAGCCATCCCTCCTCTCTGGGTCCCTCTGAACACGAGGCTCATCCCGCCGGACGCGCACTGACCGGGAGAGCTGCAGGTGGCTCAACAAAGGGCGAGGGGACAGGTGCAGCCGGTGGCTCTCCGGGCCCCGGGGGACACCAGCTGCCGTCGGGCTGCAGCCGCATCCCTGCTCCGGCAGAGATCCCAGCACCGGTGCCAGGGACTCCTGGCCGCTCCTGCCCACCTCTCTGCACATCCCCCCGCCCAGCCCGGAGCAAGTAATGGGAAAGCCCCATCGCAGAGAGCTTGGGATGGAGGGAGGCGCCCGCTGCGCCCCCGCGGAGCCAGCGCGGCGGGGAGGGGGCGCGGGGGCGGCGTGCCAATGGCTGCACTGCCCCCTCCTCTGCCCCCACCCGCCGGCCGCCCCTCCGCCTCCCCGGCCGACCCTCCTCCTCCCCGCCGCTCACTCCGCACCGCCAGCGCCGAGCGTGCGTCTCGGGAGCGGCCCCGCTCCGCGCCCGGCGCTGCGCTCCGCCGGCTCCGCGCCGGGAGCCAGCAGGTCTCCGGGAAGCGCGGAGGGTGGGGTGGCATGCCGGAATGCCCGGACCGCGGGGCCAAGGCGGCCCCCATCCATCATAAAATCTCCTTCTCCATCTTAGACATCCTGGATCCCCAGAAATTCAGCAGAAGACGCGAACCGGCCTCGGGGAGCTGGGGCAGCGCCCCCCGCTCGGGCGAGCGGGAGAAAAGTTTGGGAAGAGTTGAAGTAGGAAAGGACGCTGCTGCTCCCGGCAGCGGGAGGAATAAACTAGAGGCACATGGTAGGAACGCGCTCGAGTTTCTCCGGCCGGCGCTGGCGGGGCGCGCAGGTGGAGGCGCCGGCAGACGGGGACCCTCGGCCCCGCGCCCGGCGGGACGCGCTCCCCGCGCGGGGTCCCGCAGGAGCGAGGGAAGGGGGGCTGGAACTTGATTTTAAGTCTTGATGATGCAAAGGGAAAAGTTCTCGATATCCCTGCCCGGCTCCCGGCGTGTGGAGCATCCTCTGCCGCCCAAGCAGGAGCGCGCACATCAGGGCGCGCCACCGCCCCAGCCCGGCGCCGGGCGGGTCGCGGCTCTCACCGGGACATCACACGGGTTTCTTTCCCCCAGCAAGGGCGGCCCCCGGGCGCTCCTTTCCCCGGGGCGGCAGCGGTCGGATGCCCCGGCCCGCGGGACGGCCGGCTGGGTAATTGCTCAGCCCGTCCCCACCGGAGGATGCCTTAGCTCCCGGTGATCGATATCCTATTACCGACTCCCGCCTATCTCCTCCCCGCAGCTTGCAGGTGCCCACTTCAAACCTCCTTCCCCCGGCCTGATCCTAATATTGTTCGATTAAAACTTACCTTTAATAGATGACATCTATCGATCTGGCCCTCGCAAATCTGAAACTCCATTAGCGCAGGGATGGGGAGGGGGGGGAGGGGATTTATTTCGCTTCAGAAGGGGACTTTAATAACTTCTTTTTTAATTGGTAAGAAATCCATATCGACGGCTCCCCCCTCCCCACCGCGGATGCGGTGGCACAGCGGGGGACGCGGGGGGGGCTCTCGCACGACGGGCGGAATTTTTCTTCCTTTTATTTTATCTTTAATGATTGCCCTTATGTTGGGGGGAGGGAGGGAGGGATGTCGGAGCAGAAGCGCGGGTTCGGAGAGGGAACTGGAGGAAGGTGAGGAAGGGATACCCTGACGAGCCCCGCGATCTCACCTAGATGCGCACGCCCCGGCGGAGAGCGGCGCTGAGGACGGGGGGCAGGAGCGCGACGAGGAGGAGCCGAGCGGGGACGGGACCGGGACAACGAGCCCGCCCGGGCCGGAGGAGCCGGGCTCGCCACGGAGCGCCCGGCGGCGGCGAGCAGAGCCGGGCTGCGGGAAACCGCGGCGGGCGCGCACCGCCTTCACCTACGAGCAGCTGGTGGCCCTGGAGAACAAGTTCCGAGCCACGCGGTACCTGTCGGTCTGCGAGCGCCTCAGCCTGGCGCTGTCCCTCAGCCTCACCGAGACGCAGGTGAAGATCTGGTTCCAGAATCGCCGCACCAAGTGGAAGAAGCAGCACCCGGGCGCCGACGGGGCGGCCCCCGCCGCATCTCCCGCGGCGGCGGCGGCGGGCGGCGGCAGCCCCAGCCCGCCGGGCCCTGCCGCTCTGCCCTTCCAGACTTTCCCTTCCTACACCGCCGCCAACGTGCTGGTGCCGCCGGCCGCCCCCTTCCCGCTGGGCGCCGGCCCCTTCGCACCCTTCCTGGGCCCCGCGTATCTCGGCCCCTTCTACGCCCCGCACCTCTGAGGTGGCAGGGCAGCCCCCGGCAGCCAGGAGCGCACCTCAGCCCTTCTGACCCAGTGGGGAACACCGTCATCACTTCTGCTGGTTGCGTGGCCATTTGAAGTGTAAGAAAGTTGATTTTTTTCTAGGCGTCACGGCAGCATGCTTAACTTTGACACACAGAGAAAAAAACCCACTGTAACCACTGGATTTTATTAGCACGTTTGAGATGTAATTATAGGTGTTGGAGATGGGAAAAGTAACCCTCTTTACACATGCCTGACACTAATTCCCTGCAGATTCTTCTCCAAGTTCATTGTTAAGATGCTCCTCGTTGCTGTTCGGCTTGCCAGCACACGTCTGAACCCTCGAGGGCTCGGGAGCTGTGGCACTCGTTAGCACTGCTGCGATCCTGATGCTGATGAGCGTGCAGGCGGCCGTGTCGAATCCCAGGGATGCTCGCCAGTGAAGACATCCCCAGGCTCTGACTGTGCTCGTGGGACTCTACTGAGCCCTCCCCTGTTATCGTTTCTGAAAACTGCCAGTCGCGTTCTTGACACCCTATCCAGAGGAGAGCTTTGTTTGGGAAGGTGCAGGAAAATGCAGCTCATGTTATCGGGAGACAAGAAGGAAATCTGCCTGGTCAGTGGGACAGTGTTCAACTGCTGCTCATGTCCACGGCCTCTCTGCCTTTCTCTGCAGTTTAGTCCCAATGACTTCACACGTTTTGGATGAGAAATCTAAAGATCACTCTTTTTGCAGAGACCAGTTGTTCTTGTAATAACACAGCACTAGTGCCAAATGAGGCAGAAAAGAAAACATAAATCAGAGAAAATGATTACATTATTCATTTCTTTTAAAATGGGGCATTTGTGGTAGAAAGTAAGTAAAACACAGAATTTCCAGCATGCTGAGACCTATTTTCCATAACAGAGAAACACATGCTTTATCTGGTTTTGCTTTTTGGAGCATTTGTTAGAAGGAAAATCACATTTCATCTTCATCGTTACAAGCACCGGAATGAAAAGGAATTTTAGCTGGGGGCTCATCTGTCCCTGAACGGATGGGAAGTAATTGATTTTAAAAAGTCTGTCTCATGCAGTTTTACAAATTATTACAACACAGTATTCCAGACTGTATCCTCTCAGTCTTTGACAATGCTTTAAAGTACACGCTGGCTTTCCAACCAAAAAACTTAGCTCATAAATCCTATCTAGCTCTTGTGTTGGTCTAAATAAAAAAGGGTTTTTAAATTATTCCCTGTTTAATTGTTTTTAATTGTGCCTGGATGAAGCACTGTCTGCTTTGTGGATTATTTGCCCACCTGGTGTGGATCTTGATGGTCCCTGTGTTGCATGTCAGCAACGGGGGGTGATACCTCATCTCCCCCGGGCTGGCTGCGATGATTGATGGGACAACCCTCTCTTGCAAAAATCACCCTCCTGACTTCCAGCTCTGCAGGGATCAAGGGTGTGAAAGCCATAAGCCTAAGCTTGGGCCAGCAGAAATGACCTGAGGTTGTCTTTCCACAGCGAGAGGAGGTACCCAGTGTCTTCTCAGTGATTTGCAGAGCTATTAACAGAACACAAAGTTCACCTCGGGTCACGGGTTTGGAAGTCACGGCTGCTGTATGAAAGCGTTTACTTGGAGGTTAATTAAAGTAACTTTTTAACCCTAATTTAAGTTAGAGTTACAAATGATGAGGTCATTTCAGCTGCTTGGGGTGCATCCAGAGCTGCCTTCCTTTCTGGCCAGGCAATCAGCAGTCCCAATTGCCTGAGCCATCAGGTCCCACCACCGGTGACAAACTGTGTCCACTTCTGGCCACTCATGGGCAGTTAAGAGCTCAAGCCCTGCAGGGAGGGAAAGGCATTCCTGGAGGCTGGGCTAGTCCATTTTCTCTGCCTCAAGTTACGACTAACGAGACTTAAATTCTCTTGACTATTCATGGCCTCCTACTTGTGATTGTCATCACTAGTCCATGCAAAAAACAGGTCTGGATATCACCTTGCTGTTACTCTAAGAGGTTCCCAGAGCATGATACAGTTGGTTACCCACAGTGTACCCAGATCCCTGGTAAAAGACAGGCTTGTGCCCTGGTATGGTCATATGGTTACTTCTTTTCCTTGAGAAGTGTAAATCATAGCAAAAAATAGGGTATGTTACAAGTCAAAATAAATAGTATGAACTGTCTCTTCCTTCAAGATGTGGTTTTTGCTATTCATAAACTTTCCAAGGCTCTGCTTTGCCAGCAATTTTACCCTTGCCAAAACTGTGTTAACTTTAGAAGAAATATTGATTCCTATACAAGATGCTCTAGCCTTTCTTTTTCCTATTGCTTTGTTAAATCACTTCTAGCCCAGATTCCCCCAAAATGTTTTACAGTTATTTCCAGAGAATACAGCAGTCATGGTCCCCATTTTGCATGACTTGCACCTCTGCATGGCATTGGAAGGAGGACACATCAATGGGAATGCTGATTTCGTGGCTCAGATCCCAGGCCACCAAAGTTTTCCTGGCTAAATTCTTCCAAGCCATTTGGACAGAGCCTTCTCTCCCTGCTTTGTTGAGTGGCGGCTGCTTGGGTGGGTGATTCTAGGGATGTGGTGACTGGGCATTTATTCCAGCTGAGGTTCCAAGCAGTCCTGGGAACAGCAATTGCAGTCAAACCTTGCGCTGTCCAGATAAGGCCATTTGCACTGGTAACATTTATAAAAATGCCCCACTGAGTATCCATTATCTCTAACAATTCTGAATAAAGATTTGTGCAATATTTTCAGGCACAGACAGAAATTGACTTTACTCACAGCTGAATATAGATGTTAAAGGGAATCACAAGTAAGTCCTATGTGTAAAAAGCAAAAAATACATCTATATTAAATTAAAAGAGCTTTGAATTCAAACGCTCCAGAGAGAACAGGAAAGTTAGGAGCTTCCCTCATTCCTGGCCAACCTGATCTAGTGGGTGGCATCTCTTCCCATGGCAGGGAGTTGGAACTTGGTGATCGTTAACCCTTCCAGCCCAAACAATTCTGTAATTCAGCACATAACAGTGTCTGCAGTGAGCAGGCAGCAGCAGCTGGGGGTCAAACTGCCCAAACTACTGCCAATTCTGAGTCCAAGGATGACAAAATCACTTTGGAAACAGACTTAATTTAACCTGATAATGAAACAAGTACAGGGAAGCACACAGTGACATCACAGGAAATGCTACAAATGTCAATTTAACCAGACTTTTAGATCTGTACTTAAGAAAAAAAATATCCACAACAATTCATGCAGTTGAGTTTGCAAAGTTGGAAGAATACAATGAAAAATTAAATACATGGAGGAACAAAATATAAAATGTATTTATTGACATGTCAGTGACCAAGCATTTTTCTCGAAGGAAATCAATGTGATTTGTTTGTGTAATACATGACTGGAAAATTAAACTAAAGTCTATTTCCTTCCTAGCAATCTCCCTCTTGTTCTCTCTCTCATTATTATTAGAACATGTGTAATAAGACTTGTGCTACCTACACAGAGGTTCTTGGGGCGAGAACAAGAACCCTTGTTTCCCACCTGTGGATTTTTCCTCACTGAAGTCAAGTAGGACCATGGAGAGAGAGCCAGAGATGACCCAAGACAAGGAGCAGAGAGAGCTCAGAGGTCTCCTACTCTACCGGCTTCTGGCAGAACAGTTCCTTCAGAAGAGATCACTGATTTTTGTGGTCACAGTGGAGCATGTGAGTCTCACCTCCTGGTGGCAGCAGAGCTTGAGAGGTACATTGTTCTCTGGTGACTCAGAAATGAATGAGAGATGTTGCCGTGCTCCCGAATACTTCTCAGGAATGGGAGCAAAGTCTGATTTTCAGCAGCTTTACAACTGATAGGCAGAGTTGCTAGACAAGATGTCTAGCAAAATATTTGGTGGGTGAGATCCTCCTGAAGAAAAATTGATAATAATGTTCTTGCATCACTAGGCCTGAACACTGTTTTTGTTTTCCAGTATGACCCTGTATCATCTGAAGTCACCTTGATCTTTACAGCACTTTGTTGTCATGGCAAACTCATGTTGTGGGCCCCGTTTCTGGTAGTGCACTCAGTAAAAGTTTCTGGGAAGATAATGATGTGTACAACTAATTTATGAGCTGCTTGTTACAGGTTTGCTTTATCCTTTTAGCTGGCATCTTTACCATGCTGTTCCCAGGAGCTGTTCTTTCGTGGCTGTGATTCATGCAGCCTGCAGCAACACTGCCACTGCTTTCTACTGTAGCACAAATATAAACTCCATTTCTCTTAGATTTTCCCCTTCTAACACTGAAAAGTTCCCAGGCTGTCTTCTTTCTCAAGCTGATCATCACTTTTTCTGTGTTCTGTAGAATGCCACAGGAAAAATGTAATTAAAAATGTGGCATTCCATGGGGCTTAGGCATGCTGCAATACTGCAGAGGGATTTTAGCAGTATTCAAGATCTGTGCTTTCCCATACCACATCTATGTACAAGATCAATACAAATAAAAGATTCTTCTCCTTTCTACACATGCTGATTTATTATAATAGCTTTGATCATAAACAACTGCTATTGTTTAAAGAAAGACACCTTTAACATTAATTTTAAAAAAGAGATAATATATGAGATTACATCAGCTTTGCAAAATGGGAACCTTCAAAGATGTCAGGTTTTGTATCTGTGGGTCTTTAAGAACCTGACACAACAAACTGAGAGTTGGGTGAGTTGAAACCTTGTCCTCCCAGGTAATGTCAGCTCTGTGGTGATGTCCCAACACACGATACCTCCTGGGGTGTTTGTGGGTAGCAATTGGATTGACAGCTTTCCTTATCATCCAGTCCCTTCCATGGAATTACCCTGCAAAGCACAAGCATCAGTGAATTCAAGATTTGCTGCATTTCACTGAAATTGCTCCAGAAGAGCAACTGATGAATCCTTGAACAGTTTGGGTGGGGAAGGACCTTAAAGACCATCTAGTTCCAACCCTCCTGTCATGGGCAGGGAACTCTGATAGACAAGCTGTAGAGAGCAAGGACCAAATTAAATTCTTTACCAGTTTATTTATCCTTCTAAGGAACAGGAACTTGATAGTTTAAGAGTAGGCAATTTCTGTCAAGGTCTTTCTGAAGAATTCTTCCTTTTGGCACTATGCTTTCCATATTTCCATATCTCAAGGTGTGTGATTCTTGAAAACAATTATGATGAAAGAAATTGTCTTGAAACAATGGATTGAAAGCAAATTCCTTTGTCCTAAGATGTATCAAGAAAACCTTTAATCTTCTGAATTATCTAATATTGCAGAAAAATCTAAGGATCATTTTGAGTCCTGACTGGGGAAGTGCAGGAAGTGGGTAATGACAAGTGACAGGTGATACAATAGGTCACCTTGCTGATCTTTCACCTCAGTGATGCCCAGTTAAAGCCTGACCTGGTGCATTGTGTAACTTGTCCAGTGTCTGACCACAGCAGCCCTGAGGTCAGAGCAGAGTGCTCACCATTTAGCAAGGTTGGCAATCCTGATGGCAGAAATGTCAAACTCTGCAACAGCAGGGCCAGTGGGGACGTGTCATGCTGGAATTTTGAGACGTTTCCCAGCTCCTGAGATAAAGCATATCCAGATGTTCAGTGCTCAATTCTGAGATTAACCAAATTGACAAGGTATTTATTCTTATTACTCCATTAGAAGTATTTATGTTCATTTTCTGTGTGCTCTCTGAGCTGCCATCTGGGTCAGATTTTCAAAGTCAGGAGAGCATGTAAAGGAGTTTTTCCAGAAATCATTGTCCTGATAAAATCCAAGAATGAAGATCGGAAGTTAGGATGACCAGGTCCTCAGGATCCAAATCAAAATACATTTGTTTGAGGAAGAAGCAAGGTCACATCCAAGGCACTTAAAAACCTGAAATTTAAACAAAGTCTCACTCAAATTTTCTTTGGATTTTATTTTAACATTTGTGAGTTTTATGCTATAAAATGCCATTTATAAAGCTCTTTTAATCTGTCTTGGGAAAGCCAAAAAACGGTTGTTTTTCCCAAGCTCTCTCCAATTTGTGTCCTTTTGCTAGTATGATATCAAGGAATGTGATGCTCACCAGAACTGTGTGCAGAAAGGCTCATTAAATTAACTACAAGTCCAAGAAACAAAAGAGCTTATAATTCACCTTTAGGTTTCACACAGAAATAAAATGTCTCTGGATGGCTCTGGATACAGGTATCGCTGAGCTGCAGAGGAAAATAACAGTCTAAGTTCAAACATGAGGAACAAAGCCTGAGAGAAGACAACAATTTAAATTCCTTTGATTCTGTAACTCAGTTATCCACGCTGTCATCTAACAGAGTATCATGGAAATCTTTGTAAAATAAGCCAACATACAAATCAGGGAGGATAAGTATGAACTGTAGCTCAAGGTTGATATTGCAAAAGGAATATCAGCTCTAAGGGTTGTTTGTGGTGCTTTAAGCTAGATTAACTAACACCCATCCAATAAAACAGCATTATTTTGAGGGGGCTGTGCTATACTTTGACAAACTATCTTGAAAGATATGAACTAAAAGAGAAATCTCTAAGTGGACTTGAGAGGCAGATCTGCTTTGCATGCATTCCAATTTGTTGCTGCACTGTTGTGACACACTGCACTGTGAAATATTCTAGCTGTGCTGCAGAAAAGGCTAAGGTTTCTTGTCCTGCAAGATGTGTCTTAATGTAGAGTTCTACCATCAGTAAATAACCAGAATAACACAATCATGGGCCATGGAAAGCCATTTTTCTATTTAAGGCACTATGAAGAGTCCAGTAATCCCACCCTGTGCCTGAGAGCGTTGTCCAAACACTCCTGGAGCTCTGTCAGGCTGGGGGCTCTGCCCACTGCCCCGGGGAGCCTGTTCAGGGCCCGAGCACCCTCTGGGGGAAGAACCTCTTCCTGATACCCGGTGTAAACCTCCCTGACACAGCCCCAGCCATTCCCTCATTCCTGTCCCTGGTTACAGAGAGTACAAAGGGATCAGTACTTCTCCTCTGCCCCTCATAGGGAAACTGTAGGGTGCTGTGAGGTCTCCCCTCAGTCTCTTCTTCTCCAGACTGAACAAACGAAGCGACCTCAGCAGCCACTTGTAGGCTTTCCCCTCCAGATCCTTCACCATCTTTGTAGCTTCCCTTGGTCACTTTCCAGTAGCTTTATATCCTTCATCGTCACATTGGGACTGAAGGCTGAGTTCCCAAGGGCAATGTTAACTGTGAGGTTGCCTTCAAACCTGCCTTGGCTCAGAAAAGTGCCTATTTTTCGTTTTTGCTGAGTGGCAGCAGAGTTTCAACAGGAGGAGAAAGGGTGAAGCCTATACTTGTGGCTTTGCTACTGGTGGGAAGAGAGGTGGGACTGTCCTTGTGCCATCCCTGTAGATGTGTGATGGTTTTAGGTAATGATGAACTTGCACCTTGAGCCTCCTGGCTCGGGTGAACTCCATACCCAGCCTGTGCTCTGACGTGAGGAACTGTCCCATGCCATTGAAGAACTGAACACTGGTGCCATGGGGCAAAACATCAGCTCCTGGGGAATGCTGGGTGTTTCCTGCAGCATTCCTAAGTCTGTTAAACTCAAGTGAGGGGCCTGCAGTCCTGCCTTTGCACCAGTGCTCGAGCTGCTCCCACGAGCAGCATGTGAATGCCTGGCACACGCTGAGATTGAGCAGCCAAACCGACACACAATTCCCTGTTATTTACTCTACCTCTAAATAACCACAATAAGTGGGATGCAATTCTTCAGTCTCTTCACATGCCTAATTCCCAATGACTTCAATGAGCATTTCTGCCAGAGACAGAGCTGTGGAATTACTCCTAACAACTGGCATGACTTAACTTGTTCCTTCTTATAACTTTATGGTTTACTTACATGTCAAATTGTATTTTCTGGATTAGCAGAATGAATATAATAACCCTCTTTCTTCAAGTAGGTCAGAGTTTTCCTCTTTTCTGCAGGGCAAATTACTGTAAAATGTGAACATTTCATGGATTCCCTTTCCCATATTTTGGTTACTGTCATGTGGAGTCTTTTAGGTATCTACAGGTAACTAAATTGTACACATTAAGCTTCTGCTTTCCCTTTTTTATTCACATACAATAGTTCATCTAGCAGAGAGCAATTCCCCCAAGATCTACAGTAATAGCTGCTACTGTGCACAATGTGAATGGTTTAAAATTCCAACTTGACAGTGTTTAAAAAAGAAAAGTGGATCTTTTCTGTGTCTTGAAAATAAATACCAAAAACAAAGGGAGGAAGAAAGCGAGCCATGACACTGATCCTACACAAAACTGATCAGGTTCAAATTAAACAGAGCTTTGAAGGCACTTTCAGGTCTTGATTAACAAGATTACAGTTTGGGAGTTATTTCATATCTATAATGTTTAATCTCAGAAACAGTTCATATCAGCTTTTAAAAATACATTTACATATAGTATCAATGCATTCCACATTATGTCTGTATTTCTTCTTTGAGACCTTACAGAATCCAAAAGCAAGCATTTTCTTGCTTGAGGGTTGCTTGTTTGTTTATTTGTTTGTTTTTGAATCTCTGCCTTCCAGACAGGAATCTGCTGTTTTCCTGCATGTCTGGCTTCTGAAATCACCTCTTGGGGCACTTTGCCTCCAGCTCCATGAGGCAGAGCTGAACCCAAGAGAGGAAGAATGAACTGGGATGATGTGTAATTCTCAAAGCAGAGAGGTCATTGCTTATTCTCAGCCTTAAAATTTTAGGCTTTCACAAAAAATCATAACTTCA
This sequence comes from Rhabdornis inornatus, assembly GCA_013397075.1. Classification (NCBI taxonomy): domain Eukaryota; kingdom Metazoa; phylum Chordata; class Aves; order Passeriformes; family Rhabdornithidae; genus Rhabdornis; species Rhabdornis inornatus. The sequence continues at coordinate 373,003 of VWZS01006727.1, forward strand.
ACTAGAAATAAAGGGGTTTCAATAGCTCCTAGATAGTAACTGCCCCTGGACTTAAGAAACTGGGCACGGTACAACTGTGTGTTCATTCAGCAGTCATGACTCTGAAATGTATTTTGCAATTTAGCACCTAAGGCACAACCTTTTGGTGCTTTATGAACTCATCTTTGGCAGCAGATGCAGGGCACTGTTTGCTGGCAGAACTGGGCTAGTAGGAGACACAAACATATCAGCAAATTGAGCCTAACTCTTTGTGTTTTTATGGAGCTCAACATCATCTGTTCTCCTCCCAGCCCTTGCTGCATCAAGCTGACTGCACATTGGGAAAATTTTCTCCGAGGGTGTTGTTCTCCAAAGGCATAAGCGGTGCTGCTCCCTGACATCCAAGGTTTGAGTCCAATTTGGTTAGAAGATATGACAAGGTTCAGGAATATTTTCAAGTGGATTGCTTTAGTGAGGGGAAGCTATGCAAATTCTCTGTGTGTCAACTAGGATATTACGTTTTCTTTGTGGAAGAAATAAATTCTTTTCCAGCATTGATAAATTTGTCAGGGCGATTTATGGACAAAGAGCAAGAAGCACCCAGAAGCTACCACTGCTAAGACTGATGAGCTTTTTGGTCAGCTTTCTAATTCTTCTTAATTTTTTTTGTTTGTTTTTTTATTGCTCTTCCTAGTGAGGTGGATATGATAAAAAGTGAAATATTGTTTGCTTTCTTCTATACTCTGCTCTTGTGAGATCCCACCTGGAGTGCTGGAGCAAGCCCAGAGGAGAGGACAGCAATGATTACAAGGATGGAACACCTCTCCTATGAGTAAAGGCTGAGAGAATTGAGGTTGTTCAGCCTGGAGAAAAGAAGGATCCGAGGAGACCCCGGAGCCATTTCCAGTGCCTAAAGGAGCTCCAAGAAGGGTCCAGGGAGACCCCAGAGCCATTTCCAGTGCCCAAAGGAGCTCCAAGAGAGCTGGAGAGGGACTTTGGACAAGCACCTGGAGTAACAGAGCAAGAGGAAAGGCTTCACACTGAGAGATAGATTAGGAAGAAATTCTTCCCTGTGAGGGTGGGGATGCCCTGGCACAGGGTGCCCAGAGAAGCTGTGGCTGCCCCTGGATCCCTGGAAGTGGCCAAAGCCAGGCTGGAGGGGGCTTGGAGCAGCCTGGGACAGTGGAAGGTGTCCCTGCCCATGGTAGCAGATGGAACTGGATGAGTTTTAAGGTGCTTTCCAACCCAAACCAGTCTATGATTTTTTTTTTTATCAAACCAGAACGTATTTATGAAACAAACCTCACAGTTCCCCCTAAACGTCCAGATCTTCTGGTTACAAAATGCTCTCCAGGTGTAATTTACCCGGAGAAAGTTCAGGGTAGTGCTGGCTCATTCCAGCCTGTCCGTGCTCACCTGCTGGTCCCAGCTCAAAGCTCCTTCTCCTGGACCTCACTCCACACACGTTCCCTCCCTCTCTCCCAAGGCAGCAGAGCCTGAAGTTCAGGGTTCCATCAATGGCCTTCCATGTGGAAAAGGGCAGGGCACGGGTACCAATGGACCGTGACGAGCTGGGGAGGAGATTGGTGCCTGTAGGCAAAAACACCTGGCACAGGCGCTCCATGGGGAATTCCTTAGCAAAACTAGTGAATCCTTGGCTGATATTTCCAATTATTTTCTGTTAGCCGCATATTAAAAGATCGGGAAAAAGCTCACGCACATCCTTTGCGAAGAGAAAAGTCGCACACAGAGCACTGGTCATCACATCCCTGGGGAACCTGCAGCTGCCAGCGGAGTTACCACCACCATCCCACACACTTCCCATTCCCAGGAATGTTTTCCCAATTCTTCTCAATTTTTTAAAATCAGTGCTCGTTCTTTTCTACAGTGACTTCCACGAGGACTCAAGCGCGGCTGAGCGGTGACAGAAGCGGGAGGGCGCAGGGGTGCAGGGGTTCCTCCCGCAGGGTATGTGTGCAGTTCTGTGGCTACAAAGATCGCTCCCAAGGCTAATTCGGCAGAGGGGAGCCGAGCCCCCAGTCTAAGGGACGGGGATGGCGGTGTGAGGGATAGGGCAAGGCGGTGAAGGAAGGGGGGACGGGATGAGCCGGTCCGAGGGTCGGAGCCCTCGCTCTGAGGACCGGGGTGCCGGTGTGAGGGATAGGGGAAGGCGGCGGTGAGGGAGGAGGGAACGGAGCCCTCGCTCTGAGGCCCGGAGTGCCGGTGTGAGGGATGAAGGAAAGCGGAACACAGCCCTCGCTGTGAGGGCCGGGGTGCCGGTGTGAGGGCCGGGGATGCGGCGGGCGTGGCCCGCGGGCACGGTCCCTGAGGGACGCGATGGGCGGGGCCCTGGCTCGCGCTCGTCCGCCAATAGGGAGCCCCCGCGCCAAGGGGAGGTGCCACAGCGCGGAGGCGGTGGCTGCCAATCAGTCCCGACAGCCAATCGTCGGAAGCTTTTCGGTGACGTCAGCCAGAATGGGGCGGGGCGAGGAGCGGTGACAGTGGCCCGCGGCCGCATCCGCCTTTTATCCGCGGGCCCCGGCACCGGCAGCACCTCCCGCACCGGCAGCACCTCCGGCACCTGCGGGCGCTCCGGCATCTCCAGCAGCACCAGGTATGGCCCGTCCGGCGCTCGGCGGTCATTCCTGCCTCTCTCCGGGCCGCCGTGCCCCGGTTCTGCCCCGCCGCAGCCGGCCCCGTCGGCAAGGCCCCGGGAGCGCTGTCGCTGCGCGGGGAGCGGGGGAGGTGACAGCCCGTCCCCTCCTCTGTGCCTGTGTCAGCCCCGCTCGGCGATGCCGCATCCGTGCCTCTGCAGTGTCTTTGACCATGGCCTTGGCGGAGAGATAGTGAGCGAGATTTGGTATTTCACCGCTGGGTTTATTGCTGTTCCTTTTTTATTTATTTTTGTTTTGTTTTGCTGGAGAAAAGAAGGCTCAAAGGGAACCTTATCCCTTTCTACAACTCTCTGAAGGGGGACTGTAGCCAGGCAGGAATCGGGTTCTTTTCCCAAGTAACAAGTGACAGGACGGGAGGAAACAGGCTCAAGCTGTGCCAGAGGAGGTTCAGGTTGGACATCGGGAGGAAATTCTTCTCTGAAAAGGTTATTTGTCCTTGGAGGGGCTGCCCCGGGAGGTGGTGGAGTCCCCACCCCTGGCGGTGTCCCAGAAAGGACTGGATGTGGCACTCGGTGCTCTGGGCTGGGGACAAGGTGGGAATTGGGCACAGCTTGGACTCGGTGATCTCAGAGGTCTTTTCCAGCCCCAGGGATTCTGTGATTCTGCAATTCCTGTCTGCCAAGCTAGGTCCTGAGCTGCTCCTGCTGTGGTGCTGGTCTGCAGAGGTAGCTTGGTTGCTGATGTCCCCCTGCTTGTCCCCTTGAACCCCTTTGATTCAGCTGGTAGAGGCGGCAGTGTGGCACCAATCCCTCTGCTCTATCAGCATGAACCTGAGTGGTTTCATGTGTTTGACACTATCCCCCATTTACCTCGGGATGTTTTTCAGTGTCGGGTACATACAACCACTCAATTAACCTGTGCAGTCTGCAGTCTCCTGTCTGGATAATCTTGCTCAACAGCTGGGCAAAGCTGTTCAAGTGTTTTACAGCTGTGTTTTGAGTGGTTTTTCTATTCTGATGCAAGACCTCTTCTAGTTGGTGTAATTCCCTGGCTTCTGATTCCTCAAACTGGGGATCTGTGATCCTGCAGAGAGGTACCTCTGATACAGGGCAGATAAGAGTTTAACTTCTTTGTACTTTTCATTTCACGAATGTCTGGAAAATCTCCAAAATACAGAAGCTTGTGATAGGATTAGCTGCTGTGCCATGGAGGTGTGCCGGGGTCAGGATGTCACAGACCAATTACATTTTAGGGGTTGAGCAGGTTGAAATTTTGAGTCATCAATTTTTTTTCTTGCACAGAGAAGTATTTGTCTTTTTTGTTTGCGAAATCCTTGAATAACAATTTTGAAAAGTACTAACATAAAGGGCTAATCTTTAACAGCTGGAAACATGCCCAGAGTTGTGCTGGAATGGAGAATACAGACTTTTCCTAAACACTTGGATTTTAGTAGATGGAGAAAAGCCTTTTGGCTTTGGTTAGAAGTGAGGAACAGCAAAGTAATACCCGAGGAGTCTGCTGAAAGAAATGCCTCTCTGTTCAAGGCAACACACTCAGGGTGTGGATTTTTTCCAAAATAAATTAGGGATAAATCCATGACTTAATACTTCTGTCTTCTGCAGGCAGCCTGAAATAACAGCACCCTTGTGTAAGCCATCCTTGCATCCTCCTGTTGGTATTTAATACGTGTTTTTTGGGTAGGTTTTGCAGTCTGCTTCTGTTAGGTGGTGCAGCAGTGTCCAGGCTGCTCAGCTCCTCACTGTGCTGCAGAGTGTGTTACAGGGAGGCTGCATTTGATAGGCAGAGCACATGTTGTTATCTGTGATTCTCCTCTCGGGATTAAACCTTTTGCCAGTTTGTAACTATGATGTTCTGTGAGACCAGAAACCTGAGCTTTGGGAACTCTTGGCTCTCTGCTGTTCCCTGCTGTGGGAAGAGCTTTCTCAAGCAGCTTTTCAGGTGCCAACTCACTTCGTCTTCTCTGGGAAGTGCCTTTATATTGACTGGGGTGCAGGCATGGAGAAGAAATCAAAGTACATTTGCCTCATGAAATCCTACCCTCAGGTTATCCCTAGATGGTGTCAATACAAGGTTATGTATTCAGGGGAAATTGCTGGGAAAATACAGAGTGCTCTAATGATTGTTAATATCTGACATATTTTTACTTTCTGTTTATTTTTTCATCATAGAATCCAAGAATTGTTTGGGTTGGAGGGGACCTTAAAGCTCATCCAGTGCCACTCTGTGCCATGGGCAGGGACAACTTCCACTACCCCAGGTTGCTCTAAGCCCCATCCAAACCTGGCCTTGGACACTTGCAGGGATGGCCAATACCATGGAAGTTTGTGACATGATTTGTCTGATAACAGTGTGGTAGAAAATGGGTGTTTCAATAGAACAAAAAATTTGATGAGCTTAACTTTCTTAGTGTAGTTTGTATTAGTAAATCAGAATTTAAGGTGCAGTGAAAAAGGAACAATTACAGGAAAAATGATGTAACTAGTCCATAGACTTGCTGAGTCACACAGTTTCGTTTTCTTTCTGTAAGTGTAGAGAACAGAAAAAATGGCTTGTTTGATGTTAATCCCATGTTATTTTATACTTCATATAAGCTTTCTTGGCTGAATTGCAAAATAGTTGAAGAACCTGTAATCCTGGCAGTAAAACCACTTCAGTCGTGTCAGACATTTCTTCTGAAGTGTTCTTAGTGCTAATTATTAACTTTCTTCCTTTTTTTCCCCTCCAGATCTGTACCAGAATTCCTGAAGTCCATCATGCTTTCCAAGCTAACCCGCTCCCAGAGCCTTGCTGTTCTCTGCCGAGGTGTTCATTCCTCACTGAGCTCTGCTACCTCAGTTGCTCCTAAAAAAACCATTCAGGGGCCTCTCTCCTCTGATTTCATCTTTGAACGTGAGGCAAAATACGGTGCCCACAACTATCACCCACTGCCTGTTGCTCTGGAAAGAGGAAAAGGTATTTTATTTAGGTTTTTCCTGGAAGTTGTAGGTGGGGTGTGTCTGTGTAGGTGAATGAGATCATGGCAGAATGATTTTGACCTGATAGATTTCTGAATCTTTGTTATTTTTGGTGGGGTTTTTTTGAGTGGGATTAAAAAAAGTTGGCTAATTGTTGATTAGAAAGCTGGATCATTATGCATAAGAGCACCTGAAAAAACTGTGGTGTCTCTAAAATGGTTTTAAAGTGTTGATAATTTCCAAAATAATTCAGCAAGAAAATTTTCAAGTAACCTAATTTCTTCTGTTACCTTGTGTGGAGAGGTTTAACGTTAATGTGAGCATGAAAAGGTGCATTGGAACCCTATCTAAGTCCTTGTGGGCTGTTCATATATTTTCACTTAATTGACATTTACTCTGGTCTTTAATTATATTTGAGGAGTCTTTTTTTGTCTTGCGTCTTCTTTTATTTTGTGTACTGAGCACAGGTTTGTTTTCCCAGGTGTTTACGTGTGGGATGTTGAAGGTAGAAAGTATTTTGACTTTCTGAGTGCTTACAGTGCAGTCAACCAAGGCCACTGTCACCCAAAGATCGTGGATGCTCTGAAAGCCCAGTCTGAAAAACTGACCCTGACATCCAGGGCATTCTACAACGATGTCCTTGGGGAATATGAGGAGCTTGTCACCAAAATGTTCAATTATAACAAAGTTCTTCCAATGAACACAGGTAAAGAAATATTTTGTTTCCATTTTAGTTCTTGTCTCTGAGATTCAAGGGCTGTGTAACCTTTTCTGCTGCATTGTTGGCCTGTTTCATGTGCAAGACTGATAACAGTGCTGCTTTATGTTTTAGGAGTGGAAGCTGGAGAAACTGCCTGTAAACTGGCTCGGAAATGGGCCTACACTGTGAAAGGAATTCCAAAATACAAAGCTAAAATCATTTTTGCAGGTATGTAAAGTGTGTGTTACGAGTTGAGGACTAGAGGATCTAGACACTGGGTTACTGGGAGACAGCCTGAAGTCACAGGGGAAGCACATCCACTCCTCCATGCTCTTTTAGTCACTTGAAGTGCAGTACTTTTATTCTGAGTTGTTGTTCCTAACATAACTTTTTTGTGGATTAACTCCTCAAACTGGTGCCACACCTCTCATGGATTGCTCAGTAGGGTTAAGCTGCCCTCTTGGCTTCACCTGCCAGAGCTTTTGTCCTGCATTCTCCAGGTCTTCCAGAAACTGGCATTAACCCAGTAAAGCCACACCAGAGCCTCGATCACATAAGGAAAATAAAAGCAACATTGCTAAAGTAAATAAGGATCCCTGATTCTCTGTTGGGATATTTCCTCCCTTTACCTGTCTGCCCTGCTTGGCTCTGTAATAGAAGTTACCAGGCCCTGAAGAGACTTCTGATTCTTTGAAACAAACAAACAAAAAAAAAACAAAAAACAAGCAAACAAAAAAAACCCAAAAAAGCAAAACAAAACAAAAATAATTGTTATATTTAGTATTCTTTGGTTACAGATAAAGCAATTTTGTCAATACTAGTTTTGTTTAATGGGTCTGTATTTTAGAAAACCTCTATTACTATTATTACTATTTAAATACTGACTTTTTTTTGTAGCTGCAAATACTATTTTTAACTTTTGATATATATACTAGCCATAAATGACATTAGGCAGTATTTATAAATTGCAGGGCATGCTTGCATTTTGCTTTATGGTTTCTGGAAATGAGTAGTGATTTCTTTTTTCATTTCTTCTGGGAATTCTTTGAACGAATATTTCTCCTTTATTTTCTTCATTTTCTTCTCTATATATTTATATATAGATACATATATATATATATATAGACAATTTTAGTAAGTGTTTTCTCATTTTGATAAAATGGATGTGCTCCCCATTTTAGCAGACAAAAAGCTCTTTTGGATAGCTAAGAAATGACTTTGAACATCAGTTTAAAGAACTTGACACAGACTGTGCTGGATAGTGAACTGTGAAGGTACCGACCCCTTAATCTTCCTTAGTCTTATTAGCATCTTACTATTGATTAGTGAGAGTCTCTTGTTTTAACTCAATATTAAAATGAGGATATGATTGTCTTGGTAATGGACATGTCAGCTCCTGGACATTTTAACTGATGTTTCTAAATAAAATAGTGCAAATCACAGTATTTTTAAATATCTAAATAGTTTCTTCTGGAACTTTGAAACGCACAGAATTATATTTTCTGATTTGGGCTTACCAACAGCTTTATTTTTAGGACTTAAATCATTGATGGTGTTTATTTTCCCCCCCACATATTATAGGTAATAATTGCATTAAAGCTGAACATTATCAGTAAAAAGATGCTATCAGAGTTATTTTCAATTTTCCAGACTACTAACAAAACTTAAGGAAATTATTTTGTATAGTTGTCAGGTCTTAGAGTATAATTTTCTTTTGGTTTTTGACAAGTGCTTTTGATATAGCAACAGAGTGTATTTATGGCATTAATACAAAATGCTAACAATTAGGAGGAGGATGCTAATATCTTGTTAGATACCCTTAAAATGCATCACCAAGTGGAAAGTGTGATGTCCTTTAAAGTGTTCTGGATCTTGATCAGTTTTGCAACAATTTCCCCCTTTTTTTTTCCCCAGCTGGCAATTTCTGGGGCAGGACAATGTCTGCCATCTCCAGTTCTACTGACCCATCCAGCTATGATGGCTTTGGACCCTTCATGCCAGGATTTGAACTGATCCCATACAATGATCTACCAGCTCTTGAGGTATTTGACAATTTTTTGTTCTCTTGCATGAAACAATTTTACAATGTTTCTTTGGGAAATATCAAGGAAAATCAAAAGTTTATACTTTGAAACGTGTGCTTTGACATTAAGATACCTGTAAGTAGATGTTTGTAAGGAATGTGTTTGTAATAATTATGTATAGGAAATGTGGGTAAATTCTGCTTTGGTTTTGATTTTCACTTTTGCTTTAGCACATGAGAGGAAAACTACAAGATCTGTTTCATTTCCCATCCACCTGGTCTAGTGGAGATGTCCCTGCCCATGGCAAGAAATGGGATGGGATGAGCTTTAAGGTCCCTTCCCACCCAAAGCACTCTGTGGTGCTATGACTAGAATTCACTGCAGTTGCAAATATTGATTTCCAGTTTCATAGCATCCTTAAAACCATGTTAGGCTGCTGTTTCACTTTCACAAGCTCCTGAAATGCCAGTGATTCCCAGTATTTCCCTGAGGTTTCTGAGATTAATCCCGTCAAGCTGTTGGGGAGGGACCTTGATTAGTTACAATTTCTGTGAGTAAAAACCTCTGTACCTGTTGGTTCTGCTTCATACAAGTGAGTGGGCTTTGGAGATTGAGGGATTATAGGACAGAGCTGCTTTTCTCCTTGGAGTTGGGTTAGGGGACACAAAAGTCTCTCAGTTATAGCTGCAGTGTGGAAAAGCTTGTTCAGGTTTCAATCTACATCAGGCTGCCCATGCTGAAAGGCCTGCAGATATTTAATGCTGAATTCATTCTGCTCGTGGGGCAATGCTGAGAAAAGCTGCAGTAAATTCATGCTGGGAATCATTAGACCTTTTGTGCCTTGTGGACTTCTAAACCTTTTTGAACTTGATAGTGCAGGAATGTACCTGTGGACTTTGATTTAAGGTAAAATTGTTCTGGAGGGACTCCATTCTTTTTTTGTTTAAGGGAAGAGTTGAGCAATTGTTTGTATTGTATGGGGTAATATGAAACTGAAGTGGTTTATGAAATTATCTGATAAACTGCTTGTCTGGGTTTGCAGTTTGCAAGGTTTGTAGTTTCCCAAGCAAGCACAGCAGCTGATTTTACACAGCCAATGGTGACATAGTGTTGGAACTGAAGTGGCACTCAGAGAGAGCTGCCTGACAGGAATGCTGTTCTCATCCTTTGAGGAACAACACCAGGGCTAGAATCAGGTTCTGCTACATGTATTTTCTGCATTTGACCTGAGTAAAAGCTTTTTCTTTTTGTCTCTCCCTATGCCCAATGTTGCAGCGGGCCCTTCAAGACCCCAACGTGGCAGCTTTCATGGTGGAACCAATTCAAGGGGAAGCAGGTGTGATTGTTCCTGACAAAGGCTACCTCACAGGAGTGAGGGACCTCTGCACTAAACACAATGTGAGAATTCAGTGGAACATTAAACATTTAACACTTAACACTGCACACTGTGTCTACTGGTGTAACTTGTAAGGTCACTCATCTATGCAAAGTGTAGAACCTTACATGCTATTTAATAAATCCCTTTTCTTTCAGTAGAATAATGCAGGGTTACTTCTTGTGTTTCCTGGTAATACCTCACTAAAAAGTACTTCTTAACAATGCACATTTCCCACTATTTCTTACTATTGTCACTGATTTAAGTTTCTAATTAATATTCTTCAGCTGGATTTATTTTAGATTAATTTAACTTCTAATTTCTTTTCCACATTGTATGTTTCCAATTACCATGGCTATCCAGGACCTTTGTTGCTGATGTGCATAACTGCTATGAGAATCAGTAACAATAATGGGTCACAGAATGAAACACTGAGGATAATGGTTGTCAGTGATCTCTGATTCAAAAATCAGTGGTGTCTGTTCTAGTAGAATTCAGACTCCTAATTTGTAAGTGCTACTCATAATTATTTTCATATCTTCAAAGGAAGACATTGACATATTATTAATAAAGTTGTCTTCATTATTGCTGTGATACCTCAATAAAAGTGTTTTTTTTGGAATTAGGTTAGGAATGAGAGTGAAAGTAATTCCCTGTTCTGTTTGGATTTTTCTTCTCTTTAAAGGTTCTGTTTATTGCTGATGAGATACAGACTGGTTTAGCCAGAACAGGAAAAATGCTGGCTGTTGACCATGAAAATGTGAGACCTGATATAATTCTTCTTGGAAAGGCCCTTTCTGGTGGCTTATACCCTGTGAGTACCAAAGAAATACCAATAATTTAAAGTAATATCAAATTACTCAAACATTTGTTGAATAATCTTTTTTCTCAGTCATCAGTACTGAAAATCTGCCAGTTGGAAGAACAATAAATCTGATGTTTGTTGTACTTGGAAACTGTTGTTTGCAAGACTAACTATGATTTATGACCAGACAGTCCAACTTGAGAGAGACATAATAAAATAAGGGAATACCTAATACTACCTTTATAGCTGAACAACTGGCATTATTTAATTTGTCTGGCATGCCTGCATGGCTGATTTTATCCTCTTGGAGTGACTTAAATTCCTGCTGATTAGGCTGGAAATTACAATGCTTTGAACTATTTTGGCCAACTGACAGGATTTCTGAGTTGTTAAACCAAGTATTGAAGCTTAAACTCTTGAAATAATATTCAGTTTGGAGAAATTCCCCTCAGCTGTGATTGAAAGTTTTGTTACCACTATAGAGAAGTGTATTTAAAGGATTAATTATGGGATTGTCAGATCTGCTATTCTGTATACAGAGATGGGAATGTAAATGTAATTTATCACCATGGGCTGAAAATTTCCTGAGCTCTGAGGGAAAGTTTGCTTCAGAGATATTAAAATTTCCTGTTCTAAATATGTGAATCTGCTTCCCTTCCCATTTTAGGTCTCAGCAGTGCTGTGTGATGATGAAGTTATGCTGACCATTAAACCTGGTGAACATGGATCCACATATGGAGGAAATCCATTAGCTTGCCGTGTGGCAATGGCAGCACTGGAGGTTTGTGTGTGGGGATAGAGATCTGCAATCCAAATTCAAAAGGGTCTCATGATCTTTGATTAAATAAATGGTAGTATTTTTCATGCTACAAGTAGAAATCTAGCTTTAAATAAGAATGGAAAATTGGTAGTGGTTATTTATAGATCATAGAACAAATTTTAGATTTTTTTATTGGAAATAAGTCCTAATTTCTGTGGTTTTATGTCCTTAAAGTCTTGAATGCCAAGGTACGATTCATCTAAGGGAAGTTTCAAGGCAATTATGTAAATTTGGTCAAATACTTTCATTAATTTCATGAAGACATTTTGAAATTGGCTTGTTTTTCTGTATGAGCCGAAGCTGCTGCTCTGTGAGCTTGAGAACAGGTATGGATCTCAAACATAAACTATTATGTCCTGTCCAGAGGGTGCATTTCAATTATTTTGTGATTTCTTAGTTGACTTAATTAACTACATTGATGCAGGTCACACAGAAAACCTCATCACTACCCAGTGCTCAGATGTGGACAGATTAATAGTGTTCAGAGGTTTACTGTTTACTTGCAAATAACAGCAAGCAAAGAGCAGTTAATTTAGAATAAAATATCAAAGACATTGTTTGTTGTAGACATGGATGAGTAAAGGCTCAGTACCAATGTGCTGGGACTCAGACTGTGCAGGGACACTGTGGCTGCAACAGCTTTTGTGTCTCAGCAGGTCTGGTGTCATTATCCATCCTTCCCCATGGTACATAAATGCTTCTACTGATTGTAGATCTGCCTTCTCTTTAGGTAATTGAAGAGGAAAATCTGGCAAAAAATGCAGAAATAATGGGTAATCTGCTAAGAAGTGAGCTCATGAAGACTCCATCTAATATTGTAACTGCTGTAAGAGGAAAAGGGCTCTTAAATGCCATCGTAATTCGGGAAACCAAAGGTGAGGAAATAAAATCAACTGCACAAACACAGCATGGAGAAGTATTTTTCAATTTGAATTGTAGGTAGAGGATGCATGTAGATGTGATGTTTGTGTTCAGAACATGGCTATAGCGATGTAGTACCCACTGAAAATTGATTTAAGTTACTGTGCGCCATTAAAAATAGGGTCTTTTAACTAAGAAAGGCTGAACAATTTTTGTTAAATTATTTGAATTCTTTTATGATTTGATAATGTTTAAACCTGATGGTGAATCTGGTTCCCACCAAATATATTTATCTCCCTTCTTTGGAAAAAAAACTGTCCACATCTGGAACATCAGTTCCTGCCAAATTATGGGAGCGTTGGCTGGGATTAGTTGTTTTCAAAAGAGTTAGAGGAGTACAATGAATACAGGAGGATACAAAGAAGAAAAAAGTTAATCATGGAGAACAAGTTTCTAGGGAGTAACATGTTGAGTTATATCAGAAATCTGCAAATCAAGGGAATAAAAAGTGCTGCAGGAAGGTGGTGTCATTTTCCATGATGATGTGCTGAAATCCAGGTTACATAAACATAGCCTTATCTGAAGTCCTGTCCACATGTTCCCTTACCTCCTCCTTACATGGTTCCCCTTTTAAAATTAATTTAAAGTCTGAGTGCCAGACAAGCACTGAGCTGTGAAGGAGCAGAACTCTGTGTGCTGAGGCAAAGGGCAGCTCTGGAGCAGTGTCACTGTGTGGATTCCGGAGGCTGCTCCGAGTGACCTCTCCCTTTGTGAACACCCTGCATCATGTCTGTGCCAGCGGGCAAACAGCACCACGTGCTGCAGGTGTGACACCTCCTCTGCTGTGCTGGGAATGCCCTCAGTGTCCTGCTGATGTTCTCCCTCCCTCCCTTTGCAGACTACGATGCCTGGAAGGTGTGTCTGCGGCTCCGGGACAACGGGCTCCTGGCCAAGCCCACGCACGGTGACATCATCCGGCTGGCCCCGCCCCTCGTCATCAAGGAGGATGAAATCAGGGAGTCCATCGAAATCATTCACAAGACCATCCTGTCCTTCTGAAAACATGGCTCTCACAGTCTGCCTGCTGACTGGGCCAAGGGGGTGTGTTGGGATCTGTGTGATGAAAGACCTGCTCTTGGAGCAAGCATCTCTCATTCCTTTTATCTAAGAGGACTTGACTATATAAACATAGCTGTATCTTTAAATTATAATGGCTCTGTAGAAAATACAGAATGATTTTGAAGACTTTCCAGTCTTGGAATACTTGGAAATAAAATTCTGTACGTACTGAACAGCTAAGTTGGAATATTTGAGGGGAGATACCTATAGAAATCTGATTAATTGTTATAAGTCTTGGTCAAAGTTTAAAGTGTGATTTATATATATATATATATTTTAGGTTGCTTTGCACTCTCATATCACTCTCCAAAACATGGCATTTGGCAATTTTTGCCTATCAGCAAGATGTCTGTAGGATGGAAGCACTTATCATTGTGGGTGAATTTGTATTTTTCATGTGCAGCTTGAAAAAAAATTCTAATGCTGAAGGTTTGACAAACTGGGTGTTATGCTGGTGAACTCGAGAAGCATCGAGCTGTGTTCTGTGTGTACAATATTTTGATTGTATGACAAGAGATGCTGTTTTCAAGCCTGGTCTCAGTGTATGGCTTTGCAATCTTGTAAAATAGATCTGAACATTTAGATCTGTTTTTACTGTTACAAAACTTTCAGTCATCTGAATGTTTATATTAAAACATGTTTTGCATTAAAAAAAATACATTGATGTGCAATGAAAATACCGAGTCTTCAAAAAGAGCAAACCTCATAGAAACTTGGAGTTTTAAATTTTTTTTAGCTGGTTTTAGCTGAACTAAACCCTGATTAATCATGCAGCGCAAAATGTTCCCTTTGCTGAGCATAGGGGTTAAATACAGTCACATGCTCATACTGTGAAGTGGTAAATAATCCTTTGGGATTTGGAAGGCACCTAAGTTCATGGCAGTGACCCAGTGTGATGGTTTTCCCTTCCTTGCTTTGGGTGAGACAGAAAGATGTGCCAGCTGTGGGTGAGGTAAGACTGAGTTCCATTTGGAAAATGAATGGAAAAGCCTCCTTGTTGCAATGTGGCAGTGGGATTATTATCCTTAGGACAGCAGAAATGATCTGATCAACTTGGTGGCCTCCTGCTGGGGACCCCAAGGCTGGATGCAGAACTCCAGCTGGGATCTCACCAGAGTGGAGTAGAGGGGCAGAATGAACTGGGATGATGTGTAATACTCAAAGCAGAGAGATCATTGCTTATTCTCAGCCTTAAAATTTTAGGTTTTTCACAAAAAATCATAACTTCAACTAGAAATAAAGGGGTTTCAATAGCTCCTAGACAGTAACTGCCTCTGGACTTAAGAAACTGGGCACGGTACAACTGTGTGTTCATTCAGCAGTCATGACTCTGAAATGTATTTTGCAATTTAGCACCTAAGGCACAACCTTTTGGTGCTTTATGAACTCGTCTTTGGCAGCAGATGCAGGGCACTGTTTGCTGGCAGAATTGGGCTAGTAGGAGACAAAAACATATCAGCAAATTGAGCCTAACTCTTTGTGTTTATAAAGACCTCAGCATCACCTGAGCTGCATCAAGTGTGACTTCCAGAAGCCCGGATAACCCGCAGGAACCAGGCAGGGTTTGGGCGGCAGGCTCCAGGAACAGCTCCAGTACCAGGACACGGCAGGGGTGGGGAATGGGGGATGTTGGGCAGCTCGGGAAGGCTGTGCCCGCCCAGCACCGCAGCCAATGCGGGCAGGAGGAGGGCACTGGGGGCTGGGAATTTGGGGTAAAAAGGGGCTGCGACTCCTGAATCTTCCAGACAACCGGCGCGGGCAGGCCTGTGCGTATTCAAATAGAATTGATTTCTGCTTCCCTGTTTCCTTTGTGGACACTGCCCTATGGCACAGTGGTTTTCTGCACATTAGGAATAAGGCAATGCAGGGAGGTGTTGCCGAGGAAGTTTGATGTATGTGAAAGCTGGGCTCATGTAACCTGATGGGCAAGGAGGGGAATACTTGAGAGAAACCACAGCACTTGCTGGATACCTTTCAGAGGTAAACCTCCAAAAGCCTTGGCAGCACAAAAGTTTACTTTTTTAAGAGTTACAAGGCTGGCAAGGATGAAGGACATGCTCAGGTCTGTTCCCCTGCCCCAGCTCTACCCCTGATTGCCAAAAGGTGCTGTAGGGCAGAAGACTGCAGGCTGTGTTTTAGTGCTTCCCTGTCCTCACTGTCACCGAATGTCCTGCCACGTGTGTGTCCTGCTGCCATTGTGCCCTTCAGCCCACAGAGCATTATTTTCCTTCCATTCAACAGCCATCTATGTACCTAAAGTTTGTGGTTGTTCTTGTTCTTACTCGTTTTCTGGTTAAAACCATCTCTTTTTTTTTCATCAAGAGGTGCTGTTTTCTAGAGGCTTTGGTATTCTGCAGTTCACTGCTCCCCCATGCCCTCACTAGTGCTGGGAAGAGCCAGTAAAGTTCACATGGTTCGGGTGCTGTCCTGTAGTTCCTGCCCAATATCGTGCAGGATTTTTTTTGTTGTTGAAGCTGTTTTGAAGTGCAGTTTTGAAGCTGTTCTCCCTGTTTTTTTGTGTAATAAACAAGAATTGTATGTAGAATTCTGTGACGTGCTTTACTCATTTGCTCTCTCTGAGAATATTTCTTTGTCTGTGGATGATCATTTGAGCTTGGATCTTTACCCAACACACTTTCTGGTTGCAGTTTTAATAGGCCAAGACTTTTCAGAACTTGAGAATTTTTTCTTTACCACACCACTGTGTGCTCTGAACTTTGAACTCATATTTTAATTGCTTAATGAGTCCAATTTTCTTGCAAGCTTATGAAAATCAGAGCATGGGTAGCCTTTCCCAAGACAAGTCATCTTAAAATGCCCTTATTTAATGATGCGGTAATTTAGTTTTCTGCTTTAACCTAAAAGCTCTCTGGCTCTCTTAAGTAAACAAGGATCAGGGTGTGTGTCTGGAACCAGAGCTAGAGCAGACAGAGGGTTTTGATGGTTTTGTTTATTACAGTTGAATGCCAGAGCAAGTACAAAATTATTATTTCAGAAGTGAAGACAGATGCAGGGCATCTCTTCAGAGACACAAAGCCTGTCGCCAGCTAACCTCCACTTCAGAAACAATAAAAGCTGTGTTGGCAGCTGTTAGTGAGTTAGAAGGAGGAGTTGGATGGCTAAAGGGAACGTCAAAGCTCCTCTCCTTCTTCTGTGCAAAGTGACAAAATGATAGGCTACCAGAAAGCTCGTCTGCCTTTGGAATGATATGTCTGTTTTGGGGGTTCGCTTTATCATGGGAAGTGGTTTTTGTGTCTTCCGGCAATCCTAAAGTGGGATTTGGCGAGTTGTCAGTGACACCGCTTAAATCTCTCAAATTCAAACTCTGCTGCTTGTATAACTAATGTGCTTGTAAAACCTGTCTGTGCTTTTGTTGTCTGGGATCTTAATTAGCCCTAGAAAATTTCTTCAGGGCTTTTATTCCCAAAAATATGTAGACAACTAAAGTGCCCTTACCTGCTGCTGAGTGCCAGAAATCCAGTGCTCTGGGGTTTTATATTTGTTCCACTGATTGCTCAAGTGGAGGTGGCTCAGCCAAAGGCTGGTGCTGAGCAGATTTTAATTTGAAGGAAGCCAAACTGAAAATAATTTACAAATTAGTGTAATACACATGCTGAAATGTGCAAAGAAAATACATGTTCTATGAAATGAGTTCAGTTTTTGTGTCATAACTTTGCAGACAGTGAAAAAATGAGAAGTGCAATCTCAGAGAATGCCATTTCTGAACCTTCCTATTGCATTTTTTTTTAAGTTTGCATTAGGTAGAGATGCAAGTGTGGAAATGGCATTACTTTTTTCTGCTGTAATTGAAATTTATTTTAAAAATGGTACTTGAAAGAGCTCTGTATTGCCTATCCAGAGGGCTAAGTTTTCTTTAGCAGGAGCTGTACAGCAGTAAAACTTCTTGAAGGCACAGATATGTATCTGCAAATTGTTGCTTTAAGAATTTAGCTGTAAAGGCTTAATCTGACTCCATCATATCACTTGCACATATTTTTGTGAAGTAGCTTGTGATGTTTCTTTAAATCAGGAATATGAAATGCTTTTCTAAATGAATAGTGACCCTGCCTTCAGTGCTGTGCAAACACACGGAGGTAATCCAAGCACCCCAGAGCCAAACCAGCATTCCTGGGGCACCCAGGGCAGCCCTTGGCTTCACTGGGAGCTTTGTTTGTGGAAATAATGCCCAATTGTGCTGGCACCTGTGCATTTTGGCAAGGGAAGAGCATGTGGGTTTTGGCATGAAATCATTAAATATATATACTGGCATAAAAAGAAAAAATGACACTGTTTGTGGGTAAATGTAAACCAAGATTTAAGGGGACCATGTGGAACATTGAGAGGCAAGAACCACACAGTGAACAGGGAGAGATAGGAAAACATACAATGCAGGGTTTCCTTTTTTTCCTCCTTCCTGCTGGCAATCTTAGGAATCATGCATATGACATTGTCCTTGATCTGGGTTCTTTTCAGCAACAAAACCCATGAATTTGTGTCATCAGACAGTGTTTTCTAAAATACTAAATAAAAGTTAGATAAAGTTAAATAATCTATTTTGGTAATTTTTAATAAGATCCAAGTGCCTGGTTGTCATGACTGGGTAAAGAGCTGCGCATCTTGAACCTGTTAGAATTTTCCATGATAAAACAATCTCTGTTTTGTCTTCTAACAACAGTGTTGGGGGGATGAGTTAAGTAGAAAAGCAATCCTTAGTTATTTCTTTGTTCTTCTTAATTTTGTTTTGTTTTGTCTGCAGCTGCTTCATCTTTTTCACCGTTTCAGCAGCAGGTGGAGCCAGAAGCTCAGCTTTAAACTGAGAGCTTACTGCTGGCTGGAGCGTTCTTGGGGTTTGGGAACTCCTGGGGGATTGCTTTTGGGCTTTACTAACACCCAGGCGTGACACAAGCTTCAGTCTCAGCTCTGGGCACTATCTCAGTGCATAACTTGTGCTGTGCACTCCTGTGGCTAATCTTGGGTGAAGGGGATTGTTAGAAGAATTCCTGTACTTCTAATGTGACAAATACCCAGCAATTCTGACTGATAGGGATGTAGGGACAGCTGAGAGGAGAAAAAACTTCACATCACTGAAGTAGAGCAAATGAGAAGGTGGAGATTTGAGAGGAAATTTTAAGCAGGGAATGACTAAGTTTAATTTGGGAGCTGCTTTCCCTGGGCCTCCCTGTAGTGTTTCCATCCCGAGTGCGAGGCTTAAGCAGTTGGAGCTGCTGTATTTGTGCAGTGAAAATAGGTGTTTTGCTAAACATTCCCTCAGGAGAAAAAGCAGGCAAAGAAAAAAACGAAACTGCATTAAAAATGCCTCGTAGTACCGTGGTGGGAAGCTCATGAAGCTTCTGTGTTGAGCATCACTTGTAAGGGGTCTTGAGAAGTCACCAAATGCTTGAAAATTGTGAGATTTCGTGGAATCATTAAGGTCGTAAAAGACCTCTAAGATCACCAATCCAACCTTACTGCTTTGCCTGTCAAACACAGGGGAGTTATTGGGGCACTTGCAGTCGGATTGCCCAAGGAAGAGCAGCAGACTTAGGGTTGGAATGCTCCTTTGTTTTTAATTGCCAGTTGAAAGTTGTTGTGCTTTTCATTTCATCCTTGAGGCAGCCCAGCGTTCTGAATGTGTGCAGGTAAGAGGTGACCATCAGGAATCCTCTTTAGTTGTTTCCCTAGAAGCTTTCTGTCCCTCTGCTCAGACTTGTTTGGAGAAATCCGAGCAGAGATTGTGCTGTCTGGAAAACCCCCAGGCTGTTATTGGCACTAGTCCAAACAAATATGGGTAGAAAGCAATTCCTACTCATTGCTGTATAAAATCCTAGTAATCTGTGATAATTTAGGCTGCAGAGAAAGCCCCTTGAGAGTATTGACCCTTGGCACAATGTGCAAACCAAGCAAAGGCCTGGACCTTGGATGAACTCCCAGACCTTCCCCGGGTCTGACACATGGGAGACCTAATCCTTAAATGAACACAGTCATTTGGAAGAGCTGTGAAATGAGAAAAGGGAGTAATTACCCCCTAAACACTCAGTTCCCTTGTCTGCCATGGGTATTTCCAGCAGACACTGAGGCTGCCATGCCTCAGATGAGCTGTGCTACAGGCTGGTTTTGTGTAAGGAATAAAACCACGGCTCGAATTGGCTGTCTTGGGAGGAATGACAGTGGTGTGCATTCCATCTGGCTCTTGTTGGCAAGATGGCCAGTGCCTGCTCAATTAAGAATTTGGCCATTAGGGCTGCACTGAAGGAGCTTGGGCTCACTTGGATGTGGTGGGAGTTTTCAAGGCATTTTCCTTCAGAAGTCATCCTAAGACCGCTGAGGGAGAAGATAGCCAGGAGTGCTTCCCAACGTGCACCTGTGCTAGGCCAAGAACATGTATTTTCCAGTATTTCTTAATAGTTCTTCTTTCATCTTTTAGCCTTAACAATCAGAAATCATTAAGTACGAATTACTTGGTCTTTCAAAAGCATTTCTGAATAATGTGTTAGTAGAACAGAAACATTAATTTCCACCCTGATGGAGGCGGGAAAGCTGAGGAAATCACAAAGTCCATGAAAGCTTCAGTGATTATCCTGTGCTCCACACCTTCTGCCACCAGTGCCGTGGCACTACTGCCTTCTCTGAGGATAAAAACTCTTGTTTTTGAATTATCAGGGTAAGGTGAGTCCCACAGGGACTGGCCAGCTCTGTCATCACAGATGTCAACAGCAGCAACTGTGGAGATGCAGGAAAAAAGAGAAAAAACCCAACACTTTTACATACTGTATTTCAGCAGTTTAATGTACAAACTTTGATCAGGACTAAAGGTTCAGCAGAAAATTCCTACTTGTATTGCATTATAGATGTGTAACTGTACATTCCCTTGTGTGTATGTGGGAAGCCTTGTTAGAGCAGGTGATTTGAGAAGCTTCCTTTATTTGGGGTTATGTTGTTTGCAGGGACAGGAAGCCACTGGAGGAGCACTTGTTCCCACCTTGTCTTCAAGAAAAACAAACCCCAGTACTGAGTTTTGGCTGCTCAGTCTGGCCTAAGGAGTGAGGCAGTGTTAACCAGTCAGTGCTCAGTTCCTCTGAGCACTTTGTGCTTCTTCAGCTACTCTGGTGAGGGAAGGGAGTGGAGAACAGTCCCAGGTCACTCCTGGGGAGCTGGTGAGGAACTGCAGTGACCTGCAGACAGTCGCCCAGCTCCTTGCAGGACGGATGCCACTGCCCTGCTGCTGAGCCCAGCACCTTCCCCTTCTACAGAACAAGGATAATCCACCTGCATTCTTTCTGCCATTCCTTCCACCACTGATGGACTAGAAATTCTCAAGACATCAGTAAGTGTCCCTTCCTCCGGGGATGCCCTGTGCCTGGCATGACAGGACCACAGCTCCTCCTTGGGCCTCTAAGCAGTGCAGTCATGGAGTAACGATGCACATGAAAGGTTGCAGACTTCGACATAGCAGAATGTTATAAGGGAAAAGTTAAAAAGGACAGGGAAAATGAGGCTGTTACGGGAAAATCCTGCTGGATTTCGTGCCCCTGCACCACGCTGACTGTTCCTAGGGGAGGCTCTGTGTGTGCATGGACCAGAGCCATGTAATTGGGACATTTTGTATTGTCTGGGCTGCAATAAATGCCAGGCAGTTGCTGTACAAACACAGCTGTGGCCTTGCTGATGCAGTCCTTCATTTATCCCTCTCATCTACAGGAGCAGTTACTTCACATCAAGGCTAAAGGTAGTGTGAGGAAGGGACTGGTATTTGCATGCAGTGCAGTCTCAGCTGAGGAGGTCGAATTGGAGCTCCCAGCTCTGAAGTTAAGCTTGGAACGCACAAAAATGAAAACAAGATTAAAGCCAAGTGGGGTGGGTGTTCCTGTGCAGCTGTTGAATTCAGAGCACCATTAAAACTAACTATCTATCTATCTATCTATCTATCTATCTATCTATCTATCTATCTATCTCTCTATGTATCTAATCAATCTAATCTATGTATGTATCTTCCATGGGTCAGGGTGAT